>CM053330.1:9795000-10170000 GCA_028583605.1 Dastarcus helophoroides | reverse complement strand
AAGAGAAAGAAGAGAAGAGAAGGAGAAGAGAAGAGAAGAGAAGAGAAGAGAAGAGAAGAGAAGAGAAGAGAAGAGAAGAGAAGAGAAGGGAAGAGAAGAAAAGAGAAAAGAAGAAAAGAGAAGAAAAGAGAAGAGAAGAGACGAGAAGAGTGAAAAGAGAAGAGAGTAGAAATAAGTGAAAGAGACGAGAGTAGAAATAAGTGGAAGAAGAGAAGAGAGAAAATAAAAGTAAGACAGAGAGAGAGAAGTGATCAGTGATCAAAAGGGAATTTTGAGGATGCTTTGATTAGTAATTCGTATATAAACTTATGAACCAATTCCGTTTCAAGGAATTGAAAATTGATCAATTACTCCAAATCCAGTCATATCAGAATTTTGTGAACAGATTTTATTATGAAACCTCGTACTTTATCTGAATTTCTCATGTTTATTGCTTCCTGGTGGTGGTTATGACGTTATTTTATGAGATTGCATTATATTGTTTGTTACACACATTTAGTACAGATAGAATACTTTTATAATTATACGTAAATCGCCTAATTTGCTATTAATTTTTTTATCCAAATTTATATTCCCAAAGTCAATGAAAGAATAATTTCAAGTAAAGTTTTTATTTGGAAATACTTTTGATTTTATTCGTAGAGTTTACTATACTTTATTGAATTATTTGTTAATATGGCTTATCAATAACTTTTTACGATTCATGACCATAACCATAACTAATTTTCAAATTAAAACGTTTTTACGTGCTGTAGAAATATTCGTGATTTGCCACATCTATTCATAGCCTCCGTGGCGCAATCGGCTAGCGCGTTCGGCTGTTAACCGAAAGGTTGGTGGTTCGAGCCCACCCGGGGGCGATCACTTTTTTTACGTCTAACATTCTTTTACAATTCAAAACGAAATTACTGTCATTCATAACTCGTCAATTTCTACCTACCCTGCGCTGCAACCCCATACACTTTTCCCATATCAGGCTCTTGAATCGTCAAAGGCATTTCTTTCTTCCCTTGTATACTATAGAGACCAGCTCTAGTACACGTGACTCTTTTATTTTCCCTATCAGCTATACAGAGTCGATCCATCGATTCCAACAAAGCTAAACCATGTGGAACCTGCAGTGACAAAAATTCTAAAACAAAAAATTAATTTCAATAACAACTCATTTAAACATCAAAAGGCGCAACCTTTGGGGCCTGGAAACACCCGTATTAGTGCCCCACGGGCGTCGTATTTCAATATTCTACTGTTGCAGTAACCATCGGCGATAAAAACATCACCATTTGAAGCTACAGCGATTGATGTTGGCATGCAAAAGTGTCTGTTATCGGAACCGGGCTCGAAACTTTGTCCAAACGTTAATGTCGGTTGCAGCTCCCCGGGTTTGAACTGAAAGAATGTAGTGAATTGAGATTTGTTGAAGAACTGTCAGCATAAAATCAATAATAGTCGTTGAATTGGTGTAAAAAAGATTCCGCCCAACGTGGGGCTCGAACCCACGACCCTGAGATTAAGAGTCTCATGCTCTACCGACTGAGCTAGCCGGGCCTTATAAATTGATCTTTATCGGAAATTCGGAAGATTTTTTTTCCAGAAATTTTATTTTCATTCGTGCTTTATTGGCTTCTTTTTTGCTAGTTACGTTATCCATAATTCTAAATTTTTAGTGACCTTTTGTTAAAAATTGGCAATCTCTTATAGATTGCTCAAATGAAACATGAATGAAAATAAGAAGATACAGCGAATACCAAAAATTTTTATCTTATTTACTTTAGTATTTAGTACTAATATATTATAAATTATAATTTAAATGAACCAGGTTGTTAAAACATTAATAAATACTAGTAATCTTATTTTACCTGCCAAACATTTTTAATCTGGCCTTTTTGAAAAATTACAATCGTTTACTTAAAAATTAATGAAAATTGCTAACAAACTGAAAATATTTAAATTTATCTGACACGCGACTAGGATGATATTTGTAAAACATCTTTCAAGCATCCAACGTCTAAACCGGAGAATTGCATTTTACGTTTTATAGAACACAACAATCGAAAATAGTAGATAATTAAAAAATGGGATGAGAAACAAATTAAAATGATACTAATCACTAAAATAACGAATAAATAACAATAAAAAAAGTGCGCCCAACGTGGGGCTCGAACCCACGACCCTGAGATTAAGAGTCTCATGCTCTACCGACTGAGCTAGCCGGGCTATGCGCTTAGGTTTTCAACGAGACAATCTACCTTTTCAGGGTTAATTTACTGACTTTTTAATCGATTCAAGGCTATAATTAAAACTTAAATTAAACCAATATATTAAGACTAAAGCACTGAATATATTAAGACATTAAAATATAGTGGTTATGTATAATATAAGCAATATTAGAAAAAAAAGTGCGCCCAACGTGGGGCTCGAACCCACGACCCTGAGATTAAGAGTCTCATGCTCTACCGACTGAGCTAGCCGGGCTATGATGTCGGATGGTAATTGAGACATACAAATTCTTCATTATCAAATTCTTAATTTTTTAATGTCATTTAGTGCTTTTTAACTAACTTAGTATTACAATTAATATATAAACACATATATAAAACAATAAAATATAGTAGATATGCATAATATGTATGTAATATTAAAAAAAAAGTGCGCCCAACGTGGGGCTCGAACCCACGACCCTGAGATTAAGAGTCTCATGCTCTACCGACTGAGCTAGCCGGGCTATGTACGAGGTCCCAAAATTAGGAATCGTGGCAGACACCATTTTATTACTTATTTTTTGTACGTTTGTCCTGCTAATCCGTTTGTACCATTAGCGTAGCTAGGGGGGCATGGGGAGGCCCACCCTAGAGAAATCGACAAATACATTATATGTATTTACGATGCATTAGATGCGTACCTTACAAAGCTTCTTGCCCACTCAAGAAATATCTTGCCCCAGTTTGCCCCCCCCCCCCCTAGAAAAAATCCTAGCTACTCCCATGGTTTTAAAGTGCAATAGTTAAATATGTCGATGATTTGCAACGATATAAACGCTTTCATTAAAAATTTTCAAAAATATTTGCCCCCCCCCCCCTAGAAAATAATCCTAGCTTCGCCATGGTTTCCAAAAATATTTCATATTTAATTATTTACATATAAAAAAATCTTCGAAAAAAAATCTCAATACTTTGAATAAAATACGGAATTTCGAGTTTGGAGTGAAAATTGGAAATTCCAGAAAAAGTAGAAATTTCAAAAATTTTGAAATTTTTAAACTTATTTTCGAGCTCGAAATCGAAACGATTGAAAATCATTCAGCGAAAAGGAAGTCAAAATTTCAAACGAAAAATTGACATTTGTAAAAAACGTTTGTGCTATTTCTAAATTCGAAATTTCGAATAAAATGGATAAATTTTGAAACTTAAGTCAAAACGTCGACAAAGAATTTAAAGAAAAAAACGAGTTTAAATCTTGAAAAAAAATGAAAGTCAACATTTCAAAAATAAAGCAAAATCTTTTGTACAGAAGAAAATGTCAGGTATAAAGTCAAAATATTGAGATAAAATATAAAAATTGCAAATTTAAAGTTGGAAATTCGAGAATAAATTAAGAGCTTTCAGGAGAAATCGAATTTTGCATGTGTTGAAAAAAATACAAATTGATAGTATAATTTTAAAAAAGTCAAATTTTCATTAACTTTAAACACATATTTTGCAAATAGTTAGGAATTTCTAAAAAAAGGTCGAATTTTGTAAAAAAAGTGGCAATTTATATAGAAAAATTCGAATTTAACCTCTAAATGCATCCAGTTGTCAAATTCGTCAACGTAACATATTTTTATCTAAATCATGAGATAAGACAAACATCGGCTTGTTTCATCCTGTTGACTTTAACAAAATCTCGACATTTTCAAATTTCCTGATTTTTAGAAATTTCCATTTTAATTTTCTTTACATTCAACTTTTTGTCAAATTTCAACACTTTTTCAAGATGTTTGTGGTACATTTCGACTTTTTCAAAAAAATCTACCTCTTTTTGAAAATTTCGAGTGTTTCATGAAACTTTGACTTTTTCAGTTTTGTTTATTTTTAAGAAGTTCTACCTGTTTCGAAAATTTCGAATTTTTGAAAATTTTACTCTTGACAATTTGCATATTTTTTTAATATTTCGAGTTTTTAGAAAACTTAGACATTTTCAGACATCCACTTGCTTTAAAAATATTCAAAAAAATTCATTGTCAAGAGAAAGTTACTTTAAATATTTCGCTTTTCGTTTAAAAAGCATAACTTTTTCGAAATATTCGACTGTTGAAAATTGAACCTGTTTTAAAATTTACTTTTTAAAGTTAGATTTTTTGATTAAATCTATTTTTTTTAAATGGCCTCTTTTAGATATTTCGAACCTTTTTCAAAAATTTCGATTTTTTCTGAAACTTCCCTATATTTAAATATGTTCACTTTCTTGCGAAATTTCCACTTTTGTCAACATTTTGAGAAAAAAAACTGGAAATTTTGCTTCTTTCAAATTTTGAATTATTTAAAAACTTAGACTTATTCTTGGAATGCTGCCGTTTTTGAAATTGTCGACCTTTTGAAAGACTACTTTTTTAAAATTTCGAGTCCTTTTTAAAATTTTGAGTCCTTTTTAAAATTTCAAGTCATTAAAATTTCGTGTTCTTTTAAAATTTTGACTTATTCAAAGTTTTGATTTTTTTTTAAAGAAGTTTCACTTGTTTCGAAATTTTCGACCTTTTGAAAATTTTGTACACGAAAATTCCAATATTTTTTTAATATCTTGACTTTTTTGAAAATTTAGATATTTTCAGATATTCACTTGCTTTCAAAAATTTGCAAAAAATTTCAATTTCGAGAAAAAATTACTTTAATTATTTCGTGTTTTGTTTAAAAAGCATAATTTTTTCGAAATATTTGACTGTTGAAAATCTGACCCTGTTTTAAAACTTACTTTTTAAAGTTTGACTTTTTGTAAAATCTTATTTTTTTTTGAACATTTCGGCGTTTTTAGATATTTCAAAAATTTCCACTTTTCTGAAATTTTCGATATTTCAATATTTAATTTTTTTTCAAAATGTCCATTTTTGTTAACATTTTGAAAAAAAAACCTGGAAATTTTGCTTCTTTTAAATTTTGAATTATTTGAAAATTCAAACTTATTCTGCCTATTTTGAGAATTTTGACTTTTTGAAACTCTTTTTTTTTGAAAATTTTAAAAGTTGACTGTCATTCAAAGTTTTAATTTTTTAAAGTTTCAGTTGTTTCGCAATATTCGACCTTTTAAACATTTTATACTCGAAAATTTCAATATTTTTTTAATATTCCGACTTTTTTGAAAATTTGGACATTTTCAGATATCCACTTTCTTTTAAAATTTCCAAACAATTTCAATTTTAAGAAAACGTCGCTTTGAATATTTCGCTTTTCATTTAAAAAGATTGGCCTTTTTCGAAATATTTGTCTCTTGAAAATTTTACCCCGTTTTCAAATTTAGCTTTAAAGTTTGAATTCGAAAATTTCTACTTTTCTTTATGAAAATTTCGGCCCTTTTGGACATTTCAACCTTTTTTTCTGCTCAAACTTTCGATACTTCAATATTTTCACTTTCTTCCTAAATTTCCACTTTTGTCAAAATTTTGAGATAAAACCAGAAAGGTTTCTTCTTTTAAATTTTGAATTATTTGAAAAATTAGACTTACTTTTGGAACGCTGCCGCTTTTGAAAATGTCGACTTTTTTGAAAGACTACTTTTTTAAATTTCGAGTTCTTTTTAAAACTTCGAGTACTTTTTAAAATTTTGATTTTAATTAAAAGTTTTGAGTTTTTTTAAAGAAGTCCCAATTGTTTCGAAAATTTCGACCTTTTAAAAATTTTATACTCGAAAAATTCAATATTTTTTTAATACTCCGACTTATTTGAAAATTTGGACATTTTCAGATATCCACTTGTTTTCGAAATTTCCTAAAAATTTCAATTTCGAGAAAAAATCACTTTAAATATTTCTCTTTTCATTTAAAAAGTTTAGCTTTTCTCGAAATATTCGAGTCTTGAAAATTTCACCCCGTTTTAAAATTTAGTTTTAAAATTTGGAATCGAAAATTTCTACTTTTTTAATGAAAATTTCGGCCCTTCTGGGCATTTCAACCTTTTTTTTTCTGCTCAAACTTTCGATACTTCAATATTTTCATTTTCTTCCAAAATTTCCACTTTCTTCCAAAATTTCCACTTTTGTCAAAATTTTGAGATAACACCAGAAAGGTTTCTTCTTTTAAATTTTGAATTATTTGAAAAATTAGACTTACTTTTGGAACGCTGCCGCTTTTGAAAATGTCGACTTTTTTGAAAGACTACTTTTTTAAATTTCGAGTTCTTTTTAAAACTTCAGAGTACTTTTTAAAATTTTGATTTTAATTAAAAGTTTTGAGTTTTTTTTTTAAAGAAGTCCCAATTGTTTCGAAAATTTCGACCTTTTAAAAATTTTATACTCGAAAAATTCAATATTTTTTTAATACTCCGACTTATTTGAAAATTTGGACATTTTCAGATATCCATTTGCTTTTAAAATTTCCAAAAAATTTCAATTTCGAGAAAGAGTCCCTTTTCATTTAAAAAGTGTAGCTTTTTTCGGAATATTCGACTCTTGAAAATTTCACCCCGTTTTAAAATTTAGTTTTAAAGTTTGGACTCGAAAATGTCTACTTTTTTTTGAAAATTTTGTCTTTTTTAGACATTTCGACCTTTTTTTTCTACTCAAACTTTCGATTTTTCAATATTTTCCCTTTCTGTTTATTAATTTTATTTAACATTTCTGCGACCCATAATGTTTCCAACCAATAAGAGTCCACCATGAACAATAATTCTCCCTTTCTTCCAAAATGTCCATTTTTGTCAAAATTTTTGAGAAAAAGTGGAAAATTTGGCTTCTTTTAAATTTCGAGTTATTTGAAAATTTCGATTTATTCTTTAGAAATTTCAAACGTTATGAAAAATTCCACCTTTTTAAAAATTTTAAAAGTTTTTTTTAAAATATTTCGAGCCTTTGAAAATTTCGACTTTTTTATATATTTTCGAGATTTCAATATTTCCGCTTTTTCCAAATTCTTCATTTTCCTCAAATTTCTAAATTTTGAGTCTAATATTTTTAGATATCCACGTCTTTTAATATTTGAAAAATTTCGATTTCAAGAGTTACCATTTTCAAAAAAGTGAAAATTATCAGAAAAAAATGAGACTTCGAGAAAAAGTTGCAAAACTGATCTTTTTTTTTGATTTTTAAACATTTCTACTTGTTCTTATTTTCGTCCTTTTTTGAATATTCTCTCTTTTCAAATTTTCGACTTTTGTTAGAATTTCGACACTATTTTGACAACTTTCTTCGTAAATTTTTACTATTCTTCAAGAATTCTTTTTGTTAACTTCGATTTTATAAAAAAATTCTTAAAAATTTCGACTTTATTGAAAATTTCGAGCCAAAATATCGACTTTTTGGAAAAGTTTGAATTTTATTTGAAGATCTTTTTTGAAATTTATCTTTTTTCAAAATTTTGACTTATACTGTTTTAACAACATTTTTTGTAAATTTCCATTATTTTCCAAAAATTCCTTTTTTAAATGCGACTTTTTTACAAATTTTTTGACAATTTTGACTTTTTTTGAAAATTTCGAGTCAAAATATCGACTTTTTAGAAAAGTTTGACTTTTTTTAAAACCTCTTTCGAAATTTACCATTTTTTTTTAGAAAATATTGACTGTTTCCGAAAATTACAACTTTTTTTTTTTAATTGATTTTTTCTTTTAAAGCTTTTTTACAAGAAACTAAAAAAATCATACACCTACTGGTTAAAATCAAAATTTCTTTAAAAAATTAAAATATTTCAATCATAAATTTTTAACCTTAGTCGAAAATTATGAAATTAAAAAAGAACATAGAAATGTCAACAGGAAAATTTAAGAAACTTGTCTACATTTCGGGGTTAAAAGGAAAAAAAAAGTTGAAATTTTGATCAAGATTATCTCGAACCCGAAATTTTTGAGAAAAAAAAGTAAAAATTGTAAGCTTAAATTTGAAATTGTCTTCTGCTATTTTTAACTATCATAAATTTAAAAATACGATTTCAGAATAGCAGTTTAAAGATAAAAGAAAACATCTCTAGGAAAACTCGACATTTTGACAAATAGGTTAAATAAAGACTCAAAATTTCTAAATAAAACCGTTACAAAAAAAATACAAAATAAGTTGATTTTATGGTAGAAAATCTTACATGAAAGAAATAGTTAATAAAATAGAAAATAAAGGTTGTAAATCAGAAGGGCTTTACTCCCCCCCTCCCCCTACCAGATCGGATGACCTAACTCCACTCACGGTTATAAATAATTACCTTAAAGGCTTGATGAAGAGCAACATCAGTGACCCAAATATTGTCATGTCTGTCGATGGTCAATCCATGCGGCATAAAAAAAAGGTGTTCCCCCCACTTTCCCAAAATTTTTCCATCCTTTGGATCCAAAGTCAAAACAGTGGCTTCCTTAATAGGACCTAAGTGTATTTGTTGGTAATGATTCGTCGAATTGAAGGTACTGAAAAAGTTTGTAATTAAAAAAACGAAGCTTCAACATCAACAGTACAACAAAATAATAACGAAAACCAATAATAAAAATAGAATCAATTAAGATTAGAGTTGCACCTACAATTGATCAAAAACTCGTTCGGCCCGATGAAAAATGACAGGTTGGAGGGCAGAATTAACGGAAACCGCCGAAACCTGGCCCAAGCGCAAAGGCTCCACCGGCCAATTTTTCACGACTTTTGGCACATCCGGTTTGCTGGAAACATCGACGGGTTCATCACGTTGAAAATCATCCTGAAAGAACAAATTTTGTTAATGATTAAGCGCGTAGACATTAGGGAGCAATGATGGGTGCCCCTCGCAGATGGTGGGCACCCGATGGTGGGCACCAAATGGTGGGCACCAGATGGTGACAAGGTGGTGGCAATATGGTAGGCACCAGATGGTAGTCACAAGATGGTAGTCACCAGATGGTGGGCACTAGATGGTGGGCAGCCAGAGGATGGATGCAGTCCCTGGATACCTTCTCTTCACTTTAATTTTGGATAAGATATCAGAGATTCTAGTGTCTTCTCCAAATGAAAAAATATTCGATGTATTTTTTTTACTCGGGATGGCCATTACAAGATAAAATGTAACAACGCCTATGGAAGTGGTAAATATTATTTTGACCAAACGTACCAATAAGGTACGTTAATGTTTTTCATAATTCTGTCATTTATAAATCTACATGTCATATGGACAGCATCGTGATTAGGAACTGACCAAAAGGGGGAATGCCAAAAGAGCAGACCATAGAAACTAGATTTTATATTTTTGCGTTGGTTCCATCCATATAAATTACAAAATAGCCTATCACTACATAACGAACGGGGACGAAATTGCCCTGAGATCTTCAAGTTATAACACTAGGTAAAATACTGAATATTGATATAATCGAAAATGTCTAACATTTTATTAATAACTAGCAAAATAGTTGCAACTTCATCACCAAACTTGAAGAAATAACTGCAATGCAACTGAATGGAAGTTTTAAAACAATTTTATAGTTAAATGAAATTTGAAATTAATTTTCATTTCAAATTATGAGGCGTTAACACAATATTACTGAAATCGATAATACAGATGCCTACTTTTATGGTCATAGTTCGAAGATAAAAAAGAAAATGAATACTTAATATGAAACTGGTTGACTATAATTTTGGTACATTATAGTCTTTATCAAGAGAAAAGAAGCGAAGAGAAGAGGGGAGAAAGCAACAGAAGGAAAGAAAAGGGAAACAAAGAGAAGAGAAAAAAAGAGAAGAGAAGGGAGAAAAGAAAAGAGAAGGGAAGAGAAAGGAAAAGAAAGGGAGAAAAGAAAAGAGAAGGAAAGGGAAGGGGCGAGAAACGAAGAGAAGGAAAGAGAAGGAAGAAGAACGGAGCAGAGAATAAGGAAATGAATGAGAAGAAAAGGAAAGAAAAAAAAGGAAAGAAAAAAAGGAAAGAAAAGAGAAGAAAAGAAAAGAGAAAAGAAACAAAGAGAAGAGAAAAGAAGGAAAAGGAGTAGAAGGGAAGAGAAGGAAAGAGAAGGGAAGAGAATAGAATAAAACAGAAAAGAACAGAAAGGAAGACAAGGGAAGAGTAGAGAAGAGAAGAAAAGAGAGGAAAAGGGAAAATAAGGGAAGGTAAGGAATGGGAAGAAAAGAAAGGAGATAAAAAAAAGAGAAAAGAAAAGAAGAGAAGAGAAATGAAGAGAAAGGAAAAGAGAGGAGAAGAGAATAGAAAATAAGAGAAGGGAAGAGAAGATCAGAGAAGGAGCGAAAAAGGAAGAGATAAAAAGAAAAGAAAACAGAAGAGGAGAGAAACTAAGAGAAGATCAGAGAAGGGGAGAGAAAGGAAGAGATGAGAAGGGAAGAAAAAAAAAGAGGAGAAAAAATAAGAGAAGAAAATAGAAGAGAAGAGAAAAGAAGAGAAGGGAAGAGAAAAGAGGAAAAAAGAAGAGAAGAGAAGAGAAAAAAAGAGAAGAAAATAGAGAAGATAAGAGTGGAGAAGAGAAGAGAAGAGAAGAGAAGAGAAGAGAAGAGAAGAGAAGAGAAGAGAAGAGAAGAGAAGAGAAGAGAAGAGAAGAGAAGAGGAGAGGAGAGGAGAGGAGAGGAGAGGAGAGAAGAGAAGAGAAGAAAAGAAAAGAGAAGAGAAGAGAAGAGAAGAGAAAAAAAGAAGAGAAGAGCAGAGAAGAGAAGAGAAGAGAAGAGAAGAGAAGAGAAGAGAAGAGAAGAGAAGAGAAGAGAAGAGAAGAGAAGAGAAGAGAAGAGAAGAGAAGAGAAGAGAAGAGAAGAGAAGAGAAGAGAAGGGAAGGGAAGGGAAGGGAAGGGAAGGGAAGGGAAGGGAAGGGAAGGGAAGAGAAGAGAAGAGAAAAGAAGAGAAAGGAAGAGAAAAGAAGAGAAGAGAAGAGAAAAGAAGAGAAGAGAAGAGAAGGGAAGAGGAAAAATAGAAGAGAAGAGAAAGGAAGACCAAGGAAGAGAAGGGAAGAGAAGAGAAGACAAGAGAAGGGAGAGAAAAAAAGGGAAAGGAATAGAAAGGAAGGGAAGAAATGAGAAGAAAAGAAATGAGAAGGGAAAAAAGGAGGAAAGAAAGAAAGAAAAGAGAAAAAAGAAGAGAAGAGAAAAGAAGAGATAAGTTGAGAAGACTAGATGCCTACTTTTATGATCTCGAAATAAAGATCACAGAATTGACCCTTTTACTTTTCTCTATGATTATTTACAAAATATGAAAAGGTAAATGTTATTTAGGCTTTATGAATATAAGTTTGAGATAAAATGCAGCCCCCCAACTATTCACATCGTAAGGAATGTCTCTACAAATTTTTGGTCAATATGGTTTCAGTAATTGAGCAGGTAAAAGCGAACAAAGAGACAACACACTTTCGCATTTTTATATTAGTAAGGACAGAAGAAAAAAATAGGCACCCACTAAAGTGAAAATTAAAAACTAGGAAATCAGAGTGATTTTCTTAATTTTCAAATTAATTGTAATGTTAAAAATTACACGTCCTACCCATAACTACATAATACTTTTAAAATTAGAGCATGTTGTTAACGCGAATTAGCGTGATGAAGACGCGAAACCTTTAGTTTTTCCCCTATCAAAAGTCGCATGGAGCACTAAAAGAAAGTTTTCAAAAAAATTTCATTCACACAAAAACCAAATACTAAGAATTAATCACAATTAAAAAAAAACAATGTACATAACACTGTATTGTAGCAAAATGTATTTCCTCTTGACGATTTGGATCCCATAGAAACCAATCTCGGCTTCTAAACGCTGAAAAAGGAGGCATTGGCTCCCATTTACGAATCTAAAGAAACATATTGTATGGAAAACAGTTAAACATTTCCTATTTTAGATAAAATTGCAAGTACATAAGATAATACGTTTTAATAAACTAATTTAGATCCCGATTGCGAAAAAGGTCATCAAAAAGTCTCAGCAAAACGATCTACGTTAAATTCTAATGATCAAGTTATCACTTGAAGTGAACGACCTGTTCCACACAACCAAGCACCTTCCTCTTCGTAATTTTTTAATTTCGCCTCGTATAAAACACGAATCTCAAGCACAACTCAAAGCACCGTTACTTCCGCCAAACAAAATAATTCACAGGCTACCTACCTTGGAAGAACAATATATGATTATCGAAATCACGCACAAAGAAACTGCGGCGATTATCGCGACGTATATTCGCCTGTTGTTCATATTTTTTGCTTCTTAAATGAAAAAATATAAAACACTTTTATTTGTTTCTGACGGAAACATATTGGTTCAGAAGCGAAAACGCGTCGCGGGGAAAGTTATGTTATGTACACAGTACACAACATATTTTCAAGCGCCGCGAGAAACGGTCGATACGCGTTGATCTGTCGTTGCGTACGAGGTCCATTCGGAAAATTTTGGTCGCATCGGGTCGTATTCTGCTTATAAAATCGGAATAACAAAAAGATCAATTTGAGGAATAAACGAGCTGTAGGAAAGATACTAATTTTAACAAAAAAGTCAAACCCACCAATAATTTAGAAGAAAGTTCTTCCAGTAAACCGTCGAAATTTCGAAAAAGAACTTGAAAATTGTGAAAACATTCAAAATTTTTCAGGAACCAAATTTTAAGAAAAGAAAGTCGAATTTTGCGAATATTCAAAATTTAAAAAAAAACGAATTTTGAAAACAATAGTTGAAATTTTGAGAAAAAACACGAAAGAGATTTCCAGGAACATAAAGGGCCGGATTTTGAAATGAAGTCAAAATCTAAAAAAGACATATTTCAGAGAAAAAATCGATATTTTGAGAAAAAGATAAATTTTGAGGAAGATATTGAAATATTTAAAAAGAAACACCAATTTTAGAAAAATTCGAAAGTTCAAGAAAAAATTTGTTTCAAGAAGAAAATTGTTTAGTAAAAATTGGAAATTTCCCAGAGATAGACGAATTTCAAAAAGGGAGCAAATTTTGAAAAAAAATTAAAATTTCCAAAAAGATTAAATATCGAATCTCAAGATAAAAATCTAGAGTTCGAAAAAAGGCAAACTTTACACACAAATTTTCAAAAAAAGCCCATTGTTAACTATAATTTGGAGAAAAAAGAGGAAAACTTCGAGAAAGCAGTCGAAAATTCGACAAAAACTTCGAAATTAAGAAAATAATCGAAATTTCTCAGAAAAAATCGAAATTTTAAGAGAAAAAGTGGAATTTTGAGAATAAATTCAAAATTAACAAATACAAATTTTGAAAAAAATAATTAAATTTCCGATAAAGCTGAATTGCCAGGAAAATAACCAATTTCGAGGAAAATGTCGAATTTTCAGAAAAAAAGATGCAAGTATCGCACGAAAAGTTAAATTTTGAGAAAGCAGTCGAATTCTCGGGAATAGTCCTTTATGGAAAAGGCAAATTTTGAACAAAAAAATCAAAAGAAGAGAAGAGAAGAAGAGAAGAGAAAAGAAGAGAACAGAAGAGAAGATAAGAGAAGAGAAAAGAATAGAAGTGAAGAGAAGAGAAGAGAAGAGAGGAGAAGAGAAGAGAAGAGAAGAGAAGAGAAGAGAAGAAAAGAGAAGAGAAGAAAAGAGAAAAGAAGAGAAGAGAAGAAAAGAAGACGAGAGAAGAGAAGAAAAGAGAAGAGAAGAGAAGAGAAGAGAAGAGAAGAGAAGAGAAGAAGACAAGAGAAGAGAGAAGAGAGAAGAAGTGAAGAGAGAGAAGAGAAGAGAAGAGAAGAGAAGAGAAGAGAAGAGAAGAGAAGAGAAGAGAAGAGAAGAGAAGAGAAGAGAAGAGAAGAGAAGAGAAGAGAAGAGAAGAGAAGAGAAGAGAAGAGAAGAGAAGAGAAGAGAAGAGAAGAGAAGAGAGAGAAGAGAAGAATAGAAGAGAAGAAGAAGAGAAGAGAAGAGAAGAGAAGAGAAAGAAGAGAAGAGAAGAGAAAGAGAAAAGAGTAAAGAGAAAAGATAAGAAAGAAGTGAAGAGAGAATAAGAGAAAAAAAGAGAAGAGAACAGAAGAGGGAGAAATGAGGAAAAGAAAAGAGAGGAACAGAGGAGATAGAGAGGAGAAGAGAAGAGAAGAGAAGAGAAGAGAAGAGAAGAGAAGAGAAGAGAAGAGAAGAGAGAAGAGAAGAGAAGAGAAGAGAAGAGAAGAGAAGAGAAGAGAAGAGAAGAGAAGAGAAGAGAAGAGAAGAGAAGAGAAGAGAAGAGAAGAGAAGAGAAGAGAAGAGAAGAGAAGAGAAGAGAAGAGAAGAGAAGAGAAGAGAAGAGAAGAGAAGAGAAGAGAAGAGAAGAGAAGAGAAGAGAAGAGAAGAGAAGAGAAGAGAAGAGAAGAGAAGAAGAGAAGAGAAGAGAAGAGAAGAGAAGAGAAGAGAAGAGAAGAGAAGAGAAGAGAAGGGAAGGGAAGGGAAGGGAAGGGAAGGGAAGGGAAGAGAAGAGAAGAGAAGAGAAGAGAAGAGAAGAGAAGAGAAGAGAAGAGAAGAGAAGAGAATAGAAGAGAAGAGAAGAGAAGAGAAGAGAAGGGAAGGGAAGGGAAGGGAAGGGAAGGGAAGGGAAGGGAAGGGAAAGGAAGGGAAGAGAAGAGAAGAGAAGAGAAGAGAAGAGAAGAGAAGAGAAGAGAAGAGAAGAGAAGAGAAGAGAAGAGAAGAGAAGAGAAGAGAAGAGAAGAGAAGAGAAAAGAGTAAAGAGAAAAGAAGAGAAAAGAAGTGAAGAGAGAATAAGAGAAAAAAAAGAGAAGAGAACAGAAGAGAAGAGAAAAGAGGAAAAGAAAAGAGAGGAACAGAGAAGATAAGAGAGGAGAAAAGAAGGGAAGAGAAGAGAAGGAAAGAGGAGGAAAGATAATGGAAGGAGGAGAAGGGAAGCAATGAAAAGAAAAGAAAAGAGAACAGAAAGGAAGGGAAGAGAAGAGAAGAAAAGAGAATAGAAAAAAGAGACGAGAAAAGAAGAGAAAGGCAGGGAAGGGAATAGAAGGGAAGAGAAAGGCGAATTTTGAACAAAAACATCAAAATTTTGGGAAAACAAACCAAAGAAATTTCTAGCGTCACAGAGGATCAGATTTTGGATAAACTGGATATTTCTAAAAAAGGCAGATTTCTAGGAAAAAATGGAAAATTCGAGAAAAAGACGAGTTTCAAGGAAAAACAAATGATTTTTAAAAAACTTAATAGTTCCAGAAAAAGATCCAAATCGAGAGATTGAAATTTTGAGAGAAATTAAAATTTAAAGAAGAAAATCGCTTAGCAAAAATTCGAAATTTTCCAGAGATAGTCAAATTTTGTAAAAATTTCGAAAAATGTGCGAATTTTGAGAAAAAGTCGAAATTTCCAAAAACATTAGGTATCGAATTTGAAGATAAAAATCAAAAGTTCGAGACAAAGACAAACTTTACACACAAAAAGGTAACATTTTCAGAAAAGCCCTTTGTTAGAAAAATAATTTTGAAAAAAAGAGGATAATTTCAAAAAAATAGTCGAAAATTCGACAAAAACTTCAAATTTAAGAAAATATTCGAAATTTCTCAGAGAAAATCAAATTTTAAGAAAAAAAGTAAAATTTTACGAATAAAGTCGAAATTAAAACGACGAATTTTGAAAAAAAATAGTTGAATTTCCGATAAAGCTCAATTGTCCGGGCCAATTTCGAGGAAAATGACGAATTTCCAGAAAAAAAGATGCAGATATCGCACGGAATGTTAAATTCTCGGTCGAATTCAGTCGAATTCTCGGGAATAGTCCTTTATGGAAAAGGCGAATTTTAAACAAAAAAATCAAAATTTCGAGGAAACAAACCAAAGAAATTTCTAGGATCACAAAGGATCAGACTTTGGATGAACTGAATATTTCTAAAAAGGACGGATTTCTAGGAAAAAATCGAAAATTCGAGGAAAAGACGAGTTTCAAGGAAAAACAAAAGATTTTTAAAAAAGTTGATAGTTCCAGAAAAAGATCCAAATCGAGAAATTGAAATTTTGAGAGAAATTAAAATTTAGAGAAGAAAGTCGTTTAGTAAAGATTCGAAATCTCCCAGAGAGTCAAATTTTAGGAAAATTTCGAAAAAGACATGAGGAAAAGTCGAAATTTTGAAGTCGTAATTTTCTGGCTGAATACTTATTTTCTCTTTACTGCTTGAGTTAGAGGGACCACGACCTATCGTGTGTCAAAAAATGTCCAATATTTGAGATCTTCGTCAACATTTTGACAATAATTGTTTATGACAAAGTTTTTAAAAAAATCGAATTTTTAGGAAAAAGGAGGAAGAGATTTCCAGGAACATAAAGGATCAGATTTTGAGATAATTCAAATTTCTTAACCAGAGCGGAAGGAAATTTCGAGAAAAAGACGAATTTCAAGGAAAAAATTGAAATTTCGCAAAAAAACCAATTTTCAAAAAATTCGAAATTTCCAAAAAAAGTTCATAAGTTCAAAAAAGAGACCGTAGTTTCTAGATAAGGCTGATTTGAAGAAAAAAATGAAAATTTCAAGAAAATGGCACTCTTTCCAAAAACAAGCACCAATTTTGAAAAATATTCTAAATTTAAAGAAAAAGATCGAAATTTCGTGAAAGACATCGAAATTTCGAATTTCCCACAAAGAGCCAAATTTTGTAAAAATTTCGAAAAAGGAGCCATTTGAGGAAAAGTCGAAATTTCAAAGTCGCCATTTTCTGCCAGAATATTTATTTTCTCTTCACTGCTTGAGTTAGAGGGACCATGACCTATCGTGTGTCAAAAAATGTCCATTATTTGAGATCATCGTCGAAATTTTGAGAATAGTGGTTCATGACAAAGTTTTTGAAAACATCGAATTTTTAGGAAAAAGGGGAAAGAGATTTCCAGGAAAATAAAATTTCGCATTTAAAATAACTCAAATTTCTTAATCAAAATCGAAGAAAATTTCGAATAAAGACGAATTTCAAGGGAAAAATTGAAGTTTCGCAAAAAAACTGTTTTTAAAAAGCTCCAAATTTTAAAAAAAAGTTTGAAACTTCAAGAAAGAGACCGCAGTTTCTAGAAAAGGCAGATTTAAAGAAAAAAATTAAAATTTCAAGAAAATGGCCCTCTTTACAAAAAGCACCAATTTTGAAAAATATTCTAAATTGGAAGAAAAAGATCGAAATTTCGTGAAAGACATCGAAATTTCGTGAAAGACATCGAAATTTCAAATTTCCCACAAAGAGTCAAATTTTGTGAAAATTGCGAAAAAAGGGCGACTTGGGAAAAGTAGAAATTTCAAAATCGTCATTTTTTGCCAGAATATTTATTTTCTCTTTACTGCTTGAGTAGAGGGACCACGACTTATCGTGTGTCAAAAAATGTCCAATATTTGACATCATCGTCGAAATTTTGAGAATAGTTGTTTATGTCAAAGACGAATTTTGAAAAAATCGAAATTGTTAGGAAAAAATGGGAAGATATTTCCAGGAACATAAAGGATCGAAATTTGAGATAAGTCAAATTTCTTAACCGGAACGGAAGGAAATTTCGATAAAAAGACGAATTTTGAAAAAATTGAAGTTTCTAGGAAAAAGGCGGAAGAGATTTCCAGGAACATAAAGGATCGGATTTTGAGATAAGTCAAATTTCTTAAACAGAATAAATTCAAAGAAAAGATGAATTTCAAGGAAATTCTGAAATTTTGCAAAAAAACCAATTTTTAAAATATTTTAAATTTCCAGAAAAAAATCGAAACTTTAAGAAAGAGACCGTAATTTCTAAATTAAGCTAATTTTAAGGAAAAAATTGAAATTTCACGAAAAAGACTTCCAGGAAAAATTTGTTTCCAAAAACAAAAGCCACTTTTGAAAAAAATTCGAAATTTGAAGAAAAAGATCAAAATTTCGAGAAAATTATCGAACCTTTGAGAAAAAAGACGTCGAAATTTAGCAATAATTACCAAAGTTTTCTACAAGGAATCAAATTTTGCGAAATTTTGAAAAACGAGCGAATTGTGAAGAAACGACTTTCCAAGAAAAAAAGTCGGAGTTTTTGACAGAATATCTTTCCTGCTTGAGCCAAAGGGGGCCCATCCTAGTGTCAGAAAATGTCCAATATTTTAGCTATAAACGTCGACATTTTGAGAAACATGTTGAGATTTCCAACAAGTTGTGTTTCGAAGAAAAGGATGAAATTTTTTAAAATATCTTACAACGTTTACTTTTTTTATGAAAAGATCAGTCAATTTTTTAAAAAATTTGAAATTTCCAGAAAAAGTTCGAAACTTCAAGAAATAGACCGTAATTGCTAAATAAAGCTAATTTCAAGGATAAAAATTAAAATTTCAAGAAAAAGGCACTCCAGGAAAAATTTTAAATTTCCAAAAACAAGCACCAATTTTAAAAAAAAATCGTAATTTGAAGAAAGGGATCGAAATTTCGAGAAAGTGATCGAAATTTCGAGAAAGTGATCGAAATTTCGAGAAAAAAGTTGTCGAAATTTAGCAATAATTCGAAATTTTCTACAAAGAATCAAATTTTGGGGAAATTTAGAAAAAAGGGCGAATTGTGAGGAAATGAATTTCCAAGAAAAAAAGTCGGAGCTTTTTGACAGAATATCTTTCCTGCTTGAGCCAAAGGGGATCCATTCAAACCAATCGTAGTGTCAGAAAACGTCCAATATTTTAGCTATAAACGTAGAAATTTTGAGAAACAAGTTGAGATTTCCAACAAGCTGTGTTAAGAAAAAAAGGATGAAATTTTTCAAAATATTTTAAAACGTTCTTGATCAAAACTTATTAAGAAAGATATAAATTTTCAATAAGATGGGGAATAAGTCAAGAATTTGAAAATAAGTCGAAAGTTTTTAATGAATCTAAAACTTTAAAATAAGATCAAAGTATTCAGAAAATAATAGAAATTTTGAAAAGGAGTCTACGTTTTTAAAAAAGTTGAAATTTGTAAAAAACTCTTGGAATTTCCAAAATTAAGTTAAAATTTGGAAAAAATGTTGAAATTTCAAAAAAATTAAAGTTTTCAAAATAAGTTAAAATTTTTTAAAAGGTCGTAAGTTTTCAATAATTCTTCGAAAACAGTCGGAATTTTCAAAAAGTCAATGTTTTGAAATAAGAAATTGTCAATGGAAGTCACCATTTTCAAAAAAACTCGAAATTTTCAGAGAAATTTGGAATAAGGACGAATTTTTTTTAAAAAAGGTAAAAATTGTCAAAAATGTAAAAATAAGAAGGAAAATAAGTCAAGAATTTAAAAATAAGTCGACAAGTTTTCAAAGAATCTAGAACTTTTAGATAAAGTCAATATATTCAGAAAATAATCTAAATTTTGAAAAGGAGTCTATATTTTTAAAAAAGTTGAAATTTCTAAAAAACTGTCGAGATTTCCAAAATTAAGTTAAAATTTCGAGAAAATGTTGAAATTTCGAAAAAAGGTTGATATTTTTAAATGCCTAAAATTTAAATTTAAAAAAATTAAGATTTTCAAAATAAGTTAAAATTTTTGAAAAGGTCGTAAGTTTTCAATAAAAATCGAATTTTTCAAAAACAGTCGGAATTTTCAAAAGGTCAATCTTTTGAAATAAGAAATTTTCAATGGAAGTCACCATTTTCAAAAAAGGTCGAAATTTTCAAAGAAATTTGGAATAAGGACGAAAGTTTTTTTAAAAAGGTAAAAATTGTCAAAAGTGTCACAATTTGAAAAGTGGGAATTTTCGAAAAAATCCAAATTAAAAAATCTAACTACTGAAAATGCCTATATTTTAAAAAATCGATTCTCTGTATTTTTCTTTATTTATCGAAACGAAATTATGAATTAGATAAACCTTATTTTTTATTTTATGTCGTTCTGCCTGAAAAAATTTGTGTGGGCGCTCATAATTACCACTCCAGGTCCGAGATACTCTCGACTCGACGGGTCTGTTGGAAGAAAAATTCTGAAAACTCTATATAATTTTGCACGTATATTTTATTGTGAATCCTTTATCCTTGATAAGGACTTGTAATAAATTTTATCAGTCAACTGATTAGGTGAAGTACCTGCCGTTGTTAAGTACTGTTTTGGAGCACATGTCAAACAGTAAATAAAACCATATGATGCCGAATTGTGAAATAATTGATGGGGAAGGAAAATTAGGTTTTTCCTCAGCTGAAGCCTTGTTCGCCTCGAGCCTTATTTCTCTATATCAATTTCCTTCCTTTGTAAATATTCAATTAATAATAGGAATATTTATGGTTCAGTAAAATCGTTGAGTGTAAAATAAATTTTAATTCTTGTGTATTTTAAGTTGCCTACCCACCACAATTCAAAATTCTAATTTGATAAATCTTATCAGTAGTCGACGAAATCCTGACACGGAATGAATCCTATTAGCGCACTGAACTTATAAAAAGCCCAATTAAAACATAACCTACCTCGTAATAATTGGGGTGGTTCAGGGCTAATAACTGTCGCACCTCGTCGTAGTACTGTTGATTGGGATTCTGTCTTTGATGGTAAGACGGCCAGGCGCTGGTGACACCCAAACAAAACACCTGGACGAGAATAGCGACGATGAAGGTCGCCATGCTTACTGGCCGAACATCCTTTTGCAGGAAAATCGATAGGGACGTCGCCGGGCGCGCATGAATACGATTGTAATTTCAGATTTGGCCCGAAAGTGTTGCTAAATTGGTTTCTTTTCTTGGTCAAGGTCATCCGGCTCATTTGCGAATTGTACCATTGATTTTGTGTGGTCGTTACCGCCTTCGGCTTCGTGAAATTCGGAAGAGAAATTAATCTGGTGGTAGGATCAAGTTATGTGTAACGAAACTTTTCCATTTATCACTGTCCAGGTGAAAATAAATTACGTATGAGTGTTTGGAAAATTATACTGCGCTTTTAGATTTACCAAGGTTTTTTTTTTTAATTTTCAGCTTTGAATTACAAATTTGAGTTATTTTGGAATAAATGCGATCAATTTTTTTTTAATTTCGACTTTCGGTTTTGGTTTACAGATTTACACATCACAGGTTTACACAAATACAAAATACAAAATACGAAATACGAAATACGGAATACGGAATACGGAATACGGAATACGGAATACGGAATACGGAATACGAAATACGAAATACGAAATACGAAATACGAAATACGAAATACGGAATACGAAATACGTAATACGAAATACGAAATACGAAATACGAAGTACGAAGTACAAAATACGAAGTGTGAAGTACGAAATATGAAATACGAAATACGAAATACGAAGTACGAAGTACGAAATACGAAGTACGAAGTTCGGAATACGAAGTATAAAATACAAAATACAACGTACGAAATGCATTATACAAAATACGAAATACGAAATACGAAATACGAAATACGAAATACGAAATACGAAATACGAAATACGAAATACGAAATACGAAATACGAAATACGAAATACGAAATACGAAATACGAAATACGAAATACGAAATACGAAATACGAAATACGAAATACGAAATACGAAATACGAAATACGAAATACGAAATACGAAATACGAAATACGAAATACGAAATACGAAATACGAAATACGAAATACGAAATACGAAATACGAAATACGAAATACGAAATACGAAATACGAAATACGAAATACGAAATACGAAATACGAAATACGAAATACGAAATACGAAATACGAAATACGAAATACAAAATATAAAATACAAAATATAAAATACGAAATACATACACAATTAATCTTTCGAAGTTTAACTAAAATATCGGGAGAAAATAAATATTACGACTTTCAATCCAAAATTTTGACTTTAACCACGAAATATTAGCTTTTTTTTCTCTCTAATTTACCTTCAACTCGAAAGTTTTGAATTATTTAAAAAGTTTCAATGTTTTTTTCAAATTCTCGACTTATTTTTAAAATTTTTACTTTTTTTAAATAAATAAATAAATAAAAAAATCGAAATTTTCAGGAGAAACCTAATATTTCGAAAATTCAAATTCACAAAAATTCAAAGACTCGAGGAAACGACAACATTTTGAAAAAAGATCCAAATTTTGAAAAGCGTTAAAACTTGAGTAATAAAAGGTCGAAATTAAAAAAAAAATTCAAAGCTTCAAAAAAAAATTCGAAACTTCAAAGCAAACTTAAAATTTTCATAACGAAAACAAAATATTTCCAGAAAACATGAAATATTAGAGAAAAAGATGGAAAATTTCAAAAAATTTCTAAATTTGAAAAAATCCAATTTCTTAAAAAAAGTCGAAATTTTCAAGAAATAGTGTATATTATTTTAATAGAGTGAAATTTATAAATAAAAAGCAAAAGTTTTGAAAAAAAAAGATTCGAATTTTTAAAAAAAGTCAAAATCGTGAGAAATAGTCAAAACCTTGAATAAAGGTCCAAATTTGCAAAAGAAATGTGGAAATTTTGCAAAAATATCATAATTTTGGTGGAACGGAATGGTCCTTGGTTATCTTCAAAAATTGATATCTTATATGATGATAGCTTGACTATCGAAATGCGTTAGAGCAACCCTTGCTGTGTTCTTTCTTTCTTTCTTGATTCAAGGGGACAAGAAATGTATTCCAATTTTTAAAAATATCATAGTTTTCGTAGAAAATATTTTAAAATAATCTAATTTTTTAAAAAAACAAAATTTTAAGAATCGAAATTTAAGAAAAGGTCAAAATTTTGTGTCAAGATTTTCAAAAAATTAAGTTTTCAATAAAGTACAAATTACCGCAAAAGTCAAAATTCCAGAAAAAGTCAAAATTTTGAAAAAAAAGGCATCATTTTGGGTAAAAAAGGCGAAATTGCGTAAAAGATGAAAATTAAATTTTGGAAAATGTGAAAATTTTGAAAAGAAGTTAAAACATTTGAAATTTAGAATTTCAAAGTAAATGAAATTATTCAAAAAAGTCGAAATTTTCAATAAAAATCGAAACTCCTGTCCTTCAGAAATACTATCATTTTCAAACAGTCAAAATCTTGAGGAAGTCGTAATATTTATTTTCTCCCAATATTTTGAGTTGCAAACTTATAATTTCAATTTTTTTTCTTGAATTCCCGCCCCCAAATTTAAAAATACTTTTAACAATCTTTTGACTTTTAAACTAAAATTTTGCAATCTTTTTATCAAATTTTCCTTTACAAATTGAATTTTTTTTGCAAATTTTAAACTTAAATTGTGGATATTCTTCTTATCTTTAAAATTTCGACGTTCACGCTCAAAATTTCGTTGAACAAAACTTCGGATCTCTTGAAAATGTCGAAAACTTCAACAACAAAAATGAAAACTTCAAGAAAATTCAAGAGAAAAGAGGGAGTAGAGGGAGAAGAGCGAGAAGAGGGAGAAGATGGAGAAGATGGGGAAGAGGGGGAAGAGGTAGAAGAGGGAGATGAGAGAGATGAGAGAGAGAGAGAGAGAGAGAGAGAGAGAGAGAGAGAGAGAGAGAGAAGAGAGAGAAGAGAGATAAGAGAGATAAGAGAGATAAGAGAGATAAGAGAGATAAGAGAGAGAAGATAGAGAAGATAGAGAAGAGAGAGTAGAGAGAGAATTGATAGAAGAGAGAAAAGAGAAAGAATTGGGAGAATAGAGAGAAAAGAGAAAAAAGAAGAGAAAAGAGAAAAAAGAAGAGAAAAGAGAGGAGTGATAGAAGAGAGGAAAGAGGGGGAAAATAGAGGAGAGAAAGAGAGAGAGAGAGAGGCAGACAGATAAAGAGTTGACACAAAAATTGAAATTTTGAAACAAACTCAAAATTGTGCGAAATTGCGTTGAAATTTTCAAAGCAAATTTTGGAAAATACTTTTAATAATCTTTTGACTTTTAAACTAAAATTTTGCAATCATTTTATCAAATTTTCCTTTGCAAATTGAATTTTTTTTGCAAATTTTAAACTTAAATTGTGGATATTCTTCTTATCTTTAAAATTTCGAAGTTCACGCTTAAAATTTCGTTGAACAAAATTTCGGATCTCTTGAAAATGTCGAAAACTTCAACAACAAAAATGAAAACTTCAAGAAAATTCAAGAGAAAAGAGGGAGAAGAGGGAGAAGAGGAAGAAGAGAGAGAAGAGAGAGAATTGAAAGAAAAGAAAAAATAGAAGAGAAATAAGAGGAGCGAGAGGAGAGAGGAAAGAGGAGTAAAAGAGAGGAGAGAGGGAAAGAGAGAGAGAGAGTTGACAAAAAAATTTAAATTTTGAAACAAAGTCGAAATTGTGAAAATGCGAAATTACGTTGAAATTTGCAAAGGAAATTTTGGAAAATGTGTAGGGGGTGGTGGGGCAGATTGATGAAGAAAAATTCAAAATGAAAAATTACGTGATAAAAATAATATTTGTAATCTATTTTGAACTCGTCTTACAGCAAAATATATAAATAATTTGAAATAAATTTTGAATAAAAATTGAAAAACATAAGTCTAGATTCGTAATTTAAAAAAGACAAATTTCGAGGAAACTCCAATTTTGGGAAAAAGTCAAAATTTATAAAAAATCAAATTTGAAATTAAAACCTAATCTTTCGGAAAATCTGGAAAAATGTCCAAAATTCAAAATATTTTCAAAGGTCGAATTTTGTAAATGGCAAAATTTTCAAAAAATGACGACTTTCGGAAAAATAAACTGCAATTTTCAAAAATGTTTTTATGTAAATTGTAAACTTTTTTATGTAAATTTTCACACATATTTATAAACATTAAAGAAGTTAATCACATTTAGGAAAATAAGAATTTCAAAAAAGCCAATTTAAATAAAAAGTCGACATTTCTAGAAACAAAAAGTATTGAATTTTGACATAAAAGCCAAAATTTGTAAAATAAGGCAAACGGAAGTTAACATTTCATAAAAGTCAAACCTAACAAGATTAAAGTTTTCAGAAGAAGACGAATATTAAAAAAATTGCAAAAAAGCCAAAATTTTAAATAAAGTTGAAATTTCCAATAAATCGAGGGAAAGCCAAATTTTAGGAATTAGAGGAAAGTAATTTGAAGGAAAAAAGATTTCGAAAGAAAAACGAATTTCAAAGAAAAAGTCGAGATATCCTGAAATATTTAATGTTGAGATAAAAATAAAATTTTTAGATAACTTTAAAAAACAACTCAGAATTTCTGGAACATCTTTATTTCATTTTTTTTATTTATTTATTTTTTGAAGGATTAATATGTTCAGAAAAAACTCAATGTTAACAAAAATAACCTAATTTTGAAAATAAATCAGAGATTTCCAAAGAAAGCCACAATTTAAAGAGAACTGGACATTTTGAAACAGAATTCAAGATTTTTTCAGACAAAGTTGAATATTAAAATAAAATAAGAATTTTGCGACTAAACCTTGGATAAAAAAAGCCAGTTGTGCAAATAAAATTTAAAAAAAAACAAATTTTGAAAAAATGGTCAAAATCCTCAAAAATCGAATTTTGAGAAAATAGTCCAAATTCTCAAAAAAGGCAAAATTTCAAGGACAATAGAAACAACATTTCGAGAAAAAATAGAAATTCTGCACAGAAAACAGTCAAATTTTCAAAAATATTTGAGATTTCGAAAGATAAAAGTTTTGAAAGCAAGATGGAAATTTCTAGAAAAAGTCGAAATGTAATGAATTCGAAATTTTTCAGAGAAGTCATATTTTGTCGAAATTTGAAAAAATTTGAGAAAAAAGCAAATTTCGACAATACGAGTGAAACTTTGAAAAACATCAAAATTTTCCAGAAGTTAAAAGTTAAGAAATAATGTAGAATTTTGCGAATAAAGTTTGAATTAAAAAAAAAAAAGAATTTTGCGAATAAAGTTTAACCGAAAGGGCAAATTTGAAAAATAGTCGCAATTCCAAAATAAGAGATGAATTTCGAAAACAAAGTAAATGTCGAGAAAAGAAAATTCTGCACAGGAAATCAAAATTTGAAAAATCAGTCAAATTTTGAGAAAAAACTTGATATTTTTAGAAACTTAAATGAAGGATTGGATTTTGGAATAAATCTAAGATTCGAAAACAGGCAGATTTTAGGAAAAATATCAAAATACCAAATTTTGAGAATAACATTGGAAGTTCCAACGACCGAAATGATAGAAATTTAAAAAAATTTGAAGGATTTGAGTTAATACAAATGTTTCGTTTTGACAAAAATACGAGACTCTTAAAAAATTCGAAATAATTAAATAATGCTGAGCGGATTAAATTAGTATTAGATCAGAATTCTGCGTTGAGGTTAGATCAAAATCCTCTGTTGAAGCGCTATTTCCAATTTTTTTCTAATTTATTTATTAAATAGGGAAGTTGTATTTAAATGACATTTATTGCTATCTGGATCTAGACCTAATGCATAATTGCAAGAGGAACTACAGTCGTATTACTTCCCATGTAATTAGGCTCTAATAGCTATTACAATATATACACATTTATTTATAATAAATGCATTATTAATCCCCCGATAACAACTTTTATTAGGATGTTTCATTTCTAATGAAATAATGATCATCGCATTAAATAATCGAAACAAATATAACGCAGTTAGTTTTAACCCCGCACTACTCAAGTATAGTGGCCCTAAGGGTTAATTTTATAGCACACGTCAGTCTATCGACGTCGCTCCTAACGCGAACTCTCCCTCTCCTTAAAAAAATGTAACTCGCGCGGTCTCGCCCCAAAAAGATGGATCTCGACCAAACTAAAATCCTAGTTGCAATTCTCTTCTTCGTAATACGCTTCACATCGGCCGTTCTACCGATTAAATTATACAAAATACTCAAACACTGGGAGGGCGAAGAGGAGGGTGCCAATTTCATAAGCGAAAAAAGACACGCGCAAGTGTTGTGCTTCATCGCGACATGTCAATCTTTCGGTGGAGGAGTACTTTTGGCCACTTGCTTTCTACATATGATGCCTGACGTGTACTTCTCCTTGGAGCATTTGAAGCGATTCGGGGGATTGGAGACCAACTATCCTTTGTCGCAACTAGCGATTTGCGCGGGGTTTTTCATCGTGTATTTCGCCGAGGAGATAGCGCATTGGCTGATAGAGAGAATGCCACCGGAACCATGCAAGAAACAAACTGGTAAAATAATCACAGTTACGCCTCAAGGCTCAGGGAATAAGATCAAACCGGAAGAGAATGGAAACGTTTTTAGAATCAGTAGCGCCGCTTATGAGAAAGCAAATTTGGAGAAGCAGCAGCTGGAAGAACAATTGAAGGAAAACGAGGAATTTGATACCAATGACTACAATAACTTTGTAAAGAAAGTTCCCAGTAGAAGACACTCGACAATGTCCAGGAATAGTATGGTTATACCGTATTCTGGTAGAAGAGTTCCACCTAGTTCACAAAGCCGAACTTCGTTGATTTCCTCTAAAGAAAATTCGAAAACTCTTCTAGTTGAGAATGTCGATGACGACACAATTAGTATCAACTCAGAACTATACAAGCAAAACGAGAAGAATCTCCAGCTAGATAAAGAGGCGGAAGAACAAGAAAAAGTCCTAGAAGGCAAAGTTAAAAGTCAACAGCAGATACTAAGGTGTCTTTTCACTGTAAGTGCCTTGTCTTTGCACTCGATTTTTGAAGGTTTCGCCATAGGACTTCAGAATTCAGCTGGTAACATTTGGTACCTATTTATCGCCGTGGCGATCCATTCCGCCATAATTCTCTTCTGTATTGGACTCGAGTTTCTGATAGCGCGCACCAAAGCGAAAACGCGACTTTTGCACACGTTTGTTTTATCCATAACGAGCCCCATTGGGGTCCTTTTGGGGCTACTCATCACTACGAGGTCGGATATGAATACGCCGGCCAAAAGTGTCGCGATACTTCTGCTTGAGGGTATGTCCACTGGAACAATTTTGTATATAACGTTTTTTGAGGTGTTGAATAGGGAAAAGGAGAGACGTGTGTATAGACTGCGAAGAGGTATTTTTATTATTTTGGGGTTCGCCCTGATGGCTGCATTACAAAGTGTACAAATCTATGAATAAATTATTATTTTTCTATGATATTTTTATAACTGTCCCTCTCGACCCTAGCATTTGATATTTATTGATTCTAACGTGGAATCTGAATAATTTAAGCCATGCTGATGTCTTTTAGAGTTTCTTTTTGTACCTTTACTTATTTATTGATTCAAGTAAATTTGTAATACCGTTTTACGCCCCTCTTTCCCTAATGAACCCAACCTAATTTCCCTATTATTATATCCATACTTTTTGATACAAAAAAAAAAAAATAATTTAATTTTTGTTTAACTGCCGATATCACTTTTTGAAAAATGTAAATATCGACATTTTCAGAGATTTGTCACTAGCTTTGAATTCCTGAAATAATTTATATTTTCTCAAAAAATCCACACGAGCAAGTCAATGTAATAAAATACAAAGTAATTTTTCTATTCCAAACCAAGAGATCCGTGTAACTCAGTACTGGAAACTGGCAGCCTAAGGCTACATGCGTTCTTTTAGAGCAGGGGTCGGCAAACTTTTAAACCGAAAGAGCCAGCCGCAATAAAAAATTTATTTCGTGAATTTCAAAGAGCCACAAATTTTTATTTTTGATTTTACATTTTATTTCAAGATTAAATCAGATAAATCAGACAAAATATGGGACAGTGAGAGACCCCGCTGACTCATGTAATCAAACAAAAATATATTCAGCCAAAATATCTTTTATTTCTCAAAATTTACCTTTACTTTAAAATTTGTCTTTTTTTCTCAATTTCGACTCTTCTCTATATTAGTCTTCTCCTTTAATATCTATTTATTCCTAAAATGGAACTTTTACCCCAAATCTTCCTTTTTTCCCAAAACTAGACAATTTGTGAACATGTTTACTTATTTCTAATTCGACCTACTGGAAGATTCGACTTATTTCTGCAAAATTCATCTTTTGTCGATTTTTAATAAAAAAAGTAAACATTTGAAGTAATTGGAGATGTTAAGTAAAATAATTTTTGAAGATTTCAACCTTTTTTCAAAGCTTTCTTTTTTCGAAATTTAGATCTATTCTCAAATTTCACTTTTTTCCAAAATTACATTTCTTCGACTTTGTTCTAAATTGCGGCTTTTTTTCAAGAACTTCCTACATCCTTCGTCCAAATTTCGGCATTTTCCCCAAAATTGTCTTTGACTAAACATTTAAACGTTTATTTATTTTTTACAAATTTGGACTTGTTACACAAAATTCGGTTTTTCTTTCAAAACTTCGACTAAAATTGTACATGTGTTTGTTTCTGCAAACTGAGATTTTTTTTGACAAAATGTATCTACATATTTTTAAAAAAATTGACTTAATCTCAAAATTTAAATTTCTCTGGGAAATTTCGACTTCACTTCAATATTTTTCTCGAAACTTCTATTCTTTTTAAACCTCGTCCTTTTTCAAATTTAGCCATTTTGCCCAAATATTGATTTTTACTAAACATTTAAACTTTTATTTATTTTCTACAAATTTGGACTTGTTTTGTAAAATTCGGTTTTTTCGAAATTTCGACTTTTAAAATTTGACATGTTATGGTTTCTTCAAGCTCCGATTTTTTCGATGAAATTCGTCGATTTTCAAAATGTTTGATTTAGTCTCAAAATTTGATTTTTTTTCTTAAAACTTGACCTTTTTTTAAAGTTCAAAATTTTTCTTGAAACTGGTAGTTGTAGTAGTAGTAGTAGTTTATTTTAAATGTATAAAATACATATTAATAACAAATGATTCATAAAAGAATGGTGACAATAGTAATATTAATAATAAATAGATACATATTATGACAAAATGACAATAAATTAATCTAACATATTAAAAAAAACAAAAAAAATACACATATATAAAATTCCGAACCTATTTTCTAGGGATAATTTTTCGTAAAAGACTCTTAAATTGATAGAGGGAATTAGAATTTTTTATTGCAACAGGTAAGTTGTTGAATTCACATAAACCATCAAAAAATAGTGATCTTTTGGTACTTTGCCTTTTAACTGTGTTTATATAAAAATTTGTTGTGTTGCGGGTATTATGGTTGTGAATATCTCTAACATTGATTAAACAAATTTTTAAATAATTCGGCAAAAGGTTTTTAGTTATTTTAAAAATAAAGCACATGTTAAGATAGAACAGATATTGTTTTACGGACAAGAACTGGAGACATTCAAGCATGAAGTCAACACTAACATGATTATTGCATCGCAAAATGATTCTTAATGCTCTATTTTGTAATAGTTGTAGTTTATTTAAGAGTTCTTGAGTGAAATAATGCGTAATTGTTGGGCAATAGATGAATAAAGGGGCAATCCATGACTTATAGAGGTCAAGATTTAAAGATTGACAAATACGCCAAAAATATTCAACTCTAGATGAAAGTTTATCAATAATAGTCTTAGCATGATTTTTAAAGTTCAGGGACTGAATCTATAATAATACCTAAGTATTTGATCTCATTGACATATTCTAAATTTGTTTGATTTAATTAACATTATTGGTCGTATATTAGATGCATCATAGTTTCCCATTATCATTACTTTGGATTTGTTTGTGTTAATTAGCAATTTATTTGTTTGTAACTAGTGACTCATTAAATCTAGCACTAAGTTCATTTTATCAATAGCACTGTCAATGTTATCATCAAGCACAGTAACAAGGGTATCATCCGCAAAAAGGTTTAGGAATGTATTTGGATCACTAATAACATTATTCATGTCATTAATATACATTAAAAATAATATTGGTCCCAGGATCGTTCCTTGTGGAACTCCATAAATGTTGTCGACAGGATTAGAGGAAAATCCATCGATCGTTGTTCTCTGACTTCTACCAAATAGATATGAACTAAACCATTGTACTGTAGAATCATGAAAGCCCATATTTTCCAGTTTTACTAGAAGAGTCGATCTATCAATAGTTTCGAAAGCACGTTTTAAGTCGAGGAATGTCGCAATGGCTACACAGTTATTATTGTCCAACCATTTTTTCCATTTTGATACTACTAATTGCAGAGAAGATTCACAGGAGTGTTTTTCACGAAAACCCGATTGCTGTTCAATTAAAATATTATTGGAGTTTATGTAATTAATAAGTTGAGTATATATTAATGATTCAAAAACTTTTTCGAGGTATGGCATAGTACTAACAGGTCTATAATCACTGGGTTGTATTGAATTTTGTACTTTTTGTTTAGGAAAAATTAATGATGTTTTCCAACGTGTTGGGAAAGTGGTAGTAGAAATTGATTTATTGTATATATCGGTCAATTTGGTTGCAATGAACCCTCCGCCGGCTTCTATGACAGATTTGGTGACTAAATCAGTCGATGAATTTTTTGTGTTCCTAATGGCCTTTGATACTTCTTCGTACGTAAATGATTTAAGGATAAATGTACTTTCAATAGGTTCATTTGAGATAGTTGTTCTTGTTGATGGGTTTGATTGTACTAATAGCTCAATGCTATTTACAAAAAATTTGTTATAATTTTCAGCAATGTCTTTGGGGTTAGTTAAATTAATATTATCAAATTCCATTTTTGCGGGAGAAGTTTTTTGAGCACCATCCATAATTTCTCTAAGTACTTTCCACATCTTTTTGCTATCATTTTTGTTTTGATTAATTAAATTTGTATAGTAATTTTTCTTTTTCTCCCTTATAAGCTTGGTCACATTATTTCTTAATCTTCTGTATTCTTTCCAAATGTCGGTGGAATTAATCAAAATTGCTTTCTGGTAATATAGATCTCGATGTTTAACTAACTCTTTTATTTCCGTGTCGTACCATTTATTTTTACTATTATTTACGGTAAATGTTCTTAAAGGTGCAAATTCATCCAAGGCGATAGTGATATTTTCATAAAATACGTCCAGCATAGAATTTACATTATTATTTGAGGGATCATTCCAATTCATTGTTTCAAGTTTTACTTGGAATAAATTTTTGTTCATTCTAGTAATGTTTCGGTGCGAGATTGTGCTTATAATATTTTCCCGTGGTTTAAACGTTGACTTACTTTTTTGATTTCCTGAGATTTCTAACATTGAATGGTCTGATATTTTTGGTGTATGTAATACTTTAGCCTGAATGTTTATACCATTAGTGAATACCAAGTCAATAAGTGTCCGGCTGCGTGATGTAATTCTGGTATAATCAGTAATTAGTTGTACAAACCCCTTTTCAAGCATCATTTCTAGTAATCTTCTCGAATAAGTAGTCTCTTTCTTTATATTGATGTTGAAATCGCCTAAAATATTCACATTGGGGACATTGATAAGAGGTATAATTATTTCTTCAAGGTTCTGTAAAAATGTGGTCATACTAGAAGCAGGAGATTTGTATACACATATATAAATACTCTGATTTATTTTTATAGCAATTATCCAGTATTGTAAGTTAGTATTCTCATTAATAATTATTTCATATTCAATATCTTTTTGGAGATAAACAGTAATGCCACCCGTAAATCTACTGTGTGAATCACAGCGAAGGATATTGTATTGTTCCATGTAAATTTCGTTGTTATTGATATCGTTAGTTATGTGTGATTCAGTTAATATAAGTAATACAGGTTTAACGTCTATAAGAAATTGTTCAATTTCATGTTTATGGCACCATAACCCTTGCACATTTAAACAACAAATATTATACGTTAATGGCTAGTAATGAGTATGTAATTTTCTTACCTATGGCTTTTTTTACAGTTTGGTACGTACAACACTGATGATCAAATACTCTGTGATTGGTGCTTAATTCCGCCTGAAACTTTTTATTGTTTTCCTCACAATTAACGCATCTCCATTGTATTGAATCCTTATTTTCTTTTAATCGACAATTTCTTGTTTCATGTTTTTATGCACAGATACCACAAATTGCATCTGTCTTACATTCGCTAACTTTATGGCCATATTTCGAGCAATTATAACAACGGAGAACCTGAATATTTTCTTCTAATTTACATTTGTTTAGTCCAATATATAAAAATTGTCTTTTTATAAGCGATTCGAAAGTTCTTGGATCCACCTCTGCTATCATGTAAAAACGTTTGTAAATTGTTTTGCTTTTATATTTAATTAAGAATTTAAAATTATCAAACGCATCATCTAAATCGTTTTGTAAAATAATATTTTTTATTAGTGATTTATCATCAATTTCAGTTTCATTAGAAATATTTGTAATTTTTACGCGTGGCAGCATTTTCTTTGCAATTTCTGCCGTTAAATTCTGGCCACAGGATTTGGTGATTAAGTCCTGTAATTCACGCATTTCTTGTTTGTTGTCTCCTTTTATCACAATTCCAGGAAATTTTCGCCCATCTTGTATCGATACTTTATGAAATACTTTAGGATTCATTTTATTCAGCAACTGTTTCCTAATTTCGTTTGTTGACTCATTATTCTTAGATTTTAAAATAATAGCTTCTTGTGTTGTTTGTTTTACAGCATTCGCATATGAAGGCTTCATCGGACGTTTTTCTTCAGCGTTTTTATCTTCACCGTTTTTGTCCAGATGCAATTCAGTTTTAGTAGAGCTGATGTTTTCAATTATATTGATTAACTTGATGTGTTCTTTTAATGTATCATTACTTTGACGTAATTCATGTATTACTATGTCTTTCTGTTTTATAATTTCTTGTAAGTAAAGAATTTGCAAGCGTGCTGCTTCAATGGAACCACTAGATTCAGCACTAGGAAAGATATCACCTGTTTCTGATTCATTGCTGATAGTGCAACAATTAATCTGGTTGTTACTTATAGTCTTGATTTTGTTAATTGCTTTGGCACAACTAGGATGAAAAACTGACCCACAAGTAATGCACTTTACACCATTGATAACTTTGTTTTTACACTTTTTACAGCAGAGCTGTAAAGATACCTCCGTTTCACTTGACGACATCGCTTGAACTTGTATCAACATTGTTTTTTCTATCAAAATTATTTTACCAATTCTATCACAATTCAAATTTATCTGAACATTTGGAGTTTTTTTTAATTCGTTTTGTTTTCGAAACTTCAAATTTATTCTTAAAATTTAACTTTTTCTGGAAAAATAAAAATTTTTCATTTACTTTCTTCCCTGAAAAACTTCGGCTTTTTAAAAGTTCGACGATATTTTCCAAGTTTTCAATTTTTACAATTTCTCGTTTCGAAATATTATAATTGTTCACAAAATTAAATTTGTCTAAAAATTTCAGGTTTTTCTGATCTGGGTTTTAATTTATTGTCGAAATTCAACGTTTTTTTTAATTTTATCTTATAGCGATCTTTTAACAAATTCATTTTTTTCGAAATCTCTTTTTTACAAAATTCGGTATTTTCCGGAAATTTCAACTTTTATTTCGAACTAAATTCATCTATTTTCAAATCTCAAAATTTGTTTTTTTCTTTAAATTTGACTTTCTCTGACCTTTTAAAATTCAATTCTTTTCTCGAAACCGGAAGTTTTTTTGACATTTTCTTTTCTTTCGAAATTTTGTTAACAATTTTCTCAAAATTCGATTTATCTAAAAATTCTGGAGTTTTTTTTTAATTCGTCCTGTGATCGAAATTTCAATTTATTCTCAAAATTTAACTTTCTCTGGAAAATTGCAATTTTGTTATTTTCCTCTTCTCTGAAAAAATTCGACTTGTGAAAAAATTCCACAATTTTTTTTATTCTATAATCCACAGACCAATAGGTTTGAACATTTATTAGATTCGAAGTTTGGAAACCAAATACCGGTTTCGATCTTGTTAGATCTCGTCAGTTTGGTATATCCAACTCGAATGCTAATAAATGTTCCGACAAGTAAGTACTAAAACATTCACAGTCGTCAAGCGAGTGACTCTTAGTACTACCACCTATTGATCCATAGAGAAACTATGGCCATCGCATTTTTTATGCTTTTAATTCTTTAGAATTTTCTCTTTTCAAAATGTTACAATTTTTCACAAAATTTAAATTTTCTCAACATTCGAATTTATCAGAAAATTTGGATTTTTGTCAAAATAGTCTTGTTCTCGAAATTTTAAATCTTTTCTCAAAACTTAAATTTCTCGGGAAAATTGCAAATTTTTTTTCGAAATTTCGAGCTTTTCTTAAAACTTTGACTTTTTCTTTGAAATTTTTCTTAAAATTTGACTTTTTTCTTCTTCTCTGAAAAACTTCGACCTTTTTAAAGTTCGGCAATTTTTTTAAGCTTCCAGTTTATTTTTACAATTCCTCTTTTTGATATTTGCAGTTTCAAATTTGTCTAAAAATGTCAGGTTTTCAATCTATTGCCGAAATTCCACGTTTTTTTTTCTAAAATTTCACTTTTATTTGAGAACTTTTGATAAATTTATTTTTTTCGAAATCTCTTCCTTTTTCTCAATTTTTTCGAAGTCTATCTTTTTCTTAATTTTTTCGAAATCTCTTTCTTTTTCTCAAAATTTGGCTTTTTTTGGAAATTTCAGCTTTTATTTCGAACCTTGATATTTGCTGTTTCTGTAAATTTAGACTTTTTCTTTTTTTGAGAACTTTTGATAAATTCATTTTTTTTAAATCTCATTCTCCTTCTCAATTTTTTCGAAATCTCTTCCTTTCTCTCAATTTTTTCGAAGTCTCTATTTTTTCTTAATTTTTTCGAAATCTCTTTCTTTTTCTGAAAATTCGGCTTTTTCTGGAAATTTCAGCTTTTATTTTGGACTTTGATATTTGCAGTTTCTGCATATATAGATTTTTTTTCTCACAAAAGTAATTCAATTTATGTTTACGAAATTTCAAGGCTGCAGAAAATTTACAAATAAAAAAGTAAAAATCATAAGAAAAATATTTTTTAGAAATTTCGTCCCCTTAAATTGGCCTTTTACTAGAATTTGCAGATTTATATGCTTTTTCAAATTAAAAATTTCGGAAAAATACTTCTTGAAATCATAATTTTTTTGTCAAAATTTACATAAAAATTCCTAGAAAAGTATTTTTGGAAATTTCATTTTCTGTAGGTAACTTGTTTAATGAATACTTATTTTCTGCGTGTCTGTCCACGTTAGCTTTTATTTATTTCTTTTTTTAGGGGAACTTAAAGAGCCACAATTGTCTTTTAAAAGAGCCGCAGGTGGCTCGCGAGCCGCGGCTGGCCGACCCCTGTTTTAGAGTAAGGTTTCTTAAACTTTTTTAAGAAAATTTCAGAACCATTGAATTCTTTCCATGAGTTTATTCAGGGAAGGGTAACAATTATTTTGAAAAATTTAGGGGCCAAATGAATAAACCAGAAAATCTTTCGGTTGTGCATATTTTCCTTAACGAATTACCAGATTAGAGTAGAAATTTGACAAAAAGACCAAATTTTTAAAAAAAATCTGAAAAATGAATTTAGAATAAAAACGGAACCTTTCGAATACTTTACAAAACTCCAAACATTTTTTGTTTCAAAGTTTGATTTTCTTTGGAAAATTAAACTTTTTTTAATTTAGAGTTTTTTTTAAATTTGAAGCTTTTCCCCATTTCATTAGTGTTTCCCCCAAAATGTTGCTATTTTTCTCAAATTTCGACTCTTTGTTCAATTTGCCTTTTTTTTTCAAAATTTCGATTTATTCTCAGAATTCCTTTTTTTTTGGAATTTCAAATTGATTCCCAAATTTCGACTTTTCTGAAAATTTCTCTGGGACTTTCTCTGGGAATTTTCGCGTTTTATTTTAAAGTTAGTCTTTCTTAAAATTGCGAGGTATTTTCCAAATCTGTTTTTCTTTTTCAAAATTTCGTTTGATTTTCAAAATGTGTCTTTTTTCTCTATTTTGACTTTATTGTTTAAATTTAATTTGTTTTTTCTGAAATTTGGGCAATTATGGAGAATTCGATTTTTATATTAAATTCGATATTTTCTTTTTCTGGCAATTTTTAATTTTTTATTGAAATTAGCCAATTTTGCCAAAATTAATTTATTTTGTAAAACTCCAGTTTTCAAACCTCAGGAAATATATTTTCTGAAAATTTCAACTTTTTTCTTTAACTATCAAAAATACGTCAAATTGAAATAACATTGTAAAAATTATATAATAAAACTTTGCAAATTTTGTGAATTGGTAAATATACCAATTTAAACAGTAGTTTAAATTCGTACTTTTTAGAATTTATCTAATAAAAGTTTTGTTTGATGCTTCCAGAAATATACTATTTGGAAATTTTAACTTTTTTCTCGAAATTTCAACAATGCAAAAATAAAAATATTTAGAAATTATGACTTATTCTTGACTATCAATTTCTGGAACAAAAGTGTTGCTTCTGTCGGTCGTGATTGCTCAAAATTCTACTCAAAAAAAAAGGATGAAAATTTACAATAAGAAAATTTCGAGTGTATTTCAATACAAAATTTTAAGAAAAATCTATAAATATTTTGAGAATTCAAAAAAGAAGTTTGATATTGGAAATAAACCTTTCTAGAAATTTCCAAAAGAAACAGTTCGAGACAAAAGTAGCAATTGTGAAAAAATTTAAAATTTCTAGAAAATTTGGAACTTGAAGGCTTCAAGTGAAAAGATAAAAGGAAACTCAAAAAAAATTCTGGGTTTAAAGTGGAAGTTTCAATTTATAATATAAATAAAAATTTCTAAAATCAAGTGCGAATTTGTAGAAAAACTCAAAATTATCGGCTTATAATGGAATATTTGGAAAAAAGTATGGATTAAAAACCAACTTCCAAGAATGAAAATCAAATTTTCTCAAAAAAAAGAGAGCATTATTTACATCAAGAAAAATTTTCTTTAATATTTTACTTTATGATTTAAACTTTAATTTCGACATCTGGCGATAATTTCATTTTTTTTTTAATTGCGTGATTTTTCAAAAAACATTTCTTTTTTAATTTATGGCACATGTTGACTCACTCTGGAAAATTTCGAACTTCTACAAAATTTTGAACTCTTTCTAGAATTTTTGATTTTTTTTTGGAAATTTCGATCTTTTTCTCGAAATTTCAATTTTTTAACAAAATCTGTTTTTGCTTTAGTGATTTTTGTTTTCGAAATGTCCATAATTTTCTCAAAATTGTTTTTTTTTAGAAATTTTGATTATATTTCAAATCCAATACTTTATGTTCCTGAAAATCTTCATATTTTCGTCCAAGTTACTTGTTAACTGAAAATTCCAATTTTTTTTAATTTGGCTTTTTTATAAACAACAATTTTTAAAATTACACCATCTTAGCAAAATTTAATTTTCTGTGCAAGATTTTCAAGAAAGATAAAAAATACAACAAAAGTTGCTCTAACGCATTTCGATAGCCGAGCTATCATCTTCGGAGAGATACATCTCATATTAGTATCTCTCTGAAGATGATAGCTGGGCTATCGAAACGCGTTAGAGCAATTGTTGTTGTATTTTTTAATATTTCTTGGTTTCAGGGGACAAGATTTGTATATCAATTTTGGAAGATAACACCAAGAACAAGTCCGTTCCAGTAAAAAAAAGATTTCCACTTGTTTCTCCAAAATCGTTTTATTTTCGAAACAGGATATATCCCAAAATTTGACGTTTTGTTTCTGGAAATTTCTACCTTCTTCAAATTTCGATTTTTTCTCAAAATTCGTTTAATTTTTGTAAAATCGAAACAAAATATTAATAAAATGACATAATTCTAAGAATAATATTTTTAGAATATAAAAAAAAGCTTTTCGATTATATTAAAATTTAAACAAAGTAAAATTCTAAGGAAAATATTGTTGGTTATTTCAGTTTTTATCTCCAAATTCGATTTATTCTTGAAATTGAGACTTTTTGTACAAAATTTTGGAAATTTCAACTTTTGTTTAAATTCTAAGATTTTTCGAAATATTCTGATAGGTTCAGGTTTTATTTCAAATTTAAATTTCTGACTTCTTCTAAAAATTCCCTCTTTTTCGAAATCTGGACTCTAATTTGGAAGTTCCATCCCCCACGCCCGCGCAGTTTAGTAAAACTATAGAATATACCTAGGCGAAGATTTTCTGGTTTTAGTTTTTTTTGCCCTTCAATTTTTAAAACGATTGCTGCCTCCCCTGAATGAAATCCTGTCTATGTCCATGCCTTTTTAAAAATGTTTGTTCAAAATGTTGACTTATTTAAGTTTCGCACTCTTTGGGAATTTCTATATTTATTTTGAAAATGTTCACCTTTATTTTAAATATATTTTTGAAAATTTTATTAATTTTTACTTTTTCTCAAAATTTTCACTTTTTTATTTAAATTTTGATCCTTGATTTTTGACCGATTTATTACGAAAGTTCATATATTTGAAAATGTCCACTTTTTAAAGCTCCCATTTCGATTAACATTTCGGCATTTTTTCAAAATTTTGACTCTAGATTTGCTACTTTTTTCTCAAAAATGTTGACTATTTTTTTGTAAATTTAACTTTAAAAGGATCGACAATTGACAACTTAGACAAGAATTAAAACTCTTTGGCTTTGTTGGCTCTCTCAAAAATTACTTTTTGCAATTTGTGACTTCAAAAAATTTTACTTCTTTAAATTTCGAGTTGTATGCATATCATTAATTTTTTTGGAAATTTCAGTTTCTTACAAAATCTGGACTCTTCCAGAGTTTCAACGTTTCTCTAATTTCAATGGTTTCTGAATATTGTGACTTTTTAAAAATTTGGGCGTTTCAAAATGTCTACTTTTATTGTCAAAATTTACACTTTTTTTCAAAATTTCTATTTTTTAACATTTCGACTTTTTTAAAAGTATAATTCTCCTTTTTTTCGAGACTTTGTCTTTTTTTTTAAAGTAAATATTATTTTTTTAAAAATTACAAATTTTGACATTGACGTTAAATTTCGACGTTTAAGCTCATATTTTAAAATTGACATCAACTTTTTTTTTTAAATAGAAATTTTGAAAGAAATGACAAAAAATTCTAAAAACAAACCAATTATAACTTCTGATTTCCAAACTTGTAGAAAAAAAACTAAAATTTTATTTTAAAAGTCATTTTAAAGTCGATATTTTCAGTTTAAAACATTTTCACTCAAATTTGTCAAAAATCAATGTCAATCTATTTCAATGTTGAAAAAAATTCTAGCTGTATAATTAACTTTAGGAAAAAAACGAGTTTGAATTGAGACTAGAAACCCTAAAAAAATAACTATAAAAAATAAATGTTTGCATAAAAAAAATATAAAAATAAAAGGATAATAAAAGGTTCGAAATCAAAATTTAAGATTAAGCATAAAAACTGTAACTTTAGATTGGGAAATTTTTGAAAAGCTTTACCACTTTATGTTTCTCTCAAAACTTTGACCTTATTTTCAAAATTTCGAAGCTTTAATATTGAAACAGTCCATTTTTATTCTTGAAGTTTTGAGTTTGAAGTTTAAAATAGAAACATTTGAACCGAAATTTTGAGAAAAAATCTCTATTTTAATGTTGACTTCTTAGAAAAATCTAAATTTTGGTGGAACGGAATGGTTCTTGGTTATCTTTAAAAATTGAAATACAAAATTGGTCCCCTGAAACAAAGAAATATTAAAAAACACAACAAAGGTTGTTCTCTGTCGTTTTTTTAATCTTTCTTGGAAAAAAGTTTTTTATTTCAATTTTTTAAAAATCTAAATAACTTGATAAATGTATTCGAAAAAAATATATACCATATACCGAGCTGTGGTTTTATTTTTTTACCTATCAGTTTTCAAAATAATTGCTGCCCTCCCCCCCCCTGAATGAAACCCTGTCTACGCGCATGAAGTCATTGGTTTTGATAAAAGAAATCGAATCTTAGGAGTAAATTCAAAATTAAAAAGAGAAATTTTGTGAAAAAATCAATTTTTGAGAAAAAGGTTGAAATTTCGATAAAATTAGCTTTGAATTTGATAAAAAAGTCAAAATTTGGAGGATTAAGACATAATTTAGAGAAAAACCTTTGAATTTTGCGATTGAAGTCACAAGTTCGAAAAAAAAATCTTTGAATTGACAAGTTATTTAGAAAAAAAGGTAAATCTATTCATGAATATTACGTTGTTTAAAAAAAATATAAAAATATTGGTAAATTGGTATTTTTAATCAGTAGATGATAAACTTTGTAAATTTACGTGTCCATCCTTGGGACTCTGACAGAAGAAGAAAAGATTGCAAATATGGAACCTGTCTGTTTTTTTTAGTCTCTACTCTTTCATTTATATTATTTAGTCAACAATTTCGTGAACATTGAAAGAATTTTTCTGTTTTTAGTAGAAATAGTCATTTGATAAAAACTAAAACTCGAATATAACAAACGAATATCAAATCCGGACAAAATGTCGGGCAACTTTTTGGTGGAAGGAAATCAATTTTTATACAAAAAATATTCGTGGGAAGCTTCTGCCATCGTGGGGGGGGGCTAATGGTGGGTCACTGATACAGAAGAGTCGCGGAAACAACAACATCCAAGTTATACTAACACTATATCCACGTCATATTAAGACTCCATCTCTTGAATTTTATTATGCAACCAGCATTCATCAAGTAAGACAATTATGAGTCGAAATATTTTTTATTGTCTTCAAAGTCATAACAACAAATAAGTTTAGAACACTTACGGCTCAATGTAGCATAATTTTTAAATAAAACAAATATGATCAATAAACAGTGTTGCAATATTTCAAATTAATACCAAATACTTCAGTAATTCCACTCCCCCATATCTCATTTGGTGCCATGCAAATTCGGTTGGGTCCAGATATACCCGGTGGCAGTCATAGAACAAAAAGCGTTATAGTATCTTCCGGGAGCTCGACAAAAGGACCATTCCGGACATTTGCATCGAAACTGACTCTGGAACTCCTCCTTGCAAACTTCATTCCACCAGCAGATCCTCTGATAATTTACAAACTCGATTAATCTTTTATAGGATTAAAGTGGAATTGATTGTTTACCTCCGTTAGATAACCCCTGATGGATTTATCCGAGATGCTCCTTTTCATCAGCACATTAGCTCTAGAGTAGGTGATTGTCAGTAGAATGAAAGCTAACAGGTTGAGCTGAAAATCAATCAATTACTTGTTGAATGATTTATAACCTAAACTCACCTTCCATGGTATTTTATGCATTTTCTATTAGGGAATTACATCTGGCCCATCGTATTGATTTCATGCTGTGCCCCTTGTTGGCGACATCTGTTGGAGTTGAGGACACATCGCAATGGGATCGATTTTGAAACTGGGAAAAGATGTAAGGTTGACTCGTTTTTGAAAGTTCTTATACACAGAAGAGGAAATTAAAACAATGAAATGATGTATCTGCAAAATAAGAAACGATAATAAAGCCGCTGCTACAAAATTTAATGAAAAGTAATTTACTGTAAGTAATAATTGAAATACAAATCTTGTCCCCTAAAACCAAGAAAGATTAAAAAACACAACAAAGGTTGCTCTAACGCGTTTCGATAGCTAAGCTTACTTTTTTTTTTGGTGGAACGGACTGGTCCTTGCTTGTCTTTAAAAATTGAAATACAAATCTTGTCCCATGAAACCAAGAAAGATTTAAAAAACACAACAAAGGTTGCTCTAATGCGTTTCGATAGCCAAGCTATCATCTTCAGACAGATACGCAAAGAGTATCTCTCTGAAGGTGATAGCTTGCTATCGAAACGCGTTAGAGAAAACTTTGTTGTGTTTTTTAATCTTTCTTGGGTTCAGGGGACAAGATTTGTATTTCAAGCTAAGCTATCATCTTCAGAGACATAATAGGTATTTCTCTGATTCTTATTTCAATTTTTGAAGATAAACAAGGACCAGACCGTTCCACCAAACGTAAGTAATAATGAACCAAGAATGTTGAAAATATGTTGACAGATATTCAGAGAGTATGTCTCTGAAGGTGATAGCTTGACTATTCAAACGCATTAGAGCAACCTTTGTTGTGTTTTTTCATATTTCTTGGTTTCAGGGGACAAGAAATGTATTTCAATCTAAGCTACCATCTTCAGCGAGAAACAGTATCTCTCTGATTCATATTTCAAGTTTTGAAGATAACCAAGGACCAGTTTGTTCCACCAAACGTAAGTAATAATGACCCAAGAATGTGGCTCTGAAAATATGCTGCTCTAACTTTAGTGTCGTGTTTACTTACAAAACAATTAAAAACAAACTCTCTTCATATTCCTGGGAAAATTTTTCTGCTCCCAGGTGACCTATTTAGGCCAAAAATGTTAACAAAGCTTTTTTATAGATCCACCACGTGAAAAAAACTTCTTTCTGATAGAAATAAATTTTTGAAGTTAACACCAATGCGACGTTTAGTGGTTTGGTGGTTAGTTTTTGAGAAAAAGCTTGCACTACGAATTTAACAATGAAATAGATTCAAGCATATAGAAACGGATTTTCTACTAAAACTATAAAACCAAGGAAATATTAACATCTCAAACTGTAGAATACAAATGATGTAACTTATGAACAAAAATGAGGTAAACCTATAATTATTATTCCTATTTATTAACTGCAACACATACATTGCGCTGATAAAGAAAAACGCCTCCAGTTATGTGTAATTAACTCTTTTTGTAAGCGATCCACATTCACTTTCAAATTATATTATAATTCACAAGAAATCATTACGAACTCCGTTACAATTACTTCTTGAATTGAAAACATGGCAAGTGATGACCTACTCATCAACGTGACTTGGGAAGTCTTTTTTAAAAGTTTCTCACAAAGCTTCCCGACAATACTCTTTGCACAACATTCGTCCAGAATAATACGTTGATACATCATCATCACCGAGATATTTGTAAAGAGGGATCATTTATAACAATGTTTTTATTTCGACACTTTAAGACAATTTGCACGAAAATTGCACTGGTTAATCTGGTCGTAACATGAGAATAATTACATTGGTCGTGTGTGACATGAAGTTTTTTTGTGTTTTATTTAATAGTTATGCCATTTAAATAAGCAATTTTAAAATGTTCATCACCCATGACATTTTTATTACTCTCTCTTGATCGACCAGCAGTGGTTGGCCAATATTCTTGTGATCAATCCGTCCAGTGCATCAATGTCCTGATGAATTCGTACGAATTAAACAATTTCAAAATACTGTTTTTTCTAATGTTTTTAATATTAATATTATTATTCTTAACATAAATTTAACTTTAATCTCCAAATTCCTGCTTTTAAAGCTTCGAGTCTAAAGAAAATTATTTATAGATTTCAGGTTTCAATTAAAATTATCTACTTTTTCAAAATTCCAGTTTTAAACTGAAAGTTTCCTTTTGGTCTCAACTTTTTAAGACTTTCTTTTAATATATAAATTGTTGTTGCAATTATAACTGGTTTTTTCCACAATTTTGCCAGTTGAACCCTTTTTGCTAACATTTGGAATTGTCGATTTGAAATGCTTTAACGTTAAATTATTTTCGAATTTTTGATGTTTTTTCTTGAAATTTACAAATAAAAACTTGAAATTTCTCTTTCTTCCCAAACTTTTGGTTTCGTACTCAAAATTTCGACATCTGTCGATTTTCTATTTATATTATTTTTTCTTCAAATTATCGACTTTTCCTTGATATATTTTTAAGAGCCTTTTTTTGAAAATTTCATCTATTGTTTTTTCTCAAACTTAGTTTTGTCTCCAATTATTTTTTACTTGTTTCTACAAGGTTTGACGAATTTGTTGTTCTTTCTTGCTTTTTCTTGTTGTTGTCTTGTTCGTGCTGCAAGAACAGGACATGAAATTTTTAAGCAAGAACAAGACCAGGCAAGAAGTTCCTTTTGTAAAGAAATTAGCATAAAGCAACATTTATTGCTTTTTCATTTCATTTTACTAATAAACCATCCTCTAGAACAGTGCTCCTAAGCCTTTTTATAACAAACAACCCCTTGCAAATAAAACATAATAACCATCCCCTCAAATTTTGAGAAAAAATGAACTTAAAATAAAAAAAAATCAAGTCTCAAAATAACACCATTTATGTAGGTATTCTGAATTTAAGAAATACCTAATTTTTCCTCAAATTTTGATCTTCTCCAGAAACTTGGAGTGACTTATAAACTTTCAATTTTATTTACGAAATTCCAATTTTTATTTTATTTTTTTTAAGTTTAATCCACTCGCAAAGGGTAACCCCATTATGCTTACAAAGCACCGGGAGTAGGATGCGGAAACAAGGATAGATGGCGATAAACCGCATTCTTAAACAAGAATAGGTTATAATTTTTGGGGAAAATTCCTTTCGGTAACAAGTTCCATAACTTGGAAGTTATATAGAAAAAAGAGTCTCCGTAGACAGAAGTCCTCACTGTGTCAAGCTGGACCGCACAGGAATTTGCTGTCTCCGACTGTCTAGTACTTCTCAAGAATCTTGCCCTTGAGGGGATCAATCCTATTAGTTCCTGCGAGCATCTTCCATGATAGTACTTGTAGAAAAGAAGCAAGTTACCAACCATACGCCTGTGCTCTAGTGAGAGAACTGATCAGACCCTCGTCATCAAGTAGGCGAATCGCTCTTCTTTGAATTGAATCCAAGAGAGCTAAAGTGTGTTTTGGGGCTGAACTCCAAACATAAGAACAGTATTCTAGGGTTGGCCTAACTTGAGGTTTGTATAGTATTAATAGCTGATGAGATGTGAAGTACTTTTTAGCTCTAAAAAGAAAGCCTAGCTTCTGAGAGACGGATTTGGCAATGGCGCGCACATGATCGTCCCAAGAGAAGTTAGTGCTCGCATTCACTCCTAGGATAGATAGATTAGATCCCATCGGAAGCAGTTTACCGTCCATTAGTATGTTTGTTGCATTATCCCTTGATGTTTTCTAACAGAAAACCGCGGCCTGAGTTTTTGAAGCGTTGAAGTCGACCAAATTGTTCTTACCCCATTCCAGAATAATATCGTGATCCCGATTAATCATCTGTATCTACTGTTTCCTTGGTCGACCTGAAGCAGCGATAGATAATGGTTTGTCGGAGAAAAAACATGACACAAGGTTACTATCATCTGCTTAGTTGTATATAGCATTGGAATTTGAAGCTAAGAGATCGTTTATGTGTAACAGAAATAGAGTAGTAGACAGAACAGACCCCTGAGGCACTCCTGCGTTAATCGCAAATGTCTCGGATGAGATGCCATCGACGACGACCTGAAGAGATCTGTCAGCGAGAAAATTGGATATCAAATGACAGAGTCCAGGAGGAAGACCATAAGATGTTAATTTGGCACTAGCTGCTAGCCGCGACTTCGTCCACGGAATTAAATGAATAATTGCCTTTAATACAGTATTAAGTATCAATGACAAAATCAAATCAAATGACGCTGATAAATTTATCTATGTTTCTGGATAAAATATTTGTTTGAAAGTATCTGAAATAGTCTTGTAGGATATAATGAGCCCATCTCGTATCTTAGGTTTCAGATAACCCAGTGGAGTAGCTAGGAACCAACAGGCCCTTGTACAAGAACTCTGATTTTGGTCACTTTAAGCACATTACGACTTTTTTCAATATTTCGACTTTTTTTTTCAAAATATCTTAGCTTAGTTGAAAATTTCAACATTTCATTTTTTATATTTGAATTTCGTATTATTGAAAATGCCGAAATCATTGAAATGTTGGTTTTTTTAATTTCAATTTTATTTCAAAATTTTGATTTCTTTTAAATTTGGATTTCTTAAAACTTTCGACTTTTTAAAATTTAAACTTTTTAAAATTGTTGACTTTTTAAAAATTTTGTTTTGAACATGTTTGCATTTTTTTTATAATTAAGATTTTTTTTAAATTACGGTTTAATAAACCTTTATTTTTTTTGATAATTTCGACATATTTTCAAAATTTTCTTTATTTTGTTTGAAAGGGTCGAGTTTTTTAAAAGCTAACTTTTTTCAATTCTATTATTTGTCAATATTTTGAAAATTTCGAATATTTTGAAATTTCGTTTTTTTAAATTTTATTTTTTTACATCGGATTTTTTTAATATTGATTTCACTTCAAAATTTGGAATTCTTTTCAAAAGTAGGACTTTTTAAACTTTCGACCTAATAAAAATATCAACTTTTGGAAAAGATCGAAATTTTTAAAAAGAATGAAATTTTCAAAAAAAAGCCGATGTTTTGAAAAAAAGTGGAAATTTGGGAAAAAACGTCGAGCTCTTCAAAAAAAGTCAAAACTTCAAGGAACACACAAAATTTTGATGATAAAAGATCGATATTTTTAGAAACCGGAGCAATTCAAAAAAATTTAAAAAACCGAAATTTTCAGAATTTTGAAATTTGAAAAAAAAATTTCTAAATTTTAACATTAGAAAATTTAGAATTTTTTCGAAAACTTTGACGTTTTGAAATTTCGACTTTTTTGAAGCATTTCAGTTTAAACTTGAAAAATACAATAGCAGCCTTAAATTCGCAATTTAAAACGTCAAATTCTTCAATTTCAATTTCAAAACATTCAGGAGAGTCATTTTTTCAGAAAAAAAAACAGTTGAAATTTTCAAAATGTCTAAATTCAAAAATTTCCAAATTTTGAAAGAAGGGTCGAAATTTTGAAAAAAATCAAAAATAAAAACTAAAATAAAATTTTCAAAATTTTAACTTTTGAAAATTGAGAATTTTTTCAAAAACTTTGACGTTCTGAAATTTCGGATTTTTTTAGAGTTCGACTTTTTTGAAGCTTTTCAGTTGAAGCTTAAAAAATACTCTTTTTCAAAATGCCAGCTTTAAATTCGCAGATTCGTCAGATTCTTTAATTTCAATTTCAAAACATTCAGGAGAAAGTGAATTTTTCAGAAAAAAAAACCAGTTGAAATTTTGAAAAAGCCTAGATTCAAAACATTGCGAAATTTCCAACGAAGGGTCGAAATTTTGAAAAAAAATCCAAACTCAACTTTTTCTGTTTTGATTTTTTTTTGAAATATCGACTCTTCTTTGGAAATTTCGAAATTTTTTGAATTTAGACTTTTTCAAAATTTCAACTATTTGAAAAAATAATTTCAAAATTTTAACATTTAAAAATTTAGAATTTTTTCAAAAACTTTGACTCTGAAATTTCGATTTTTTTTAAAGTTCGACTTATTTGATGCTTTTTAGTTTCAGCTTGAAAAATAGTCTCTCAAAATGCCAGCTTTAAATTCGCAATTTTTGAAAATTTAACTTTATTTACAAATTTTTTTTCTCAAAATTTAACTTCCTTCCGTCATTTTTAAATCCAATCTTTAATAAAAATTTAGTTTTTCTGAATTCGTCTTTTTTTTGAAAATTTTCCATTTTTCTCAAAACTCTATTTCTTCAAATTTTAGCTTTTTCTGCAAATTTCAATTTATATTTCGTAGTTATTTCCAAAAATGGACTTTTTTTTCTAAAACGTTGACTTTCTGTTGAAAATTTCGAATTTTGAATTTTAGCTTAAATTCGAGGTTTTTTTTTCGTCAAGACTTTCTCCGAGAAACTTTTCAAAATCTAGATTTTTTCTGCAAATTTAGGATTTTTTTTAATTGATCTTTGATTTAGAAAAATTGCATTTTTTTTCGAAATTCCATTTTTTTTGTTTCAAAATTTCAAATTATTCTCAATATTTTTCAAGTTTTGACATTATATTGAAAAATGTTATTGTTTTCTTAAAATTTTAACTTAAAATCTCGTATACAAGAATAATGCAACCCAGACTACAAATTCATGCAGCCCCCTCCAGGTGTGTGTATAGTGGAATCATAGGTAGCTGAACTACCCAACAGTTGAAACACTGCCACCTAGCGAAGCGGTTGCTCTCTAGGAGAGTTGCCAGAAGACAAGGATTCTATAATGCACAGACCAATAGGTTTGAACATTTATTAGATTCGAAGTTTGGAAACCAAATACCGGTTTCGATCTTGTTAGATCTCGTCAATTTGGTATATCCAACTCGAAAGCTAACAAATATTTCGACAAGTAAGTACTAAAACTTTCAAAGGCGTCAAACGAGTGACTCTTAGTACTGCCACCTATTGGTCCATAGAAAAACTATGGCCATCGCCAACTGGTTGCATTCTTTTTGCATACGACATTGTTGGCGATGGCCATAGTTTCTCTATGGACCAATAGGTGGTAGTACTAACAGTCACTCGTTTGACGCCTGTAAATGTTTTAGTACTTACTTGTCGGAACATTTGTTAGCATTCGAGTTGGATATACAAAACTGACGAGATCTAACAAGATCGAAACTGGTATTTGGTTTCCAAACTTCGAATCTAATAAATGTTCAAACCTATTGGTCAGTGCATTATAGAATCCTTGTCTTTTTTTGACACTTTTGACATTTTTTTTATAGTTTTCTCTTTGTTTTTTTATTTGAAGGTAGGTATTGAGATGTTTTGAAAGTTTAATTTTTCACCAAAACTTTTTGTCTCAAAAAAAACTTTCGTTTTTTTTTATTCAGACTTTCTTGAACTTTAGAATGATTTTTAACGTTCCGAAAATTTCGCCGTTATTTTAAATTTCGAGTTTTTTCAAAATGTCGACTATTTTGATATTTCGGAGATCTTAACCTTCACTTCTTTTGAAAATTAGCATCTCCAACTTTTAAAAATATTTTGCAAATTTAGGTTTTTTAAAATTATTAAAAAAATGTAAAATTTCATTCATTTATATTAAAATAGATTTTGCTCAACTTTTGACCTTACAAATAAAAAAATGTAGACAAAAAATTTCGAAAAAAATAATAAAATTTAGCGATGAAATTTCAAAATGATATTAAAATCCCTAAAATGCAAACTTCTTTTTTAATTGAAAAATGTAAAGATTTTCATGCATTTTGCGATGAAAAAAGTTGTTTGGAAAGTAAATATTTGTAGAAAAAACATAACTGGGAATTTGAAATTTAATTTTTAGGAGAGACAGTAAAAAATGAAAGCATAAAATTTAAGGAAAAATGAACTTTTTCAATTTCAAGAAAAAAAGTATGTATTTGAAGATTAAAATGGTTTTCAAAAAATTCATTATATTTGTAGAGAAAATCCAAATTTGGTGTTAAACTCAGACTTGATTATTTTACATTTTAGTTTATTACTCGCAGTGTAAGTAACAGCAGTAACAATTTTGGTAACCGAAATACGCAGTAATCGCGAAAATTCCACTTTTTTCGAAATCTGAAATTTAAAGATATATTAAAATACCTTATGAGTTTTTTGTTGTCCTGTTTCTCGAAAATTTGAATTTAGACTTTCAAGTTTATTTTTACTTTCCTAAAATTTCTGCTTCAAATTTGAATTTGTTTAGAAGTTTCAACTTTTTTTTAATACACTGTTTTCGATTTTTTAAACTTAAACTTTTTTTCATAATTGAAGGGGTAGCTTCAATTTTTACTTTTATTTAAAGATTTAGATAGGCATTAGAAGTTTAAACTTTAAAGTACGATTTTTGACCTGCAATGTTGCAAAGATTTTAAGAACAAAGAAAAATTGTGCAGTTAGTGTATAATAGTAAAAATACCTGAAAATTTCCAATCCTTTCTAGGATTTTATTATTTTTCAAGACATTTTTATGAAATCTTCAAATTGTTATGTAATTTATATTATTTTTTTGTCAAAAATTTTCAAAAAATTTAAATGCTCACCCTATTTTTTTAAGTTATAAAAAATACTTTGAAAAGTCTTGCTTTTTATTCAAATTTTCAAACCTTAAATTTTAATCTTAAATTTGTATATCAAATAATAACGAACATATTCGGCTGTCATTATTTAAAAAAAAAACTTACAGAAAGCTGTTTGCAAAATTTCAAGTTTCTGATGGGCAAATTTCGTCACTGTCATCTCCAATAATGGGAATGACAATTTATTGCGCCACTTCCTCGGCAATACTTATCAATACAACAGTCACTTATCAGTTTAACTGATGTTTTAAAATAAAAACGGTTACCAATTCAAAAATTGAAAACAATTGTCAATGTTCTGTCTTAAAAAACGACCTCAAATCTCAACGTATACAGGGTGTTACAAAAGTCCGGGCCGCTACTTCAGGAGCATATTCTACACATTAAAATATGAAAAATGTTGAAATACATTTTTTTCTTCAAATTGCCTCCTAACGGAGATATGACCATTTAAAGATGGCGCCCCTAAAGTGGTTTTTTTACTACAAAAAGTTAACGGTTAGTAGCAAAGTCATAAAATTGGGCAAGCAGTTAAAGAATTGGATTAGGCATATTCTCATGTAACATATTTTTTAAATAAGCAGTAGCGTGGTGTGTAGGGGGTTGCCCGCGATTATTTTTTGCCGTAACTTTTTTGTATTGCAATATTTCGACACAAAAGTGCCATAATCGTAAAAAACAACATTATTTATACAAAAAAGGTACTTTTTCTCAAAGTCGCTAAAAGTAACCGTTTCCGAGAAAAAAGCGTTTAAACAAAATTGTTGCATTTATTAGAATTCGTTTTGCAAATTTCTAATTTATCCACTACTAACTGCATTGATATAAAAATAGTACAAAATTAAGAAAAAAAAAAAATCAAAGCAAGTGTTCGAAATTACTGCCCCCTGCAGCAATACATTGCTCGGCTCGTCTTCTAAGGGAACTCCTTACTCTTTCGCAAATGCCTGGTGTATTGTGAATCTGGTTGAACCCATTTTCAATTCGTTCACGAAGATCATTGATATTGTCAACTGGTGTGGAGTAGACGATCTGCTTTAGATGTCCCCATAAGTAGAAATCGAGTGGGTTGAGGTCAGGAGACCTAGCTGGCCATGGTATCGGACCTCCTCGACCTATCCATCGTTGATGATAGTTGTTATTCAAAAATTCCCTAGCAACTGCACTAAAATGGGCAGGTGCCCCATCGTGCATTATCCACATTCGCTGTCTTGTTATGAGTGGAACATTTTCAAGTAACACGGGTAACTCTGTTTGCAAAAAATGTCTATATGATGCTCCTGTTAACCTATGAGGTAAAAAAAACGGTCCAATTATAGAGTCCCCTATTATTCCTCCCCAAATGTTAAGTGAAAAATGTTGCCGATGTCTCGACTGAATAACTGCATTGGGATTTTCAACTTGCCACTGATGCATGTTGTGAAAGTTAAGTATCCCGTTTCTGGTAAAACCCGCTTCGTCCGTAAATAATATGAGCGATGGAAAGTTCTCATTTTCAGCGATCTTATGCAATAGCCAGATGCAAAATTCTATTCTTGGAGGATAATCAGCAGCAAGTAACCCTTGCACTCTTTGAAAATGATAGGGGTAAAATTGGTAAAATTTCAAAATTCGCCAGATAGTTACGTGATTTACTCCTTCGGCTAAAGCAAGTTGTCTAGTGCTGACACATGGATCTTCTTCAACTCGCTGAAGCACACGCTCCTCTAAATTAGCAACTTCTGCGTTTGGCCTTCCAACACGTTCGCCTTTGAAAACAAAATTTCCTGTTTCACATAAACGAGCATGAATTTTCTGGAACAATTTTTCTCCTGGTAGGTGTCTATTAGGAAAACGTTCAGCCTAAAGCCGTCTTGCTTCAGCACGATGACAATTTGCAAGCCCGTACATTAAATGCATATCGGCCATTTCTTGATTTGAATAGTCCATTTTATCAAAATAATGAAAAGTTAAAAAACTACTACACTTACTATTGACAACAAAAACTGCTAAAGTTTACAGCTTACGACCAAATTTTATCAGTGACACAACGTCAATCTCTGGCAGATATTGTCAAGTACAATTGTTTTCTTTACGATCAGTTTGCACGACCAACTTATTTTTTCTTATACAAATTAGTTAGAATTTCGAAGACGGGATAGGATTATTTAAACGCCTTTTTCTCGGAAACGGTTACTTTTAGCGACTTTGAGAAAGAGTACCTTTTTTGTATAAAAAATGTTGATTTTTACGATTATGGCACTTTTGTGTCGAAATATTGCAATACAAAAAAGTTACGGCAAAAAATAATCGCGGGCAACCCCCTACACACCACGCTACTGCTTATTTAAAAAATATGTTACATGAGAATATGCCTAATCCAATTCTTTAACTGCTTGCCCAATTTCATGACTTTGCTACTAACCGTTAACTTTTTGTAGTAAAAAAACCACTTTAGGGGCGCCATCTTTAAATGGTCATATCTCCGTTAGGAGGCAATTTAAAGAAAAAAATGTATTTCAACATTTTTCATATTTTAATGTGTAGAATATGCTCCTGAAGTAGCGGCCCGGACTTTTGTAACACCCTGTATAGGCAGCTTTAAATACAATTCCCTGTGTTATTCATTGCATACATTTTAGGTGGTTTTAATGCCCACTTTCACCTTAGGGGCTCAATTTTGAAAAATCTTTTTCTGTGCTCACGTTCGTGTTCGGGCGAATACCTGTGTGAAATTTAAGGTTTCTAGACCAACTGGTTTAGGCTGTCAGTCGTAGCTTGGTGCTAAGTAGATTTCCGAATAAAATCTAGCACACGACTGATGTATTGCTTCGGCACAGACTTTTTCATAAAACATTATATTGTTTAAATAATAGAAAACTATCGACTTGGTTTTTAGGTTAAATTAGGCAGACGGGTTAGCGTTTCGTTACTCAGTACTGAGGACGTCTTCAATGCTGATACTAACTCAGCATCGAGTGGAAAATCCTAACTTAACGCCCGGGTTAACTCTGAAACCAAGAAAGTTTCCACATTCGATTTTTTTTGTGGACACACGTCCTAACCTTTTTTAATTCTGACACGCGTTTTAATAAAAGTGTACCAAGATAAGAGTACTAAAAAGGGGTTTCTTTTCTATTTGTCAATTTACCAGACAAAGTCATTTTTTGTAAAAATTTCTACTTGATCTTAAATTACTTAAATTGACATTATTTTTTATATTTTATGCTGTTGCGGGCTCTCGGTTCGAATTGATTACCACGTGTGAATTATACCACTTTATTCCCAAACCAAACTCGGAACACCACAACTGCTACTAACACTGTTTAATTAACTTCTACTAACTACTAACTCACTACCTACATTGATTAGCTGACTAACTCTAACTGACTGACTCGAGGGAAAGGCGACCGCGCCTTATATAGTTTTGGCTTCCAGGTTCTAGAAAAATCTCGCAGATAAGGCTTATCGTTTGCCGAAATTTCTGGAACGCTTATCTGCCGTTTGCTTCATAATCACGGCCGCGTTTCCCTTATCAGATCTTTCTAGAAACTGTTCTTACGTACTAAATTTTACAATTTACATTTCGTTACAATACAGATGATTTAATTATTTGAAAAGTCTAGAGAATAATCTGGAGTAAAATACTGTTATTTTTTGTAGTATCGAGGAATATTAATCAAAAATATAATTTCGAACGACAAAAAAGTCTAAATTTCAAATTTTAATTTATGTTCAGAAAATGTTGCAAACAGAATAGATCTGGACTGCAATAATGCAGCCCCCAGAGTGCATTATTGCATCTGGATCTATTCTGATTTCATGATAGTTATTGGAGCTATTCCATAGTTTCTTCTACAGATCGTTAGATGGCTCTCTATACAGAGAAATTTGTTATTTTTAATCAAACTTGATAAGAAAACTGAAAACGTTAAATTAATTTCTCATTATTGACAAATCAAATATTTGTTTTGATAGGTATCATCACCAAGATAATTTTTTTTTCAATTACTACAACAGTCACTCATTTTTTTCATTCCAGACGGCAAAGAAGATTCAGTATCGTCACAAATTACTATTGGAAACGTTTGTAATTTTTTAGTATACCTCTAATTGGAGCATTTGTTGGTTCAAGTTGGGTATGCCAAAGTAAAGAGATCCATTAACATGGAAACCTTAAATGACATGAAAGAAGAAATGTTCCTAATAAAAATTTTTTATTTGATAATTTTTTTACTCTCGATAGTTAAAAAGTAGAATTAATAATAATTCATTTCTCAGATCTTGATTATTGTCTCAAGAAATGCTTAAACAATTATAATATGAATTTTATTTTTTTGTTACTTCTATAAGACGAAGGTGTTTTTTAAGGGATTACTTTGAAAATTAATAGCGACTTTGATATAAATGAAGATGATTAAAATAATTATTACATTCTAAAGTTACGATGCTTCCTTTATATATCTATTAATAAATCAAATCTGGTATGCAAGTCCGTACACAAGTAGTGGAAAAATTCAACTTCCTAATGCAATTATTACAAAACAGCGTTAAAGAAGAAGCAAAAGATTTCTTCATTATACCGGTTCGTATAGGTCAAACATTTATAATACCTGTTACTGTTGCTCTAAATATATTATACATTCTCTTCTGTCATTAGTGAATGGTGAGTTATCATTTTAAAAAATCACCATACGTTACGACTCCTACATTCTATCATTATATCGCAAGCACCTCTTGTTAAACGTCCATTATTATAGGACTTTTGTAAAACTTCGAAAATTGCCACCTTCACAATGAAAAGCGAAAGTAAGCTAAGAGGAAAAGATGGTTAATAGATGTGTGAAAGAGATTGCAGAAAATTTTTTTTGTATTACAGCAAAATTACGTAAGGTGAATGTAATACAAATTTTCTAATTAATATGTAAAAGCTATCGATAACAATAAACCCTACTCAAATGAATTTTGTTGTTTTAAATATGTTGCCTGTGGAAGAAATGAATATTTCAAAGAAGTATTGTAGCAGCTTTTAATCTCCGAAGTCGACTAGATGCCTAATCTAAAGGCAAGAAGGAAAACGGATGTCGAAAATTGTACATTTTATTGCCAAATCCATTTTATCACGCCAAGGATTGAAGTCACGCAAATGCATGATTTTCGAGCACATCTGGCAACACTGATCGCTTCTTGAGCTTTAATAAGTGTTGCTAATTTAGCATATTTTATGCTATTTGGGATTTTTTTGTTGTTGTATAGCATATTTATTTGTTTTTTTAGCACACTTTGTTGATAAATAAACTTTTAAAATTAAATGACGTTTTAATTGGTATTGAAAAATGTTAGCATAATTTGTAGCATTTTATAAAGCAATTAGCATAATTTTGGCAAAATTTTAACAGCTGTTTAACAATTTCAAATTAGCATGTTGGCAATGCTGGCCATATTTCCCAAAATTTTGACACCTAATCACTGTTGCCAACCCTACAGTTTTAACTGTAAATGTATAGTTTTTTAAAAGTCTTCCCACTTTTCAGTTTAATCCCTAAAATATAAAGTTTCTTACTTTTGTTAGACTAATTTGATTCCCAACTAAGTGTTTAAAGTGGAAATTTCAACTTTCGAAATTGAAAATTTAAATTTTCTAAAAATTTTAAGGTTGCACATACTAGTTTCCTTTTTCTGAAATTTTTAAAGTCATATTTTCAAAATTTCGTTTTTTCTAGAATTTTTCAATTCTTATTTTTAAAATATCGATTTTTTTTCGAGATTAAGTTTCAGAGTTTGACGTATTTGTTAAATCAAGTCCTTCAATTCCATTTTTCTAGGATTCTTGAGTTTTTTCAGAAATTTCGATTTTTTTTAGATTTGCTTGTGCATATTTAAAATAGGCTGCAATCAAAGTTTTGACTTCTCGGAAGTTTGGGTTTTTGGTTTTTTCAACACTTTCCATCTAATAAAAAAATTCGACTTTTTTTTCAAAAATTTTGGTTTTAAACTCTACTTTTCTCGAATTTTTATGTTAAAGTAGAACCTTTTTTATAAAACTCTCCCCAAAATGGCAATTTTTCTACAAACATTTAGCTAAAATTGAAAAATTCTTGTTTTGGTTCTAAAATTTCAGTTTTAAAATCGAAATGTATACGTTGTTTGGTGGAACGGACTGGTCCTTGGTTATCTTCAAAAATTGAAATACAGAACTTGTTCCCTGAAACCAAGAAAGATTAAAAATCACAACAAAGGTTGCTCTAAGGCGTTTCGACAGCCAAGCTATCATCTTCAGAGAGAAACTACAACTATACGTTGTTCTAAAAAATTTGTCATTGATCCTAAAATTTGAGTTCCCTTTTAGTAAATTTGGGTTTAAAAGTTATTTTATTTTTCTAAAATCAAGGTTTTGACTTCTCGGAAATTTGGATTTTTCTGGTTTTTTTTCAACGCTTTTCATCTAATTAAAAAATTCGACTTTTTTTCAAAAATTTTGGTTTTAAACTCTCTTACTTTTCTGGAATTTTTATGTTGAAGCAGAACCTTTTTTTATAAAACTTTCCCCAAAATGACAATTTTTCTACAAACAATTTAGCTAAGATTGAAAAATTCTTGTTTTGTTTCTAAAATTTCAGTTTTAAAATCGAAATGTATACGTTGTTTGGTGGAACGGACTGGTCCTTGGTTATCTTCAAAAATTGAAATACAGAACTTGTTCCCTGAAACCAAGAAAGATTAAAAAACACAACAAAGGTTGCTCTAAGGCGTTTCGACAGCCAAGCTATCATCTTCAGAGAGAAACTACAACTATACGTTGTTCTAAAAAATTTGTCATTGATCCTAAAATTTGAGTTCCCTTTTAGTAAATTTGGGTTTAAAAGTTATTTTATTTTTCTAAAATCAAGGTTTTGACTTCTCGGAAATTTGGATTTTTCTGGTTTTTTTTCAACGCTTTTCATCTAATTAAAAAATTCGACTTTTTTTCAAAAATTTTGGTTTTAAACTCTCTTTTCTGAAATTTTTATGTTGAAGTAGAACCTTTTTTATAAAACTCTTCCCAAAATGACAATTTTTCTACAAACAATTTAGCTAAGATTGAAAAATTCTTGTTTTGTTTCTAAAATTTCAGTTTTAAAATCGAAATGTATACGTTGTTTGGTGGAACGGACTGGTCCTTGGTTATCTTCAAAAATTGAAATACAGAACTTGTTCCCTGAAACCAAGAAAGATTAAAAAACACAACAAAGGTTGCTCTAAGGCGTTTCGACAGCCAAGCTATCATCTTCAGAGAGAAACTACAACTATACGTTGTTCTAAAAAATTTGTCGTTGATCCTAAAATTTGAGTTCCCTTTTAGTAAATTTGGGTTTAAAAGTTATTTTATTTTTCTAAAATCAAGGTTTTGACTTCTCGGAAATTTGGATTTTTCTGGTTTTTTTCAACACTTTTCATCTAATTAAAAAATTCGACTTTTTTTCAAAAATTTTGGTTTTAAACTCTCTTACTTTTCTGGAATTTTTATGTTGAAGCAGAACCTTTTTTATAACCCCCCCCAAATGTCAATTTTTCTACAAACATTTAGCTAAAATTGAAAAATTCTTGTTTTGTTTCTAAAAATTTCAGTTTTAAAATCGAAATGTATACGTTGTTTGGTGAAACGGACTGGTCCTTGGTTATCTTGAAAAATTGAAATACAGAACTTGTTCCCTGAAACCAAGAAAGATTAAAAAACACAACAAAGGTTGCTCTAAGGCGTTTCGACAGCCAAGCTATCGTCTTCAGAGAGAAAACTACAACTATACGTTGTTCTAAAAAATTTGTCATTGATCCTAAAATTTGAGTTCCCCTTTTAGTAAATTTGGGTTTAAAAGTTATTTTATTTTTCTAAAATCAAATGATTTCTCGGAAATTTGGATTTTTCTGTTTTTTTTTCAACATTTTCTATCTAAATAAAAAATTCGACTTTTTTTCAAAAATTTTGGTTTTAAACTCTCTTTTCTGGAATTTTTATGTTGAAGCAGAACCTTTTTTTATAAAACTCTCCCCAAAATGTCAATTTTTCTACAAACATTTTAGCTAAAATTGAAAAATTCTTGTTTTGTTTCTAAAATTTCAGTTTTAAAATCGAAATGTATACGTTGTTTGGTGGAACGGACTGGTCCTTGGTTATCTTCAAAAATTGAAATACAGAACTTGTTCCCTGAAACCAAGAAAGATTAAAAAACACAACAAAGGTTGCTCTAAGGCGTTTCGACAGCCAAGCTATCATCTTCAGAGAAAAACTACAACTATACGTTGTTCTAAAAAATTTGTCGTTGATCCTAAAATTTGAGTTCCCTTTTAGAAAATTTGGGTTTAAAAGTTATTTTATTTTTCTAAAATCAAGGTTTGACTTCTCGGAAATTTGGATTTTTCTGTTTTTTTTCAACATCTTTTCATCTAATTAAAAAATTCGACTTTTTTTCAAAAATTTTGGTTTTAAACTCTCTTTTCTGGAATTTTTATGTTGAAGTAGAACCTTTTTTTTATAAAACTCTCCCCAAAATGTCAATTTTTCTGCAAACATGTTAGCTAAAATTGAAAAATTCTTGTTTTGTTTCTAAAATTTCAGTTTTAAAATCGAAATGTATACGTTGTTTGGTGGAACGGACTGGTCCTTGGTTATCTTCAAAAATTGAAATACAGAACTTGTTCCCTGAAACCAAGAAAGATTAAAAAACACAACAAAGGTTGCTCTAAGGCGTTTCGACAGCCAAGCTATCATCTTCAGAGAGAAACTACAACTATACGTTGTTCTAAAAAATTTGTCGTTGATCCTAAAATTTGAGTTCCCTTTTAGTAAATTTGGGTTTAAAAGTTATTTTATTTTTCTAAAATCAAGGTTTTGACTTCTCGGAAATTTGGATTTTTCTGGTTTTTTTTCAACTCTTTTCATCTAATTAAAAAATTCGACTTTTTTTCAAAAATTTTGGTTTTAAACTCTCTTTTCTGGAATTTTTATGTTGAAGTAGAACTTTTTTTTTATAAAACTCCCCCCAAAATGTCAATTTTTCTGCAGACATGTTAGCTAAAATTGAAAAATTCTTGCTTTGTTTCTAAAATGTCGGTTTTATAATCGAAATGTATACGTCGTTTGGTGGAACGAACTGGTCCTTGGTTATCTTCAAAAATTGAAATACAGAACTTGTTCCCTGAAACCAAGAAAGATTAAAAAACACAACAAAGGTTGCTCTAAGGCGTTTCGACAGCCAAGCTATCATCTTCAGAGAGAAACTACAACTATACGTTGTTCTAAAAAATTTGTCGTTGATCCTAAAATTTGAGTTCCCTTTTAGTAAATTTGGGTTTAAAAGTTATTTTATTTTTCTAAAATCAAGGTTTTGACTTCTCGGAAATTTGGATTTTTCTGGTTTTTTTCAACGCTTTTCATCTAATTAAAAAATTCGACTTTTTTTCAAAAATTTTGGTTTTAAACTCTCTTACTTTTCTGGAATTTTTATGTTGAAGCAGAACCTTTTTTTATAAAACTCTTCCCAAAATGACAATTTTTCTACAAACAATTTAGCTAAGATTGAAAAATTCTTGTTTTGTTTCTAAAATTTCAGTTTTAAAATCGAAATGTATACGTTGTTTGGTGGAACGGACTGGTCCTTGGTTATCTTCAAAAATTGAAATACAGAACTTGTTCCCTGAAACCAAGAAAGATTAAAAAACATAACAAAGGTTGTTCTAACGCGTTTCGACAGCCAAGCTGTCATCTTCAAAAAGAAACTACAACTATACGTTGTTCTAAAACATTTGTCGTTGATCCTAAAATTTGAGTTTTCTATTAGTAAATTTTGGGTTTAAAAGTTATTTTATTTTTCTAGAACTTTTTCTTTTCCCGTGACAATATCCACTCATTTTAAATAGATACTTCGATTTTTTTCTTAAAATGTTTAGAAATTTAATTTAACTTCAAAATTCTGAGAAATTCCAGTCTCTTACAAATTTGAAAAAAACTATTTTAAACTTTTTTAAACAAGGCAAAAATTCTTTGCCTTTCCAAGAAATTTTTTCTTGGACATTTTAAATGTTTTTTTAAATATAATCTTAGAAATTGCAAGTTTCTTCTTAAAATTTTGACAAGGTGAGCGCTTGTCTCCCTCTAAGATACATAGTTACCAGAAAATAGTTTTCTGTCTACCATGACAAGGAAATAAATAATCAACCGCGAAATTTCGATTTTTTTTTCAAAATTCGTTCATTTTTTGTAATTTTGACAATATTTGATAATTTCTGGAAAACTCCGAATTTTTACCAAATTCGGTTCAATCTTTTTCTCAAATTTCGACTTCGTTCTTAAAATTTCGATCTTTTTTGGAAATTTCGTATTTTTTATAATTCGTTTTTGTTTTTGGGAATTTCGATTTTTTCTTTGAAATTCGAGAAATTTTTTCTCAAAAACCTTCTTTATCCGAAATTTTATATTTATGGCAAAATTCAATTCTTAATGTTAGTGAAAATCTGAACTTTTTCTTCAAAATTCGTATTTATTTCAAAATTTAATTTTATTTTTCAAACTTTACCCTTTTTTCTCGAAATTTCGTTTTTTTTTTAAATTCGTTTTTTTTTCTGTGAAACTCGACTATTTGTTTCTTTTTAATTTCGAATTAACTCGCAAAATTTGACTGTTTTCTTAAAATATGACTTCAAATTTACTCCCGATTCAAAGTTTTTTTTTTAATTTCGACTGTTTGTCCAAAAGTTTGCCAAAGAGTAAGCCAAAAGGTCTTTTTTCTTCAAAATTTGTCTTTTTGTGACTGCGGCCTTAAAATTTTACTTTTTTCAATTTACTTTCTTTGAAAAATTACGACTTTTTGATAAATATCATAAATATCAACACTTTTCTTAAAATTTCGACTTTTTTCCTGAGATTCTGTTTTCTTTTAATTTCACATAACTTTTCACGAATTCTCTTGATTTTTGAAATTTCAAACATTATCCAAATTTGACTTTCCTGAAATTGCCCTTTCTTAAAAATGTTGACTTCTTTTTTTTCGTATGTAAGTAGATTGTTGGCGATGGCCACAGTTTCTCTATGCACCAATAGGTGGTAGTACTAAGAGTCACTCGCTTGACGTCTGTGAATGTTTTAGTACTTACTTGTCGGAACATTTGTTAGCATTCGAGTTGGATATACCAAACTGACGAGATCTAACAAGATCGAAACCGGTATTTGGTTTCCAAACTTCGAATCTAATAAATGTTCAAACCTATTGGTCTGTGCATTAGAATTCTTTTTTTTTTCATATTTAATTTGTCCTTAAATATTCGGCAATTAACAATTTTTACTAAAACTCGATTATTTTCTAGCAAATCCAAACTTTTCCTGAAATTATGACTGTTTAAAAATTTAGGTTCTTTTTTTTTGAAGTTCATAATATTTCTTAAAAATTCTGTTTTTCATAAATTTCATACTTATTTTAATTTTACTTTTCAAACTCTTCAAAATTTTCGTTTTTATCACAAAATTCGTCTAGAGCCACAATGAGTTAGAGTGGGGCATTTGCCTTAGTTAACGCTGTCGAGCGAAAGTCTCGAAGGATATTTCGCATTTTTTTTTAAATTTTCGTACTTGGCTTGAAATTGCTAATTTTTTCCCAAAATTCATTTCGTTTTCACTTTATTTGTAATGTGCAGCTTAAAATGTGAATTTCTTTGTAAAATTTCGACTCTTTCCTTGAAATTTATACATTTTCTTTAAAATTTCTCAAATTACAGTTTTTTTTTAACTTTCAACGTTATATTCAAAATTCAACATTTTTTGTTCATTAAAATTTGAAGCCTTTTGTAAGCTTCAATTTTTGCTCAATAGGTCCTTTTTTCTAAATTCCACAATAGATAATTCTCAAAAATTCTATTTTCATGTTTTTAATAGTTCGAATTTTTTCGAAATTTCAACAGACTTTGAGTCTCCAAATTTATCGTTTTCTTATTATTTCTAGCATAAAATTCAACCTTTTCTTTTCAAAATTTCGATTTCAAAGGTCGTACTTTTTTTAACATTTTTGATTTCTTTTCAAATTTCGGCTTTATTTTCTGAAAATTTTACTTTTTCTTGGAAATAACGACATTTTTCTTGAAAATTACGCTTTTATCAAAATTCTGATTATTTTATTAAAATTTAATTTTTTCGCAATTTTTTCTTTACTGAAAATCCTGATTTCTCTAAAAATTTCAACTTTTTTAAATACGACTTTCTAAAAATTTCGCCTTGTTTTGCAGCTTTTATATATTTTTAATTTCGAATTATTTTTGCTCAAACGTATTTCTCTGGAAAATTAAGTTCTTTTGTTAATTCCAACTTTTTTCTCGAAATTTCAGCTCTTGTTTATTTTTGGAAATCAAGACTTTTTTAAATTTCGCAATATTTTCAAAAATTTTGCTATTTTTTATAATATCGGTATTTTTAAATCAAATTTTCTGGACATTTCGATCTATGCCTTAAAGTCCATATTTTTTTCTAAGTTTTGACTACTTTATTTTGATAATTTAGTATTTTTCTTAAAATAAAATTTTCTTTGGGTAATTTGTGACTTTTTCTTAAATCTATAACTTTTTCCCGAAATGTTGATTTTTTTTCAAAATTTGTTTTTTTTTACTTTTCTCCAAATTCAACATTTTTTAAACATCTCCCTTTTGTTAAATTCGACCTTTTCAAAGTTTCATTTTTTTTAGTAAATTACAATCAATGTACTTTCTCAATATGAGCTTAAAATTTAAATTAGGAAAGTAAGCATTGGCTAAAAATTATTCTTTTTTCAAAATGTCGAAAAAAATATCTGTTTGCAATTTCAGTTTGTTCCCTAAATTTTGAGATTATGTCAAATTTCATTGAAAAAGTAAAAATTAAGAAAATATTAATTAGATTCAAACTATAAGCGACTATTTTCTCAAGATGTCACTCAAAGTTCATAATGTTTGGAAACTCGAAATTTGATATAACTTGACATTTAGGTTTTCCTGAAATTTGGCCCCCTTTCTCACTTTTTATACATAAAATTTCATTTATTTTTATTTCGATTCTAAACTTAGAAACTAATATTCGAAGTTATATTGGAAAGTGCAAAATTCATGGATAAAAGTACATACTTCAAAAAAAATGTAATCTTCAGAAAAACAGAAAATTTTAGAGAATACCTGTACAACTTCAACAATTTTAAGATTACTCAAAAAATGTTGACCCTAATTTCAAAATTTGGACTATTGAAAGTTATTTCATTTTTTTTAGTGAAATAGCCATTTTGAAATTTCAAATTTTTCCAGATTTAATCTAAAATTTTGGGAGAATATTGGAAATTTTAATGTTAACGTCGAAATGTTGGCATCAAAATGTCCCAAAACATTTTTTAACGTAAATGAGAAACTAGAAAAAAGAGTTAAAATTTTGAAATGAAACGCAAGCATTGTAAAAAAATTTGAACTTAAAAACTCGAGAAATATTTCGAAAACTTTAAAATTAATATCTCGAGAAAATCATTCAAATCTTAAGAAAAACCAAATTAGGAAATTCCAGAAAATAATGAAACTTTACTTAAAAATTTCTGAAAAATTGATATTTTTTATTATGGTGCGATATTTTGAAAACAGAAACGTAATTTTATGTAAGAAATAAACATTTTCAGTTAAAACTAAGCAGTTTAATAAATTTGGAGAAAAATAAAAAATGGACCAATTTCTAAAACAAAAAAGTAAACATTTCTAGATAACAACCTTTTAGTTAACTACTAGCGACCTTTTAGTTAACCAGACTATTTTTAAGGGAAGATGATCTTCCCCAGCTTCCACTGAGAACACTTCACTGTTAGAAAACATAGTTTTTAAAGTAGGGGAAAATCCGTTAAGGACATCTGGGACCCAGATAATGTCGGACGTCCGCTCAAACTACGGGTAATGACTAAAAACCCCTACTTCTTCGGGCCGGGCCCTTGGCCCCCCATCCCTCCGTCGGAACAGTACAATAGTGCTGGAGCACTATTGTACGCTGTTTTGCCTGAAACATAAGAAGAAACAAACAAAACAAAAAAATTCCGAAATGGAAGTCGTAGCCTAGAGGACCATCCTTGGTCTCCTAATACTGATGATCCTGGGATGTCTGGATCGTAATCCACTGCTTGTCGAACTACTTCGTTGGGATGCGTTTTCGCTCTCACCATCGCCCTGGAATTAATTTCCCTAAGAAAATCTCTTACCAAAGGTAGTTCAGCTTCCCTATGGAGTGGATTGTTTCTCACAAACCTTGGTGCGTCCATGGCTTGTCTTAGAAAGACGTTCTGGAACACCTGGAGTTTCTTCATCTGATTATCCGTCGCCTGTGACCAAGCTACAGATGCGTAGGTCATCGCTGGTCTTATGATTGATTTGTATAGTAACACTTTAACTCCAATGGACAGGTTACTATTTCTGCCAATCATCGCTTGCAGCGGTCCCTTAAGCATTTTGGCTTTGGACACTGCATAACCAATGTGTGCTTGAAATGAAAGTCTTTTATCAAGAATTACACCTAGACACTTTGCCTGAAGTCTCCAGTCGACGTTTTGCCCATGAACATTTCCATGTCCATGTGGTTGGAGTCTTCTTCGGGTAAAAAAGACTGCTTGGGTCTTGTCTGCGTTGACTTGGATTCTCCATTGACCGAAGTAATCTAGTAGACTGTCTGTTGCCTCCTGAAGTCGTCTGGTGACCATCTCTGGACTGTAAGAGTACGCCACCAAAGTTGTGTCGTCTGCATAAGTTGCCAATAAGCCTTGGTCGATTGTTGGATCGGTTCTCGGGATGTCCGCTGTAAACAGATAATACAGCAGAGGTGACAAGGCAGAGCCTTGAGGCACCCCATACTGTAGCCTAAACTGGTTTGATAGTTCCTGTCCCACCGTTGCTCTGAACGAATGCTGGTCCAGGAACAAGCTTACCATTTGAACCATTGTTAGAGGCATTCCAAACTTGTGCATCTTGTAGACTAGTCCTTGCTGCCAAACTGTGTCAAATGCCTTAGAAATATCGTCTGGTGACCATCTCTGGACTGTAAGAGTACGCCACCAAAGCTGTGTCGTCTGCATAAGTTGCCAATAAGCTGTGGTCGATTGTTGGATTGGTTCTCGGGATGTCCGCTGTGAACAGAGAATACAGCAGAGGTGACAAGGTAGAGCCTTGAGGCACCCCATACTGTAGCCTAAACTGGTTTGATAGTTCCTGTCCCACCTTTGCTCTGAATGAACGCTGGTCCAGGAACATGCTTACCATTTGGACCATTGTTCGAGGCATTGCAAACTTGTGCATCTTGTAGACTAGTCCTTGCTGCCAAACTGTGTCAAATGCCTTGGAAATATCGAAAAAAATAGCTCCAACTACCTGGTTCCAGTTCATGCGTTGAGTGATTGTTTCAACCATTCTCACCTGTTGGTCTGAGGTAGAATGCATAGGTTGGAACCCAAATTCTTCCTTAGGTATGATGTCCGATCGCTGATGATATTCTGCAGACGCTTTCTCAAAATCCTTTCCGCCACCTTACCCAAATTGGATAAGAGGCTGATTGGCCTGTAATTTTGGGAACATTTGCCATCGTCACCTGGCTTAGGAATGAAGATATTGTTTGCAGTCTTCCATCTTGTTGAAAAATACCGGTACTTAAACATGGAATTGACTATTGCTCCAAAGTATTTGACAGCTTGGTCCGGAAGAGACTTCAGAGCTTGGTTTGGAATTCCGTCTGGACCTGGAGACTTTTTGACGTTTAGCTTGCGCAGAAAGCTTTGGATTTTCTCCTAGTTAGTCGGTTGGATGACGTTGTCTTCTTCTGGCACTGCCCCTGAAGAACTTGAACCTCTTCTTTCGCCTCCTCTACGAAGTCTAAGTTCACTTCTTCAAGTGTGGCCTAACAGTGTCGTTTAAAGTTCTCAGCGAAAGCTGAGGCCTTATCCTGATCTGAGTAAGCCATTCCTTGAGGTCCATGTATCGGTGGGATAGGTTTCCTATCTCCTCTTAGAGCTTTGGCTGTGCGCCAGAGATCTGATGGGGTTTCGAGGATGCAACTTCTTACGCGTTCTTGAAACTTAAAAATTTTGTGCTCTCGGAGCTCATACCTGAGCTCGTGGATGAGCCTGTTGACTTCCGCCTTAACTGATTGCAGATTGGTCCGTCTTGCTCTCTTCCTGGAACGATTTTTACTTCTAATCAGCTCCACCAAGTGATTTGGCAATGGTTCCCTCCCTTCTATTCGCCGGGAAGTTTTGATCGCTGCCAGAATTGAATCTGTTATGATGATTTCCAGTATTTCCACCGCTGCGTTGATTTCTCCAGGCTCTTCCAAGTTTGCTGCTAGATACTCCCTGAACTGTGTCCAGTTTGTTTTCTTGCAGGTCTCTGGAGGTTTCGGTCCACGATCATCTCCGATGGTCATCATTACTGGGTTGTGATGATGAGCTGAGCTCACTAACTGATGTTAACTCAACAGTGTATCGAATATCCTGCATCAGTGCAACGTCCAGGACGTCTGGTATTCCTGTGGCGAGATGATGATGGGTTGGTTCTTCTGGAGCCATTACATCGATTCCGTTCTGTGCTGTGAACCTTTGAAGTGTCCTCCCGTTTTTGTTGTTGGCTCTGCTGCCCCACTCGACGTTTTTGGCATTAAGGTCTTCGGCTACAATAACATTGTTATTGTTTATTTCGAAGATGCGTGCCAAATATGTCTCTGTGAGGGCATTGGTGCTGGAGTAACAAGACACCAGCGTCAGAGGTCCCTGCGCCATTTGAATTATTACTTCAATTCCTTCCAGCTTTTCCAACTCCGGCGTGCCTGCAGCAAAATGAGTTAGCTTTCTACTTACATAGATAGCCGTACCTCCTCCTCGGAGAGAACATACCATTTTGTGCATTTAATGTGTTAATATACAGCAGGAATCTAAAAACTTCTTTTTGCGTGTTATTTTATAAATCCCTACGTAAAATTTGTACTAGCGTGTGGTAGCATTTTCAAAGTGTTCCGGCCAAAATGTCCATTTAATTTCTCCTATATTTTAACCAATTAGCATGTTCTAGAGCAGTATGAATTCATAAAGCGCTACTGGGACACTCTGCTTTCAGTTTATAATCTTCTTATTAGAAAATATTCACCTTTCGCAAGTTAGGTTTCGATTTGTTTTCTTTTTATTTGATTCATTTTTCTGCTAAAACTTAAAAAAATGAAGTAATTTATGAAAATTGTTGACAAACGAGAACCTTCTTGGTTTTTTGGTTGAAAATTTGTCAATTAAAACTGATTTGGTGATATTTAGTCACTAGGCATTAAGATTAATATTTAACATCGAGTAATAAAACATCGATAAATCATCCTAATTTCATGCTGACTCAACTCGAAAATCAAGAAGATGGCCTCAAATTTCGTCTAAATCTCCCTCCTGTTGATATCTGCCTGAAAATGATTTAATTCTGTCACATTACTAGCATGAGATTAAAAAAAATCCTTCAAACGTAACTTCGTAAGTTCAAATAAAAGTGAGACTCTACATAGAACATAAAAAAAATGGAAATAGTAAATGAGAGTTAATTAAAGAATATAATTGGCTAAACAAATATAAAAACTGACATGGAAAGTAGTCGCAGTAATTAGACCTTGGTTTCAAAAAAAAATTTAAATATTTTATTTGATTTAAATCACTGTTTATAAATAATGAATAGTGATAGTTAAAAACTACGATTGCATACATCGCTAACTTCAATTCGAATCTTATTAAATGATCACGAAAACAGACATTCCTCTGTGCTCTATGCACAAAACGTCATTGCTTAGAAACGCAATTGATTTAACAAGACAGCTCCCTTGAATTAACCGACCAACGTTCCATTATGTTTGGCAAATTTCCCGAACGGCCCAAGAAGCCGAAAAAATGGAGCAGAGGCCAGCCGGAAATTCTCCGGCCACACATAATACCGGGCTATTACGCCCACGTAAGTACTTCTGCTCCTTTAACAAATATCCCAAATAACTCATTTTCTGACGTAGATGGGACCCATACCATGCACGAACTACGACACCAGAATGCTCTTCTACAGGCAACGGGTAAGGGCCGCACATGAAGCGATAGGTGAGGCGGATAGAGCAAAAATTTTACAAGATAGGATTATGGTGCAGTATAACACGCACGCGGAAAGAATGAGATTTAAGTATAAAGTGAAAGAGAGGCAGCAACAGAAATTGAAGGTTTATGATGAAGAGTTGGAAAAGAGGCGCAAGGAGTAAGTAGTTTTTCCAGTCAACTAGGTTCTAATGGGGTGGTCTTTAGGTTAATGGAATTATTGTATCAAGATGAGCAAGAATTCTATTGGGAGACAGTCGATAAGGCTCAACGAGGCAAGGAGACCAAATTAGAAGAAATGAAACTTAGAGCCGATTACTTGAAGAATAAGAGGGAGCAGGAGAGACTCGCTTTTGTTGAACAAAAACGACTACAACAATATAAGTTGAGGGTTTTTTTTTTTCAAATATCGTATCTTATACCGAGTGACTCATTGAAAATATCCCAAGAAGTACAACTGCCAGGAAAGAGTCTTCTCGATAAAATTCTGAAAGATATCAAATTTGTCTTCAAAATGGATAATTTTATAAGGAAACTCTTTCTCCCCAAGCAGCGATATCAAATGCCAGATTTTCAAATGGAAAAGAGGTTCAACGTCCACTGAAAAAATCTTGATTTTGGCATAAAATTGTTTCGAAGGAAAAGTTTAATATATCAATATTGTATCAACAATTGTTCTCTCAAAAGAATTGGCTTATTTTAAGATCTTTTTTGGTGCAACAGACTGATCCTGGTTATCTTCAAAAATTGAAATACAAATCTTGTCCCCTGAAACCAAGAAAGATTAAAAAACATAACAAAGGTGGCTCTAACAACTGGTTTCAATTTTTGAAGATCTTTTTTCAAAAAGAGTTCTTCCTGGTGGTTGTTTCTTCAGTACTTTTTAAATGGAATTTGAAGGTGCTATATTTATAAAACCTAGGATTGACATGAAGTGTTCTATAGCATCATGGCAACTGTATGGTGTAACTTTTTTTTATAATTCGAAATAAGCGTTTTATTGTTTGATTCAAGTATCAGCTTTTACTGTGATTTTTTAATTTTAAGGACCAAGTGCACGGCTTTGAGGAAGGCAATAACGAAAAAGAACGACATGGAAGCTATGTGGGGACAATTCCAGCAAATGCGTGAAAATGAGGCAAGACGAGAACGTGAGCGTGAACTTGACATGCTTTACCACGCAGCCCTGATGAAGAATAACTATGAAAAGGTAGCAATTGTTACTATTTCATTTGGATCGGTCCTTCCTACAGCTCCGAAGCTTTCGCTTCTTCTGTCCCCCATCAACAACTTATATGAGGCTCGTTTTTTAAAAAATTACAGGACCTCCATTGTGGGTGTTCCCACTATAGTTCTTGGTTCAGTTAGAACGTTCTCAAAGCTGGAATGTATATCCCTGTCAAGGGCAGGACATTCACATAATATTTTTAAAGGAGTTTCTTCTTCCTCCTCACACATTCTACAAGTATAATTTTCTTTTACGTTAATTGTAAGATGTTTCATTAGGGCACAGTGTCCCTAAACAGTCCAACTGTCTATCTAAGCGAATTTTTGCTTAACTTTAAGAGTTCCCTAGCCCTTTTTCCTAATGTTGTGTCAATGAACATCCGTGATTGGCTTACGCCAGGGGTCGGCAAACTTTTAGGCCAAAATAGCCATCCGCAATAAAAAAATTGGTTTCGTGAATTTCAAAGAGCCACAAGTTTTTATTTTTGATTTCACACTTTATTTCACAGTTAAATCAGGTAAATCAGACAAAATATGGGACAGGGAGAGACCCCTTTGACTCATGTAGTCAAAAGAAAACATATTCGGCGCAAAAGACCTTTTATTTCTCAAAATTTGAAGCTTTATTTCAAAATTTGCCTTTTTCTCGTAAATTCGACTTTTTTAACTCTTCTCTGTATTCGTCTTTTTTTTAACTATGTATTTAGACTTTTTTCCCTAAATCTTCCTCTCTTCTCAAAACTCGACAATCTGTGAAAATGTTTACTTTTTTTTTAATTCGACTTACACTGGACTTGTTCCTCAAAAATTCATCTTTTGTCGATTTCATAATAAAAAAAAGTAAAAATTTGAAATAATAATTTGGAAACTTCTGGAAACTCTTCTCTGTATTCGTCTTTTTTTTAACTATGTATTTAGACTTTTTCCCTAAATCTTCCTCTCTTCTCAAAACTCGACAATCTGTGAAAATGTTAACTTTTTTTTTAATTCGACTTACACTGGAAGATTCGACTTATTTCTCAAAAATTCATCTTTTGTCGATTTCGTAATAAAAAAAGTAGAAATTTGAAGTAATAATTTGGAAATGTTAAATAAAATAGTTTTTGAAGATTTCGATCTTTTTCTCAAATTTTCGTTTTTCGAAATTTAGATTTATTCTTAAATTTGACTTTTTTCCAAAATTGTATTTTTTTAACTTTGTTCTTAATTGCGACTTTTTTCTCAAACTTCTATTCTTTTTAAATTACGTTCTCTTTTCAAATTTTACCACTTTCCCAAAATATTGACTTTTAATGAATATTTAAACCTTTATTTATTTTCTGGAAATTTCGACCTGTTTCGCAAAATTAGGAGTTTCTCGAAATTCCAACTTTTAACTGAAAATTCGACATTTTATTATGGTTCTGCAAGCTGCGATTTTATCGACGAAATTCACCAATTTTCAGAATGTCTGACTTTATCTAAAAATTTGATTTTGTTTTTAAAATTGACTTCTCTGGAAAATTTTTTTTTAAAGTTTAACACTTTTCTCGAAACTGGAAGTTTTACCTACATTCCTTTTTATTTAGAAATTATTTCACCAATTTTCTAAAAATTCGAATTTTTCTGAAAATTTGAAGTTTTTTTATTCGTCTTGTTCTCGAAATTTCAAATTTATTCTCAAAATTTAACTTTCTCTAAAACTTGCAAATTATTTATTTTCTTCTTCTCTGAAAAACTTCGACTTTTTAAAGTTCGACAATTTTTTCTAAGCTCTGAGTTTTTACAATTTCTCTTTTCGAAATTTTACTATTTTTTACAAAATTCAAATTTGTCTATAAATTTTAGGTTTTTAAATTTGTTCTGGAATTCAATCTAATGTTAAGATTCGATGTTTTTTTCTAAAATTTTGCTTTTTTGATAATTTTTGACAAAAGCATATTTTTCGAAATCTCTTTTTTTTTAATTTAAATTTTTCCTAAAATATCAACTTTAATTTCGAACGAAATTCATCTATTTTGAAATCTCAAAATTTGATTATTTTTCTTAAAATTTGACTTTCTCTGAAAAATTTTGACGTTTCTTTAAAGTTTAACGCTTTTCAAAATTGGAAGGTTTATCAACCTTCTCTTTCCTTTCGAAATTATTTTTTTCTCAAAATTCAATTTATCTGAAAATCTCGAGTTTCTTTTAATTCGTCTTGTTTTCGAAATTTCAAATTTATTCTCAAAATTTAATTTTCTCTGGAAAATTGCAAATTTTTATCGAAATTTGGAACTTTTCTTAAAATGTTGACTTTTTCCTTGAAATTTTTCCTGCAATTTGACTTTTTTCTACTTCTCTGAAAAATTTCGACTTTTTTAAAGTCCGACACTTTTTTAAGCTTCCAAGCTTCCAACTTCTCTTTTATCTGAAAATGTCAAGTTTCTTAAATTTGCTTTGGGTTTCAATCTATTGCGGAAATTTGACGTTGTTTTTTCTGAAACTTTGCCCTTATTTAAGAACTTTGGACCAATTCATTTTTTTTAAATCACTTCTCCCAATTTTTTTGTAATCTCTTCCTTCTTCTCAAAATTCGGGTTTTCCTGGGAAATTCTGACGTTTTTTGAAAGTTAAACACTTTTTTCGAAATTTTCTTCAAGTTTTCTTTTGAAATTATATCACAAATGTTCTCAAAATTCGAATTGATCTGAAAAGTTGTTTTTTTTTAATCACTTTGGTCTTGAAATTTTAAATTTATTTTCAAAATTTAACTTTCCCTGGAAAATTGTAAATTTTTTGTCGAAATTTCGAGTTTTTATTAAAATTTTGACTTTTTCCTTGAAATTTTTCCTAAAATTCCACTTTTTTCATCTTTTCCGACAAAACTTTAGCTTTTTTAATTTTCAACAATTTTTTTTAAGATTTCAGTTTATTCTTACAATTTCTCTTTTCAAAATGCTGCAATTTTTCACAAAATTCAAATTTGTCTAATAATTTTAGGTTTTTAAATTTGTTCTGGGATTCAATTTTTTGAAATCTCTTTTTTTCAAAATTTAAATTTTTCGGAAATATCAACTTTTATTTCAAACGAAATTCATCTGTTTTCAAATCTCAAAATTTGATTTTTTTTTAATTTGACTTTCTCTGAAAAATGTTGACGTTTTTTTAAAGTTTAACACGTCGAAATTGGAAGTTTTATGAACATTCCCTTTCCTTTTGAAATTATTTTACCAATTTTCTCAAAATTCAATTTATCTGAAAATTTGGAGTTTTTTTTAATTCGTCTTGTTTTCGAAATTTCAAATTTATGCTTAAAATTTAATTTTTTTTGCAAAATTGCAAATTTTAATCGAAATTAGGAACTTTTCTTAAAATGTTGACTTTTTCCTTGAAATTTTTCCTAAAATTTGACTTTTTTCTACTTCTCTGAAAAACTTCGACTTTTTTAAAGTCCGACACTTCCAGTTTATTTTACAATTTCTCTTTTATCTGAAAATGTCAAGTTTTTTAAATTTGCTTTGGGTTTCAATCTATTGCGGAAATTCGACGTTTTGTTTTTTGAAATTTTGCCCTTATTTGAGAACTTTGGAACAATTCATTTTTTTTTAAATCACTTTTTCAAATTTTTTTTTAAATCTCTTCCCTTTTCTCAAAATTTGGCTTTTTCTGGAAAATTCTGACGTTTTTTTAAAGCTATAAACCTTTTTTGAAATTTTCTTCAAGTTTTCTTTTGAAATTATTTCACAAATGTTCTCAAGATTCGAATTGATCTGAAAATTTGGATTTTTCTTTTAAATCGCTTTGGTCTCGAAATTTCAAATTTATTCTCAAAATTTAACTTTCCCTGGAAAATTGTAAATTTTTTGTCAAGATTTCGAGCTTTTAATGAAATTTTGATTTTTTCCTTAAAATTTTTCCTAAAAGTCGACTTTTTTCTTCTTCTCTGAAAAACTTTGACTTTTTTAATTTTCAACAATTTTTTTTAAGCTTTCAGTATATTTTTACAATTTATCTTTTTGAAATGCAAAAAATTCAAAATTGTCTAAAAATTTCAAGTTTTTAGGTTTGTCTGAGTTTCAATATATTGTCGAAATTCGACGTTTTGTTCTTAAATTTTGCCTTTTTTGAGAACTTTCGATAAATTCATTTTTTTTTAAATGTCTCCCTTTTTCCGAATCAGATAAATTCATTTTTTTAGATCTCTTCACAGGTTTTTTCGAAATCTCTTCCCTTTCCTCAAAATTTGGCTTTTTCTGGGAAATTTTGACCTTTTTTTAAACTTCAATTCTTCTCGAAATTTTCTTGGAATTTTCTTTCTAAATTATTTTACCGATTTCCTCAAAATTCGTATTTGTCTGAAAATTTGGAGTTTTTTTTAATTCGTCCTTTTCTTGAAATTGCAAATTTATTTTCAAAATTTGGCTTTCTCTGGAAAATTACAATTTTCTATCGAAATTTCAAGTTGTTCTAAATTTTTCCATGAAATTCTTCCTAAAGTTAAAGTTTTTTCTTTTTCACTGGAAAACTTTAACTTTTTTAGAGATCGACAATTTTTTCTAAGCTTTCAGTTAATTTTTACAATTTCTCTTTCAATTCAATTCAAAATTGTCTAAAAATTTCAGGTTCTTAATTTGTCCTGGGTTTCAATCTATTGTCGAAATTCTACGTTTTTTTTTTTCTAAAATTTTACCTTTTATTGAGAACTTTTGATAAATTCCTTTTTCTCAATTTTTTTGAAATCTGTTCCTTTTTCTCAAATTTTCGAAATCTCTTTTTCTAAAAATTCGGTTTTTTCTTGAAATTTTAGTTTTTATTTTAAACTTTGATGTTTGCCGTTTATGAAAATTTAGATTTTTTTTTCACAGAAAAAGTAATTCATCTTTTTTTCACGAAATCCCAAGGTTTTAGAAAATTTACAAATAAAAAGTAAAAATCATGAGAAAAACTTTTTTTAGAAATTTCGACTCCCCAAGTTGGTCTTTTTCTAGAAATTTTAAATTTCATGTTTTTCTGAATTGTTAATACAAATCAAATAAATATTTCGTAAAATTACTTCTTGAAATCATAAGTTTTTGTCAAAAACGTAAAAAATCTCAGAAAAGGAAGTTTCGACTTCTGTAGGTCACTTGTTTAATAAGTCTCTGAGTGTATGTCCGCTCTAGCTGTTATTTATTTATTTTATTAAGGAAATTTAAAGAGCCGCACTGTTCTTTTAAAAGAGCCGTATGCGGCTCGCGAGCCGCGGTTTGCCGACCCCTAGTTTAGGCCATTGACACCTCTTCAGTGAGTGCTGTTTTCCTTTCTTTTTGTTAGTAGTTCCTTTTTTTTTGTGGAACGGACTGGTCCTTCGTTATCTTCAAAAATTTGAAATAGAAATCTTGTTCCCTGAAACCCCTTGGCTTTAGGAGACAAGATTTGTATCTCAAATTTTAGTAGTTCCTTTATGACCTCCCTTGCCTTGATAGGCAAGCGCACAAGTAGGTTCTGATCCTATTAGAGACAATTAGGCTCCTCTCGTTGGTTAGAAGGTCTGCTCTTTTATTTCCATCAATTCTTTGATGGTCCCTAACCCATCGAAATATTATTTTCAGCGCGGGCGGTCTAGAAAGTGTAGTAGAGTTAAAAATATGTGATCGGCGACTGGGAGTCGAACCCAGAACCGTCACGTTACAGGCCAGATTCCTAACCAAGGAGCCACTACTCACAATTCTACTCATTCATTTCACATAACGTACTCTCCGCTGTGTGCTACAAAAGGTTTTTCACATTATATTTTATGGGATATTGACGATTGACGTTCAACGAGAAAGATTCTTGTGAAAACATGAGTGGGTCTCCCAACCCCTAATTTGAGACAGTTTTGTATAGTGTTCACTAAACATCGATAGGAACTATCGATAATATCGATAACTATCGGAAACTATCGATAGAAATGTTTGATTGTATCGGCAGATCTTAACAAGTTCATCATTTAATAAAATTGTTTAAGTTTTGCGAAAAATTTTCAGAAAAAAGGTGAATACTCAATATTGTTGTTGAAATGGAAATTTTAAAATTTTGAACAAAAAGTCGAACGCTTGATATTTTATCAAAATTTCAAAAAATCTGAAATTAAACGAAATGCTTACACCCAAAAATGTGAGAAATTCTTTTCTTCAATTTTAATCTTTTTTTAAAATATTGGCTTTTTTCTCAAAAATTCGTAAATTGAAATACAAATCTTGTCCCCTGAAACTAAGAAAAATTAAAAAACACAGCAAAGGTTGCTCTAACGCGTTTCGACAGCCAAGCAATCATCTTCAGAGAGATACTTTTTTTTATTGTTTATTGATTTCAGGGAACAAGATTTATATTTCAATTTTTGAAGATAACCAAGGACTAGTCCGTTACACCGAAATCAAAAATTTGTGTTAAAATTTGAATGTTTGGCAACTTTGAAGAGTTTTCCCAAGAACAAAAGTTCTATTTTAAATTCCAGATTTAAGTTTGCAATTTTTACACTGAAAATTCTTTTTATAAATTTTACGTTTAACCTGCATTATTCCAGTAAAAAATTTAAATCAAAATTTGATTTATTAAAAAAACTCTCAGCATTTCGAATTTAACTGACTTAAAATTCAAAATAAAAGTTCAACTTTCAAAATTGTCACTTTCAATTTATGTTAAATATGAAGTATTTAATGAAATTTTATCTCTTAAAATTGCAATTTTTGAGCAGAAATTTAAAGAAAAATTTTACCATAATTTTCAAACTTTGGACTTCAAAATCAATCTTTCTCCAAAATATTTTTGTATAAATTCATTAGTTTATTTGACAAAACCTTTACATTCCGTTAAATGTAAAAGTTGTAAACTCCTTGAAATTTTTGCAATTTATTTTGAAATCCTAAACTGTATTTTCAATCATAATTGCATATTATCAATTTTATAGTTTTAATTTTATAAAAATGAAATTACGAGGAAAAAGTCGAAAATAATTTGCAAAAAGAAGCTTTCTTTAAACTGGAAATTAAAAAAATAGATTTTCTTTTGGTGAAATGGACTTGTCTTCGATTATCTTCAAGGATTGATATACAAATCTTGTCATATCAATTTAAAAAAAAATAGAATATAAAATTTGTACTGAATATTTTAAATACTTGAAAATTTGAAAAAAATAATTGAAAATAATAGGCTTTCTTTACCAAAGTTTTAGGAAAAAATAAGACATATTTATTACATCTATTTCCAGTTTTTTCTCGAAGTTTGACAATTTTTTTTACAAATTTAAATACTTTCACTTCTTTTTTCAAGTTTTGATTTAAGCATCAACATTTTAGAGAATAAGTTAAACGTTTTGACGTTTTCCTGAAATGTTGACTTTCATAATTTCTAAATTTAGGCTTTAAACCCTAAATTTTTTTAGTTTAAAATTTTGAATTACGAATCAAAATTTTGAATTTAGTCTCAAAATGTTGGATCTATTTCTTGATATTTTGACTTATTTTGAGTTTAAATTTGAAAAGTTGATCTTTTTTTAGACATTTTGGGTGAAAACTTGACTTTAATTTTTATAACTGAAGGTTTCTTTAAAAGTTGGAATTAAAAAACCAGATTTTCTTTTGGTGAAAAGACTTGTCCTTGATTATATTCAAGAATTGATATACAAATCTTATCATATCAATTTAAAAAAAAATAGAATCTAAAATTTGTACTAAACATTTTAAATAATTGAAAAAAATAATTGAAAAATCTAAGCTTACTTTACCAAAGCTTTAAGGAAAAATGAGACATATTTATTAGATTTATTTCGAAATTTGCAATTTTTCTATTAGAAATTTAAGTACTGTGACTTCTTTCATCAAGTACTGACTGGAGCATCCAAATTTTAAAAAACAAGTTAAACATTTTGACGTTTTCCTGAAATGTTGACTCCCATAATTTTTAAACTTTAAACCCAAAGTTTTTTTAGTTCAAAATTTTGAGTTAGAAATTACAATTTTGAATTTAATCTCAAAATGTTGAATCTATTTCCTAAAATTTTAACTTATTTTGTTTTTAAATTTAAAAAGTTGACCTTTTTTAGACATTTTGGATGAAAACTTGACTATTATTTTCAAATTATTACTTTAATTTTTTTCGACCTCCAAATATTCAACGTTTATCTCTAAATTTTGAATAAAAACTGGAATGTGTTTTTATAAATTAAACAGCTAATATATTTAAAAAGTCTTTAGGGCTTACACTCAAAATTTCAACTTGGAATGCTTAAAAAAAAGAATATCAAAATTCGGATTTTGTAACTAAAAATCGAAAATTTGGGTAAAAAGTAAAATTTGAAAATTAAGCTTAAACTTTTAAAAGGATATTTTTGGGAAAAATTAAGAGATAAAATTTTAAATTTGATGTTTAATGTGAGCATTTCGAAATTAAAGTTGAAACGAGGTAAGGTCGATATTTCGAAATTATAGTAGACATTTTGAGAATGTGTTAGTCGAAGTTTCGAGAACAAGTTTTACAGATTTAACTCGAAAATTTTAACTTTCAATTCAGAATCTTTTAAAAAAAGTACAAATGTCAAATATGGAAACAAAGAGCAATACTTTAAAATCGAAGTTGCCACTGAATTCTAAATTTCTACGGGACCTCGATTTTAAAATAGTACACATTTTGAAAGTGTAATTATTACACATTCTAGGAACCGAACCCAGTGTTCCATTAAAACTTTATAATTTACAAGTTATTCCATTATAAAAAATCAGGGAAACGTTTTAGAAAATTTTAAATGTTGATTTACCTCAATAAATAAACCATCATTGCAGGGATTAAGAGAAGAAATGGAAGCCGTCAAGCAATTTGAGATCTACAGGGACCTAACCAGTACTTGGAACGATCAAGTTAAAGGAAAGGTAAGTAAACTTTATGTCACAATATTTGTGCTCCCGTTTCATTATTACTCTGACATTTGACATACATTTTGGTACGACGTTTGAGTCGACATACATGTTGGAAGGTTTTTATCAGATTTAGAGTTGAAAACCAAAAACAAGTTTTGACTTATTTGGTCTCATTAATAAAGCACCCAATCATTAAATCTGATAAATAGTTCTTTCAATAAAAAAGATTTCGTATTCAGATTTCTGTCAACGGTTAAAAAATTGAGTACAGCATTCATAACTTTTAAACTCTTTTAAGCTCTTTCAACCGAATTGGTTTACAGGAGCTGCTAGAAGCAGAAATCAAGCAAGTAGAAGCGGAAGACCTCCAAGAAGTAATGAAGAGAAGCCAAGAGCTCAATCACATCCTGCAAAATGGTAAAACACAATCAAGTCATCAATACGCTCAACTAACCACCGATTTCAGAACACATCGAAGGCAAAATCAAGTCACAGCAACGCAAGCAAGAGTTGGATAAACAAGTTGCGGAATTGAATGAATTCCGTGTTCAGAGGAGAAATAACGAGGTGGCAATCGACAACGCCCTGATAGCGCTCAATAAGATCGAAATGCAAAAAGATGAAGAGGAGGCACGAAAGATAAAGCTGCAGAAGAAAAGGGAAGAGTTGTCGTATCAAAAGTACGTTAAGACCTTCGCCCAGGAGGTCAAGCATGAGCAAGCGAGGATCGATGCGTTGCAAGAGGAAGATAGGAAAGCCGTCGACGAGAAGAATGTGGAGAGGAGGTGCAAAGTAATTAATGCATCGAGGGAACTACTGAAGGCAAGCACTTGGGCATTCTTAGTTTAAATATTTTGTTACCATTAGGTTTCCTTTGGCACCAAGATTACCTTTTGAGGGGAATTTAAATACGAGATACGGATTTATTTCTTCTATAATTTAGACTTTTTCGAAAAATTTTTACTATTTTTCAAAAATTAAATTTTTTTCCAAATTTAAATTTTTTTGGAAATCATTGCAAAATAATTGACCTAAAAATTTCCACCTTTTTAAAAAATTCGAGTTTCGTACTTTTTTTGAAGATTTCTTTTTTTTAAATGGACACTTTTTTGAAAATTTGGACATTTCAAAATTATGACCTAAGGGTTTGTTTTTTAAAAATTTCTGCATTTTTTAAAATTTTGATTCATAATTATTTATTATTTATTTAATATTTGTTATTTTAAATTTTCGGGCAAAAAGAAAATAAAATAAATCCCATTTTTATTAAAATTTCGAGTTCAAATTTAAAATTTTTAGTTTCTTTGGGAACAAATTGTTTTAAGTAAATTTCACTCTTTTGATTTTATTTTTTTTTACAAAAAAGTCGAAATTTGCAAGGAAAAATATGAACATTTTAAAAAAATTCTAATTCTACAAAAAGTCAAAATTTCCAAGGAAAAAATCAACATTTTTTAAAAAGTCCAAGTTTTGAATTACGAGTTTCCAAATAAAGCCAAAACAGAATTTTCAAATTTGAACGTTGTTAATTTTTGAGTAAAAAAATGTTAATGCCTACTATACTAGAAATCAGAAATTTTTATCAAAATTTCATGATTAAATTTAAAAATTACAAAATTGAAATACAAATCTTGTCCCCTTAAACCAAGAAAGATTAAAAAACACAACAGAGGTTGCTCCAACGCGTTTCGATAGCCAAGCTATCATCTTCAGTATCTCTCTAAAGATGATAGCTTGTCTGTCGAAACGCGTTAGAGCAACCTCTGTTGTGTTTTTTAATCTTATTTGGTTTTGGGGGACAACATTTGTATTTTAATTTTTGAAGATAACCAAGGACCAAAAAAAATATAAATAAAAACTGCATATTTTTTTAATCCCAAATGTTCTTAGAAATTTCGAATCTGGCCTAAAATTTTGTACTAAACCAAATTTTATTTTTATTAACTTTAGTTTTTCCAGAAATCTGAGTTTTATTTTCTAATCCGGAGTTTGGTCTTGATTTTTTACAAAAATTTGAGATTAAAGCGGAAATTTTTAAAATTTTTAGTTTAACTTTTAAATGTTTAAATTTTTCTCCTATATTCGTCTGTGATTTCGAAATGCCTACTTTTTTTGAAAATTTTGATCATCGCGTAATCTTCGGTTTGATAAACTTTTTTGCGAAATTCGAATTTTTCAAAGTATCCACTTTTTTGGAAATCTAAGTTTTTTATTGAACATTTTAACTTTTTAAAATTTCGATTTTTTCAAAAATTTGGTTTTTTGGTTTTTTTGTTTTTTAAAAATTTTCAAATTCTTTTGAAAATGTTGACTCTTGAAAATAAGTAGCACTCGAAAAATTTTCAAAATTCGATATTTTTTCAAAACTGCCGACTTTTTTAAAGTTTGACATTTTTACAAAATCTAGTCTAATTTTTAAAAAGTTCGAGTTTTTTCAAAATTTGGATCTTTCTTTTGAAAATCTAGAATTTCTTTTTAAATTTATAATTTTTGTGAAACTTTCAACATTTTAGCTTTTAATTTCTTTGAATTTTTAATCTTTTTTTTTTAAATTTCATCATTTTTAAGTCTTTTATTTTTTAAAGTTCCAAAATTTGACATTTTTCTAACATTTAGCGTTTTGATGAAAACTTTCGAATTTTTGTTTAAATTGCAGCGTTTTTTAAAATTGTCGGTTATTTCTGTCTTAAATATTTTGACTATTTGAAAATTTTAACTTTTTTGAAAATCCAGAATTTTTCAAATCACAAAATTGCTTCAAAATTTTACTTATTTTTGAAATTTATGGATATTTATATTTTTTTATTCATTTTTTTAAAAATCTTGACTTTCAGAATTACATTTTTTTGAATAAAATAAAATGACTTCAAAACTTTTGCCTTTTTTAAAAGTTTCGTTCTGTAAATTTTTTCTGAAAATTTCAGCATATATTAATTTTTTTTTTAATTTCACCATATCTTGACATAATTTTGAAGTTTGAAAATTTTAATTTCTTTCAATTTTCGACATTGTTTTAAATTATTGTCCTTTTTGAAATTTATACCATTTGTCAAAATTTCGGGCTTTTTTGAAAATCTTTACTTTGTTCAAAATCATAATTTATTTTCAAATTAAAAAGGTAGCACGTAAACATTTTGCCCTTTTTATAACAAAAAATGGATTTGTATCAAAACTTTTTCAAAATTTTGTCTTGAAATTTGTTACTATTTCTTAAAATTGGATCTAATTTTAAAATATCGAATTTTTCAGAATGTCCACACTTTTGGAAATCTTTTCATTAAAAAATTTTACTTTTTATGAAAATGTCGATATTTTTTACAATTTCGCTTATTAAAAATTTTGTTATTCTTCTCAAAATTCGTCTCTTTCAAAATTTCAATTTTTTTGAAAATTTAGAACTTTTTGAAAATTATGTTTTTTTAAATTATTTGAATTCCTTTGAAAATTTTAAATTTTTTAAAAATTAGTAGGACCCCAAAAATTTTCAAAATTCAATCTTTTTTCAAAACTTTCTTTTTACAAATTCCGAAAATTAAAACACCGAACTTGTCTCCTGAAACCAAGAAAAATTAAAAAACACAACAAAGGTTGCTCTAACGCGTTTCGACAGCCAAGCTGTCATCCTCAGAGAGAAACATATAACATTAGTTTCTCTCTGAGGATGACAGCTTGGCTGTCGAAACGCGTTCGAGCAACCTTTGTTGTGTTTTTTAATTTTTCTTGGTTTCAGGGGACAAGTTCTGTGTTTCAATTTTTGAAGATAACCAAGGACCAGTCCGTTCCATCAAAAAAAAAATCAAATTCCGAGTTTTTTGAAATTTGGCATTTTTACAAATTCTAGCCTTTCGTTTCGTTTTGCTTTTAATAAAAAAATTTTAATTTTCGTGATCATTTCACCATTTTTGAAATTATACAACTTTCTTTAAATTTTTGAATTTTGCAATTTTCGACATTGTTTCAAAATTTAGTATCTTTTGAAGTTTTTACCTTTTCTAAAAATTTCGACCCTTTTTGAAAATCTACTTTGTTCAAAATTATAATTTATTTTCAAATTAAAATAGTAGCACCTAAAAATTTTGCCCTTTTTATAAAAAATGTGGATTTGTTTCAAATCCTTTTCAACATTTTGTCTTGAAATTTGTTACTATTTTTCAAAATTGCAACTCATTTTAAAATATCGAATTTTTCGGGATGTCCACATTTTTGGAAATTATTTATTAAACGTTTTTACTTTTTATAAAAATGCAAATATTTTTCAAAATTTTGACTATTAAAAATTTTGTTATTTTTCTCAAAATTTGTCTCATTTTGAAAATTTTAATTTTTTCGAGAATTTGGAACTTTGAAAATTTTGTTTTCTGAAAAATTTCGAATTCTTTTGAAAATTTTGACTTTTTTTGACAATTAGTTCAATATTTCCCTTTTTTTAAAACCGACTTTTTTAAAATTTGACATTTTAACAAAATCTAGTCTGACTTTTTTAAAAAGTTCGATTTTCTTTTTCAAAATTTCGACCTTTCTTTTAAAAATTTAAAATTTTCGTTTAATTTAAAATTTTTATGAAATTTTCAAAATTTTGACTTGTATTTTCCTCAAAATTCTAATTTCTTTTTCTTTTTTAAAAATTGCGACCTTTTTAAAGGTTTTTTACTTTTTAAAATTTAAAAATTTATTATTTCTCTAAATAATTCGCTTTTTGATAAAATCTTTCGAAATTTGTTTCAATTTCAGCGTTTTTTTAAATTGTCAAATATTTTTTTTTTAATTTAGACTATTTCAAAATTTTAAATTTTTGAAAAGTCAGATTTCTTCAAATCACAAAATTCTTTCAAAATTTCTCTTATTTTTGAAAATTTTAGCTTTTTCTGTTTTTTAAAATTTTTTGAAAATCTTGACTTTCAGAATTACATTTTTCTAATTAAATTAAAATAGCTTTTCAAGAATTTTGGCTTTTTTGAAAATTTCCTTTTTTAATGAGAAAAATTTCATTTTTATTTGAAAATTTCAGCATATTTTGAAATTTTACAAATTTCTTAAGATTTTTCAATTTTTTAATTCTCGACATTGTTTCAAAATTTTGTCCTTTTTGAAATGTATACCATTTTTCAAAATTTCGACCTTTTTTGAAAATCTTCACTTTGTTCAAAATTTTAATTTATTTTTAAATTAAATTAGTAGCACGTAAAAAATATTCCCTTTTTTTAAAAAAAAATTGGATCTGTTTCAAATCTTTTTCAAAATTTTGCCTTGAAATTTTGTACTACTTTTCAAAATTGCAACTTATTTTTAAACATCGAATTCTTCAGAATATCCACATTTTTGGAGATCTTTTTACTACAAAATTTACTTTTTATGAAAATGCCGATATTTTTCAAAATTTTGACAATTAAAAATTTTGTTATTTTTCTCAAAATTCGTCTCTTAGAATTTCAATTTTTCTGAAAATTTGGGAACTTTTGAAAATTTGTTTTTTTCTTTTAAGAATTTCAATTTTTTTTAAAAATTAGTATTACTCTTAAAAAATGTTCAAAATTCGATATTTTTTTAAAAATTCCCCTTTTGAAATTCAGAGTTTTTTAAAATTTGGCATTTTTACAAATTCTAGCCTTTCGTTTCGTTTCGTTTTTAAGAAAAAATTTTAACTTTTCTAGAAAATTTCAGCATTTTTGAAATTCTACAACTTTCTTTAAACTTTTGACTTTTTAAATTTTCGACATTGTTTCAAAATTTAGTCCCTTTTGAAGTTTTTACCCTTTTTCAAAATTTCCAACAGACGTAAAAAATTCGTCCTTTTAAAAAAAAAAGATAATTTGTTTTATATCTTTTTCAAAATTTTTACTATTTTTCAATATTGCAACTCACTCGAATTTTTCACAATGTCCACATTTTTGGAAATCGTTTTACTAAAAGTTTTTACTTTTTATTAAAATTCCAATATTTTTCAAAATTTCGACCATTTAAAATTTTGAAATTCGTCTCTTTTTTAAAATTTTAAATTTTTTCAAAAATTTGAAACTTTTTAAAAATTTTGTTCTTTAAAAAATTTGAATTCTTTTAAAAATTTTAACTTTTTTTATAAATCAGTAGGACAATCTTCAAAATTTGATATTTTTTCAAAACTTTGCTTTTTTTTTAAATTAAGAGTTTTTAAAAATTTGTCATTTTTACAAAATCTAGCCTGACTTTTTTAAAAACTCTTTAAATTTCGATCCTTCTTTTGGAAATCTAAAAGTTTTTTTTAATTTAAAATTTTTATGAAAATTTCAACATTTTGGCTTTAAATTTCTCTGAAATTTTAATCTTTTTTTTATATTTCGTCATTTTTAAGTCTTACTTTTTGAAATTCCAAAATTTGTCAATTTTCTGAACATTTCACGTTTTGATAAAAACTTTGGGATTTCTTTTTAAATTGCAGCTTTTTTTTAAATTGACGATTATTGTTGTTTGGAACATTTTGACTATTTTAAAATTTTAACTCTTTTGAAAATCCAGATTTTCTCAAATCACAAAATTTCTTCAAAATTATAATTATTTTTGAAATTTATGGATATTCTTATTTTATTTTCATTCTTTTAAAAATCTTGACTTTTAGAATTCCTTTTTTTTAAATAAATTAAAACGACTTTTCACAGATTTTGCTTATTTTAAATTTCGTACTTTAATAACAAAATTTTAATTTTTCTTTAAAATTTTAGCATATTTTAAATTTTTTTGAAAATTTCAGTATATTTTGAAATAATTTTGAAAATATTGAATTTTCGATTTTCTACATTGTTTCAAAATTTTGTTCTTTTTTGAAATTTTTATCATTTTTAAAAATTTCGATCTTTTTTGAAAATCTTTACTTTGTTCAAAATTATAATTTATTTTTAAATTAAATCAGTAGGACGTACAAAATTTGCCTTTTTTAAAAAAAAATTGATTTGTTTCAAATCGTTTTCAAAATTTTGTCTTGAATTTTTTTCAAAATTTCAACTCATTTTAAAATATCGAATTTTTCAAAATTTCCACGTATTTGGAAATCCTTTTTTTGATAATTTTTACTTTTTATGAAAATGTCGATATTTTTCTAAATTTTCACTATAAAAACATTATTTCAAATTTGTCTGATTTTCCACTCTTTTGAAAAATTTCGTTTTTTAAAATGTTTCGAATTCCTTTGACAAAATTTTCTTAAAACATCGCTTTGTTTTGAAAACCTCTACTTTTATAAACTTTGACATCTGTTCAAAAAGTTGCCTGATTCTTTTTAGACTTTTTAGAATTTCGTCAAAATTTCAAACTTTTTTGAAAAACCTGAATTTTTTGAAAATTTTAATTTTTTATGAAAATTTCAACATTTTTCAATATTTGGTTCTTATAACATTTTCTCAAGAACTTTTTCTTCAAATCCGAAGACTAACCTTGGATTTCTATCAAAAATTCGAGCATGTTTTATAAACCATTGAGATTAAAGTGAACATTTTTAAAATTTTGAATATAACTTTTCAATTTTAAATTTTTTTCAAATGTTGAGCTGTAATCTTTTTATTTTCTTTATCTTTTTGAAAATATTAATTTTGAAACCCAATCTTCAGTCCAAAATACGTTTTAAAGTTAAGTTTTAAGTCAAAATTTGGAAGAAAAAATAAATAAAAAATATGGATTTAAATTCGAATGGAAAATAATTCTTATTTAATAACGAATAATTAGGAAAATAAGGCGTAGAAAGGCCATTAATTAAAGAAAATGTTTTAGAAACTTGAAGTTTCCAGTTTACAAGTTTCGAGAAAAAACGAAAAAACTTTTGACTTTAATCACGAAATATTGACGTTTTTCTTAAATCTTTGAGATAATATGGAAATTTCCACTTTTTTCTCGAGAACTGAAGGAAAAAGTCAAATTTTCGGATTTGCCTGCAGACAAAATTTCGATATTAAAGTCGACATTTATTTTATGTCAAAATTTCTAGAAAAAGCCACAATTTTGAGATTAAAGGCGAAATTTCGAGCAACGATTTGAATTGTCAAGAAAAAAGTCGAAATTTTGAGATTAAAGTCAAAATTTTAAATTTGACCTGAGAATTTGGAGAAAAAAGTCGAAATTTTAATGTTAAACTTCAAATTTCCAAAAAAAATTCTATTTAAATTGTTGTATTTTTTACACCTTTGTAATTTTGACTTCTTAAATCCTCAATTAAACTTTTAAAAAACGTCGGAAAAGCATCGATGCATTGTTACCGAAAACCGATGGTTGACGACGTTTTTTAAATACTTAACTGCGGATTTAAGAAGTTAAAAGTACGAAGATGTAAAAAAGACATCAACTTACATAACATTTTTTGTGGAAATTTTGAGTTTAACGTTAAAATTTTGACTTTTTTTTCGAAATTCTGAGATTAAATTTGAAATTTCGACTTTAATCTTGAAATTTCGACTTTTTTCTAGACAATTGACGTTTCATTAAAAAAGTCCATGTTCAAACATCGATAGGTTTTTGAACGATGTTACATCCCTAATAACGTAGGAATTTGAAACGAAAATGGGGGGTTTATTTGGTCACCGAAAAATCCAGTTTTAGTTAATATATTGTGTAAGGTATCATTTGAAAGATTTTTCTGTAAGGATCCTAATATATATTTTTTTAAATTTTCAATCTAATGCTTTTCAAGATACAGCTTAAAATGCGTACGAAATGACGGTTCCCCTCAATCTTCTAGGTTTGTATAGGTAACACTTAGGTTTTATTAGGATTAGTAGGTCACAGATTCTGGGAAAACTGCAAGTTTTTTTTAGTGTCTCGATCTCTTGGTTTTAAACTTGAGAGATTGAAGCCTACATTTCAAAAAGTAGAAATCAAATTCTCCAAAACAACGCAAAAAAAATGATATAAATCGAACTTTTGGCGAAAAAATAGGTGCCAAATTTAAACAGATAATTGGGAAAGATCAAATTTCGGAAAAACGACGGACTTATTGTATAAAATAAGCAGTTAAAATACAAGTCTCGTCCCTTGAGACCAAGAAATATTAAAAAACACAACAAAGGTTGCAACTTTTGTTGTGTTTTTTAATCTTTCTTGGTGTCAAGGGACAAGATGTGTATTTCAATTTTTGAAGATAACCAAAGACCAGTCCGTTTCACCAAAAAAAGTAGTAATAATAATAATGAACAATATTGTAATAATAAAATAATAAAATTGCCAATCAAAACTCAAAATTTTGGGTTTATGGAAGTTTGAGGAAAAAAAATCATCTTCTCTTCTTAAAAAAGGGATGAATTCGTTAAGATTTCACAAAGTTTAATAAAACCTCTCAAATATTACAAAAGTTTTGGTGAACTTTGTTTTATATAAATTCCAGCAAGTGGTTGATGGTAGAAAGCAACAGGTTCAAATGAAGAAAGACAAATTAGAAGCCCAGAAGAAATACAAAGACGAGGAAGCGGAATTCGTACGTCAAGCTATGGAAATGCACAATAAACTTTACATTGAAAAAGATCGACTAGATAAAGAAACTATTAAGCTATACAGGGACGATCTTGGAAAACAAATACAATACAATAATCTGTTGAAGGTAAGTTTTATGGCAGCCTCATCTGACAAATATTAATGACATTTTCGCCTGGTTGCTTCCAGAAACAACAAGAGGCAGAGGACGCCTACCAGTGGGAATGCTGCAAGGAAGAAGAAGAAAAGTACAAGGCTTTGGAAGCTTACCTGGTCAGGCAAGAAGATCCTGTTCATGTTAAGCATCCTTTCAGACATGCGCTCGAGAAATGGGATTGTCACTGTCATGATAAGGACAAAGAAGGAAAAAATGAGAATTCTTAAGATATTTTGAAATCTGAAAAAATTATTACGTGTACGTGGACATGTATTTAATGTTTATTTAATAAATTTGACACCCATAAATTATCCTATGTGAGAATTAGGGCTTATGATGTTTTTAAATTTTTTTTACTGCCAATGTCTTGTCGAAAGTTAGCCACTAATTTTCTGAAGGTGCAGCAATGTTGAAAGAAGTCAGTGGAATAAAAAATTAATTCGGTGAACAGCTTTAAACCTTTGGTTATAGGCTCTATCACTTAGATTAGCTTTGAACCTTAAAAGTGTGGAATTTTCGGAAGTAAACCGCGGATCAACTTAGGTTAAAGGAGTTGCAGTAACGTTGCACTCGTGACTCCTTGGGTAAGTTAATTTCGTCTTGACAAATGTGATTGTCTGGTTTAAGAGAAAGTGATGACCAAGGACGGGTGAAAGTAAACCGTGGCAGAAATAACGGAGATGTCGATTAGAATAACCAAACGGAATTAAGTTTGCATTGTCCATAGTAATGTTTGTGCCTGGTCGTGTCAATAATGCATAATAAGAAATTTTTAAACGTATCGCCTTGCTTAATGGATATTTTGTTCAGAACGAATATCATGATGTAATTTATTAGGCGAGATGTTGCAGCTGTCGGCGATTCATTCAATTCGCAATTACTCGCTAAATGCTACTGCAAGGTGTTGCTACAACAACATCGGAAGATTTCAAATTTTTCAACTTTCGTGTTAATTAGAGAGAATTAGAGATAAATACTTTCATACTGACACATTACAACATGAAAAATGAAGAATAACAATAACAGAAAACCTAAGAACCTTCAGTGGACCTTAATTCGAGAGAACTGGGGACAAATACTTTCATACTGACACATTACGACATAAAAAAATGAAGAAACAATAACAGAAAACATAAGGACCTTGATTAAGAATCGAAAGATGAAAGAATTGGGGGCAACCAAATAACAAATTGAAAAATAATTGAAGATAAGTAATGACTGATAGTGAAAAAGGTTTAAAAAACATCCCAAATTTCAATATTTTGAGACTAAAATCAAAATTTGCCGGAAACATTTCTCTAAAAAAAATGCGAACATTTGTTAAAAAAAACGTGAAAATTAAAACTAAACTGAAAACTTCAAAAAAATTCTAAATCTGTAAAGATAAATACTACTCTCGAAATTTCGAGGAAACAAGTCGAAATTAAAGTGGATTTTTTTCTAAATTAAATAAAAATAAAAAGTGGAAACTCCAAATTTTGCAAAATTAAATTGTGAGATATCAGTCGAAACTTTGAGAATCTTAGAGAAACACAAGAAAAAACAATGTTATTTTTAAATAATAATAAAAAACTAAAATTATAAAATAATCTTTGAATTCTGAGGAATTAACAATAACGAGATTAATGCCACTATTTTAAAATAAAAGCAAAAATATAGACATTTTTGCTTTCATTTTAAAATGGTGACACGTCGAAATTTTGAGTTTAAAAAACGAAAAATTTGAAGTTGTAAAATATTGGGAAAAAGAAACCCAAATTTTATGAAAAAGGTGACAAGCAAAAAGAAACATTTGGAGAATTTTTCATAATAAAAATTGAAATACAAATCTTGTCCCTTGAAACCAAGAAAGATTAAAAAGCAAATGTTGCTCTAACGCGTTTCGATAGCCAAACTATCATCTTCAGAGAGAACCACAGTTATGGCTTCGAGTTTTTTAGCAGAACTTTCATTCTTTTTTCGAAATTCCTAGTTTACACTTTACATTTTTAATATTTTTTAATGTAAACTTCAAATATAGAAAAAATATCACATAATACGAGAACTGATAAAAAACTTAATTTTAACAATGAATTTTGAGCTTTAATCTTAAAACTTATTAAAATGAACTTCAAAGCTACTTATATTTTGATTAAAATTTTGTAAACCAGTCAAATTTATAAAAAATGCTAAATTTTAAGAAACAAGTGAAAATTTTGATAAAGATAAAAAATTACAAATAATCGAGTCTTAAAATTTCAAATTTTAAATTCTGCTTTTAATAAAATGTCATCCATTTGACTTCTGGTTGAGAAATTACAACTTTTAGAAAATTCTAAATTTCCAAATTAAAACGAAATTTTGGTTTCTTTCAAATTCTCACTAAGGCTCGAAAGGTTATAATTTTTTCGAGATATAGACATTTTATTCCAAAAAAATCAAATTCTAAGTTAAGTCAAGACTTTAAGAAAAAATTCGAAAAATGAACCCCACAATTTCTTTTCTAAATTTTGCTCAAAATTTATAGAAAAATTACTTCCGTGAATCACCAAATTTAAAAAAAAAGTCGAAAAAATGAAGAAAATTCAGTGTAATGGAATTTGAAAAATTTTCAAATAAAAAATCCGAAATATGGTAAAATTCCGTAAATAAAAGGTGAAACTTTGAGGTCGAAATTTTGTGATTAAAGTGAAACTTTGGTTTCTTCAAATTCTCACTATGACTCAAAAAGTTATACTTTTTTCTCGAAATATAGTCATTTTATTCTAAAAAATACAAATTCTAAGTTGAAGTTAAGACTTTAACAAAAAATTCGAGAAATGAACTCCACAATTTCTTTTCTTAATTTTACCCAAAATTTATAGAAAAATTACTTCCGTGAATCACCAAATTTTAAAAAAAAATTCGAAAAAATGAGGAAAATGCATTGTAGTGTAATTTAAAAAATTTTCAAATAAAAAAAATCGAAATATCGGTAAAATTCCGTAAAAAAAAAGTAAAACTTTGAGAAAGTCAAAATTTCGTGATTAAAGTGAAATTTTGGTTTCTTTTGATTCTCACTATGACTCGAAACGTTATACTTTTTTCTCGAAATATAAGACATTTTATTCTAAAAAAAAATACAAATTCTAAGTTGAAGTCAAGATTTTAAGAAAAAATTCGAAAAATGAAACCCACAATTTCTTTTCTAAATTTTGCCCAAAATTTATAGAAAAATTACTTCCATGAATTACCAATGTTTAAAAAAAATTTCGAAGAAATAAGGAAAATTCAATATAATGTAATTTAAAAAATTTTCAAATAAAAAAATCCGAAATATTGGTAAAATTCCGTAAAAAAAGGTGAAACTTTGAGAAGGTCGACATTTTGTGATTAAAGTGTTTTGGTTTCTTCAAATTCTCACTATGACTCGAAAAGTTATCCTTTTTTCTCGAAATAGAGACATTTTTTTTGTAAAAAAATACAAAATTCAAGTCACCATTTTAGTAAGTAAGAAAAATTGCGAAAAATAAATCTTTAAATTTCTTAAAATTTTGCCCAAAATGTATAGAAAAATTATTATTTTTGAAAAAAAAACCAAAATTTGAGATTGATTAAAAAATTTGTGAAAAATTCAGTACTTTGGAACTTGAAAATTTCCAAGTTATAGAATAAAATCCGAAATTTTGAAAAATTTGCATGAAAAAATGTCAACATTTTGGGAAAGTCCAAATTTCGAGAATAAAGCGAAATTGTGGTTATTTCAGTCTCACTATAACTCGAAAAATTGTACTTTTTTGAAATATAGACATTTTTTTGTAAAAAAATTTAAGTTTGAAGTCGAAATTTTAAGGAAATATCAAAAATTTTGAAAAATGAACTTCAATATTTATTCTCTAATTTTCGACTAAAAATAATAATAAAAAATACTATTTTTGGGAGATACTAAATTGCAAGAGTAACTTTTAATTTTGAGAATAATTCAGTACTTTTAGATTTGAAAAATTTCCAAGTTTTAGAAAAAATCCAGGATTTTGGTACAATTGCGTGGGAAAAAGTCGAAACTTTGAGAAAGTCCAAATTTCGAGATTAGAGCGTTTTGATTTTTCCAAAGTCTCACTATGACTCGAAAAATTGTACTTTTTCCGACAATATAGACATTTTATCGTAAAGAAGTTTCACGACTGATGTCGAGATTTTAAGGAAATAACAAACATGTTGAAAAATGAACCTCAATATTTCTTCCCTAAATTTCGACTTAAAATAATTAAAAAAAATATTATTTTTGAGAGATACTAAATTGTTAGAGTAATTTACAATTTTGAGAATAATTCAGCACTTTTGGAATTTGAAACATTTCCAAACTTCAGAAAAAAATCCAAGATTTTGGTAAAATTGCGTGGGAAAAAGTCGAAACTTTGAGAAAGTCCAAATTTCAAGATTAGAGCGCTTTGGTTTTTTCAAAGTCTCACTATGACTCGAAAAATTGTACCTTTTTCTTGAAATATAGACATTTTTTCGTAAAAAAGTTTCAGGTTTGAAGTCGAGATTTTAAGAAAATAACGAAAATGTTAAAAAATGAACCTCAAAATTTCTTCTCCAAATTTCGACCAAAAATTATAGAAAAAATATTATTTTTGAGGGATGCCAAATTGTGAGAGTAATTTCAAATTTGAGAATAATTCAGCATTTTTAAAATTTAACACATTTCCACATTTCGGAGAAAAATCCAAGATTTTGGTAAAATTGTGTGGGAAAAAGTCAAAACTTTGAGAAAGTCCAAATTTCGAGATTAGAGCGTTTTGATTTTTTCAAAGTCTTAGTATAAGTCGAAAAATTGTACTTTTTTCTACAATATAGACATTTTTTTGTAAAAAAGTTTCAAGTTTGAAGTCGAGATTTTAAGAGAATAACGAAAATTTTGAAAAATGAACCTCAATATTTCTTCCCTAAATTTCGACTTAAAATAATTTAAAAAAATATTATTTTTGAGAGATACTAAATTGTTAGAGTAATTTACAATTTTGAGAATAATTCAGCACTTTTGGAATTTGAAACATTTCCAAACTTCAGAAAAAAATCCAAGATTTTGGTAAAATTGCATTGGAAAAAGTCGAAACTTTGAGAAAGTCCAAATTTCAAGATTAGAGCGCTTTGGTTTTTTCAAAGTCTCACTATGACTCAAAAATTGTACTTTTTTCTTGAAATATAGACATTTTTTTATAAAAAAGTTTCAAGTTTAAGGTCGAGATTTTAAGAAAACAACGAAAATGTTAAAAATAGAACCTCAAAATTTCTTCTCCAAATTTCGAACAAAAATGATAAAAAAAAATATTATTTTTGAGGGATGCCAAATTGTAAGAGTAATTTTAAATTTGAGAATAATTTAGCACTTTTAGAATTTAAAACATTTCCAAACTTCGGAAAAAAAATCCAAGGTTTTGGTAAAATTGCGTGGGAAAAAGTCAAAACTTTGAGAAAATCCAAATTTCGAGATTAGAGCGTTTTAATTTTTTCAAAGTCTTAGTAGAAGTCGAAAAATTGTACATTTTTCTACAATATAGACATTTTTTTGTAGAGAAGTTCCAAGTTTGAAGTCGAGATTTTAAGAAAATAACGAAAATTTTGAAAAATGAACCTCAAAATTTCTTCTCTAAATTTCGACCAAAAATTATAGAAAAATTATTATTTTTGACAGAGATTAAATGGTGAGAATAATTTACAATCTTGATTCAGTACTTTCAGAATTTGAAAAATTTCCAAACCTTAGAAAAAATTTAAGGTTTTGGTAAAATTGCGTGGAAAAAGTGGAAATTTTGAGAAAGTCGAAATTTCGAGATTAGAGCGAAATTTTGGTTTTTCAAGGTCTCACTATGACTCGAAAAATTGTACGCTTTCCTTGAAATATAAACATTTTTTTTGTTAAAAAGTTTCAAGTTTGAGGTCCAGATTTTAAGAAAATAAAAAAATTTCGAAAAATTTACCTCAATACGTATTCTCTAAATTTCGACCAAAAGTTCTAGAAAAAATATAATTTTTTAGATACCAAATTGTGAGAGTAATTTTAACAATTTTAAGAATAATTCAGTACTTTTGATATTTAAAAAATGTTCAGACTAGAAAAATATCCAAGATTTTGTAAGATTGTGAAGAAAAAAGTGGAAACTTTGAAAAAGTCGAAATTTTTAGATTAGAGCAAGATTTTGCTTTTTTCAAATTCTCAGTATGATTCGAGATACTTTTTTTTCTTGAAATAAAGACACTTTTTTTGCAAAAAAAATGTAAATTTTAGGTTTGAAGTCGCGATATAAAAGAAACAACGAAAATTTTGGAAAATGAACTTCAAAATTTCTTCTCTAAATTTCGGTCAAAATTTTTAAAAATTCAATATTTTAGAATTTGAAAAATTTCCAAATATTTAGAAAAAATCCGAAATTTTTGGAAAAATTGCGTGTAAAAAAGTCAATACTTTGAGTAAGTCGAAATTTCGGGATTAGGGTGAAAGTTTGGTTTTTTCAAATTATCACTATGATTCGAAATGTTTTCGAACCATAGTCGCTAACGTTGATTGACATTCCACATAAAATGCCGCCTGTAATATTAAAAGTCGTTGACCAATATAAGTTCGTCAAGGCTTTTCTTCATTTTCGAAAAGTTATACCTTTTTATCAAAATGAAAAAGTTTTTTTGCGAAAAATACAAATTCCAAGTTTAAAGTCGAGATTTCAAAAAAAACAATAAAAACTTCGAAAAATGAACCTCAAAATTTTCCCAGATTTTGAGAAAAATTTAAAATTTAGAGAAAAATGTGGTAGTTTAGAATTTGAAAAATTTGCAAATTTTAGTAAAAAATTCACAATTTTTGAAAAATTGCGAAATTTTGGAAAAAGTCGAAATTTTGAGAAAGTCTGACTTTTGGGAAAAATTCGAAACATTTCAAAACTTTCTCAAGTTTGTTAAAAACTCGTAATCTTAGGAAAAAATTTTGGGAACATTTCGAATTTTTGGGAACATTACGAATTTTTAGGAGAAATTCGAAGCTTTGACGAAAAGTCGCTATTTTGGGAATAATATGATATTTAAGAGCTTTTGAAATTTTAGAAAATATGTGGAATTTAGGAAAAAAAATTGAACTTTTGAAAAACTTTCAAAAATTTGGAAAAAATTCGAAAATTCGAAAATATTTGAAATTTTGAAAAATATTTTAAATTCTAGAAAATATTCGAATTTTTGGGAAAATTTTAAAAATTTGTGAGACATTCGAAATTTTGAGAAAAATTAACATTTTGGTGAATAATTGAACAACCTCAAAAACTTAAATAATTCGATATTTGAAAACTTTTGAAATTGTGGAAAATATTTAGAATTTTAGAAAAAAATTCGAGTTTTTGGGAACATTTGGAATTTTTGGGAGAAATTCAAAACTCTGACGAAAGTTCGCTCTCTTGGGAATAATTTGATATTTAACAGCTTTTAGAAAGTTTGAAAATATGTGGAATTTAGGGAAAAAAATCCAAAATTTTGGAAAACTTTCAAAAATTTGGGAGAAATTCGAAATTTTGAGAACAATTTAAAATTCTTTCGAAATATTTGAATAACTTCAAAAACTAGAATAATAAGGTATTTGAAAATTTTTGAAATTTTAAAAAATATTTAGAATTCTAGAAAAAAATCCGAATTTTTGGGAAAATTTTAAAAATTTGGGAGACATTCGAAATTTTGAGAAAAATTAACATTTTGGGGAATAATTGAACAACCTCAAAAACTCGAATAATTCGATATTTGAAAACTTTTGAAATTGTGGAAAATATTCAGAATTTCAGGAAAAAATACGAAATTTTGGAAAAATTTGGGCGAAATTTGAAATGTTGAGAGAAATTTCAATTTTTGGGAAAACTTGAATAACTTCGAAAACTTGAATAATTCAAAAAACTTCTGACATTTTAAAAATTTTCAGAATTTTACGAAAATATTCAAAAATTTGGAAAAATTCCAAAGTTTTGGGACAAATTTGAAAAATTTGCAAATTTTAAAAAAATTCAGAAATTTTGAAAAATTGCGAAATGTTGAGTAAAAATTCGAAATATTTCTAAACTTTCCCAAGCTTGGGAAAAGTTCGTAATTTTAGGAAAAAATTCGAAATTTTGGGAACATTTTGAATTTTTGGGAACATTACGAATTTTTAGGAGAAATTCGAAACTTTGACAAAAAAGTTGCTATTTTGGAAATAATTTGATGTCTAAACGCTTTTGAAATTTTAGAAAATATGTAGAATTTAGGGAAAAAATCCGAAATTTTGGAAAACTTTCAAAAATTTGGAAGAGATTCGAAATTTTGAGAACAATTTAAAATTCTTTCAAAATATTTAAATAACTTGAAAAACTAGAATAATAAAGTATTTGAAAATTTTTAAAATTTTGAAAAATATTCTGAATTCTAGAAAAAAATCCGAATTTTTGGGAAAATTTTAAAAATTTGGGAGACATTCGAAATTTTGAGAAAAATTAAAATTTTGGCGAATATTTGAACAATCTCGAAAACTCGAATAATTCGATATTTGAAAACTTTTCAAATTGTGGAAAGAATTCCAAATTTTACCAGAAAATATCAACTTTAACGTGAATGTTTAAATAATAAATAGTAATTCGATGTTTAAACGAGTCGAGGTTTAAAACAAATTTATAAAATTATGCATCTATAATTTTTATCAGAAAGAATTTTTTCCAAACTTTCGACTTCAATTTAAATTTAGGATCTCCATCTTGAGATATAGTTTTATGAAAATGTCGACCTTAATTTGAAAACTTGAACATTAAGTTAAAATTAAATAGATAAATATACCACTTCAAATTCTCAAAAAGATGCCAAATATAATAAAAGAATCGAAATTTTTAAACTTTTCTGATCAGCTTTCCTCTATACAATGGTGACACGTTTCTGATATGATTTCAGAAGATATTGAAATACAAATCTTGCTCCCTGAAACCAAGAAAGATTAAACAACACAACAAAGGTTGCTCTAACACGTTTCGACAACCAAGCTATTATCTTCAGAGAGATACTCACCGCGTTAGAGCAACCTTTGTTGTGTTTTTTAATCTTTCTTGGTTTTAGGGGATAAGATTTGTATTTCAATATTCGAAGATAACCAAGGACCAGTACGTCTCACCAAAATCCAGAAGATATGGCATCCTTAAGACAGAATAAAAATAATCAATACAAAAAAATTGTTTTTATGTCCTTATTTACTTTATTTTTAATATTTAATTTTTTAGTTCATCCAAAATTGTTTTTATGTTCTTATTTTGTATATTTTTAATAATATTTAATTTTAATTACTTCATTTAAAATTTTTAGGAACAAACCTGTTTCTTCTTCAACAATATTAATGCACAAAAGTATCGATAACAATCTTCGATAATATCGATATTTGAACATATAAATACTAACGATATTGGAAACTATCGATGTTTATCTACCTTAGTTTTTCTTTTTTTTTAAGAAAATATTCAAAGGCAAAACATTTGCAAAGTCTTAAAATGTGTAAAGCGTAATATTAGCAATTAGCGATAGAAAAATCAAACAAGATTACATTGAGAATGGAACGAAAGTTAAGCCCTAAGTATCAACCTTGTATGCAGCCTTGTATGGTTTTTAAACGACAAATTAGAAACTTATTTTTTACGGCAAATTTTTTCAGACTGCTTCGAAAGCAAATTCGTTATTTTTTTATGCAAATCAATAGACGAAACCAATGAGATTTAACTGAACGCTTTGAAAGTATATACTTAAAAGACTGACAAATAAAGGGAACAATTCGCTTAACATATTTTCTATATGAAATGTTAATAAAAATGCGACTTAGCATAAATACTTGTGCAAATTGCCTAATCTGTAATTAATTTCATGCATCACTTAATCTGATAGGTGAAATTCATTATACGACAGATAAATACTTGTATTTACCCTAATTATTATCGAATAGCAATCCATATGCCAAAAAAGCTAATAGTTTTCAATATTAACATTCCTTAGCCAAAGCATGAAAACTCAATTGGTGCATCTATTTATTGTATGGTTGCAAATTTTTTTATATGCCAAAACGACCGACTTAATGACATCCGATCATGATATGGTAAGTTAAACTGTGTATGAATAATAATTTTCATTTTTTATAACTTGGGGCATCGTTTCTCAACCTGGGGGTCGCGATAAGATAATAGGAAGATCGCCAATCTGTTTAAAAGCTAACGTCAACTCAATTATCAAGTGTTTCATAATTAAATTTTTTGCAATAATTTTGTTTTTTGTTTGAAATAATTAATAGTTTAAGCTTTTTAAGGGGACACGACCCAAAAAAGTTTTTTTTTGAACTCTGGAGATCGCGATATTAAAAAAGTTGAGGAACTGTGTCCTAGGGGTAATGAATAAAGATTCCTAATTATTAAATAGCTGAAGATTTGGAAGATTTTTTTGGCTAACTTTGGTTGCAATTTATCAATGAAAATATAACTAACGTAAAATAGTTTACATCAAAAATTCAGTTGCAACGACGGACTGGATTAGGTTACAGTTGCTTTGAGTTTTGTTAAAGTAGAGAACGACTGTAACACAGACCTTAGGATGTTTGAAGAGATCAAATAAGATCGAAATCAGTCTTAGGTTCGAAAGTCTCAATCCAATAAATGCTCCGCCTTTCCTGCCTGTTCACTGAAGTTTTGTGTTTTGTTTTGTTGTTGTGAGGTTGTGACTTTTTTCTTCTGTTTTTTTTTAATTCTAACAAATACGTCCATCATTCACAATAAATTATATCTAGTTGCAGGTATGGATTTACAAAATTCTGCTGTCGTCTAACTTAATATTAAACATTTAAAAAACGTTTTCAATATTTGTTAAAAAACAATGAAAGTTTATTTTACCATCTGCAGCGAAAATCCATCACCAATTATCACGTCTTATATAAAGTATAAAACAAAACATCATTGAGTTGGTAATTACTGCAATTATATAAAATTTTGGTGAAACCAACTGGTCCTTGGTTATCTCCAAAAATTGAAATACAAATCTTGTCCCCTGAAACCAAAAAAGATTAAAAAATCACAATAAAGGTTGCGATAGCCAGGTATCATTTTCAGAAAAATAATATAAAACAATCATTAACTATTGCAGTTAAATTTTCTAATTCTTTCTACCTTGATTCCAGGTCTGCATAGAGTCAGAAGTACAGAATTCAGAACTGAACGCTTTCTGGCCATCAACAAAGTACTGCACTTGGTCTTCACCACCATGTATTGGGAATTCAAGTTTCCCAGTCATAAGCTGCTGCATCAAAGGTACATGGAACTCCACCGATGAATGTAAATCACTCATCCATCAGCCACCATATCCCCAGTGCTTACCAAATATGGAATACCTAGATGTTGAGAATTATTCCAACGTTTGTTACGAAATCTTAAACAGAACGTATGAAGACGAACTATGCAATTACGACAATACTTTGCCATTCAACTTATCCATAGCACAAAAAATTTGGGGAATGAACCAATTACCAGGCGATGGATTTTGGTTGCCAGTCAAGAAGGAAAGACTGTTCAAATGGATGGACCCAAATGGGAAATATCAGGAGCCATTCACGGACAAATACAAAGTTGACGAAGATTTAGAAAAAAACTGCCTCGTCTATAAGGAAAGCATGCCCACGGCAGTCCTTTGCGATGAATATTACCACAGCATTTGCATGTATGGACCACTTAAAATTTACGATGAGTTCTATGAATGGGATAGACTTTGCGACGCTTTGTCTAACAAAATTAAAATTTTGTTACCATATCCTGGTAATTCCAAATATGATGAAGAATGTTCGAGGAAGTTTATAAAAGTCGAAGAAATGAAATATGTTTTGTATTGTTGTTTAGACACAAATTTGATTCACGATCAAGAATATTGGTTTACAACTTTGACTTCTAAAGAGTATGAATTGCTTGATCTCTCTAAAGCGAAATCCTTTGAAATAACCGACAACCTACCGCCTGAAATGAATCTTTATTACGATGGTAATATTTTGGACATCAACATTTCTGATATAAATAAGATAAAGTGCTTCGACCAAGACGCGTGCGTCTATTGCTTTGATGGTGACCTCTTTTCTAGAATTCCAGTCAGTCTAGCACAGCTATCCTTTACTCCTAAATATTCTGGGTACTACAGCTGCGAGTCATTTGATTTTCAAGGGCGCAGAATCCAAATTACTAACAGCACTTTCGTAAACAGAGGTAACGAATTTGTAGTCACAATGACGATGCCCTATCGGCTTGAAGATGACAGAACGCTTTATGAAATTAACAAACATTTAATTGATAATTTGGGGAACTTCCTGAAAGCAAACTCTATAAACTTGCGCATAATGGATCAAAAAGTCTCTAACCTGACCGAAGGAAGACAAATTTCTCTTCTTACCCACTGGGTATTTACCACTTCAGAGTCGCAGATACCTAATCAACCTAACCTCCTAAAACAACTCCTCAAAGAGCTGCCTAATTCAAACAACTTAAGCATAAACTATGAAGATATCAAGGCCACATATTATTGTCTTGGGGAAACCACTAAAGCTTACAACGTTATATTATGGTGGCCTCAAACCCTGGCAAAAAATTCTGCCTCGTCAGTCCCCCTATGTATTAAAAAAGATGGTCAACCCTTACAGAGATACTGTAACTGCAATTTCCTTTCTGGCTGTATTTGGTCCGAAATTTTAGAACCATGTTCCTTATCATCAAACAGTACTGAACTTACTAAACAGTTAAACAGTCTCATAAATTCCTCAGAATCCCCCAATAACGTTCTCAACTGTTTGGACGCCATCACTGCGTTTCCCAATGATTTTGAAGAAGCTCACGTGGGACAAGTCGCTCAAATTTTTCGAAATGTCCACAAGAACAGCTCAAAGGTTGACCTAAACGTGTTTTCTTCTATCATAAACAATTTACACTCAATCAATCGCCAAGCTTTAGCGGATTCCGCACAAAGCTCAAACGCAACTGACCAAATTTTGGATATGATTGATCAAATATTCTCGCGCTCCAACGATTCAAAAATTCTGATCACCCAGAAGAATTTTATGCTACTTATTATCGATTTAAAAATTGAAAAATTCGATGCTTTAGTCATACAAAATAGGGATGATTATTATAATGTTACAGTTTGGTACGATGAAGCTGAGCAAATGTTAAAAAATATTAAGGGTTATCAAGCTTCAGTTCGTTTTAGTGATGAATTAATTGAACAAATTAAAGCTAGTGATAACAGTATCGTAATTGTGGCCGCATACCTCAGCGACGTCCTTTTTAATCAGGAATCACCAGATCAGAAAAACGTCACTCTGATTTTCAGCGTGGTTTTGCCAGGAATAAGAGGTCAACTCCAAGGACCTTTATACATAGCCCATCAAGCTTCTGATATTGGATATGAAGGTTGCGCTTATTGGAAATATGGCATCGACAGAAATCAACCGATTAGAGGTAAATGGCAAAACGAACGTGCCCCAAAAGTATCCTCAGGCATTAGCATATGTTCATTCAGCCACACAACACACTTTTCCCAATTAATCAGCTACAACGTTACACATGATGACCTAATTTTAGACATTATAACTTACGTTAACTGTTCATTATCAATCTTAGGTCTCCTGGCCATTATGATAACTGCTCTACTCTTTAAAGCATGGAGGTTAAACATAGGTAACCAAATTCTTTTAAACTTCGTATTTATCCTCTCGATTCAAATAATCCTTTTTTATTTATCGAACGTCATATACGAATTCATGTCTGCTTCTCTAGCCTGCACCATTGTTGGTATCATGTTGCACTATTCCTTGCTTTCAGAGTTCTGTTGGATGCTAGTTATAGCCATTCTCCAGTTCAAACGTTTCGTCGAAGTTCTCGGTGTCGCCCCTAAATACGTCATGGTGAAAGCTTGTTTATGTGGCTGGGTCCTTCCTTTGATGCCAATAGCAGTGATTCTCTTTCTCGATCCAAAGAATTATCAATCGGGTAATGCCGGTCTTTGTTATCCGACGGACTTAGGTCTTTATCTTGGTGTGTGGATGCCTGTCGGTTTGATCACTTCTATTAACTGTGTTATTTTTATCTTTATTATATACAGCGTCGTCCATAGAAAAACAGAATGCGTCGATACGGTGAGCAATGAGGTAATCTTCCAGTGGCGTTTGGCACTGCTGTTGTTTTTCATGCTGGGGCTGACGTGGGGTTTTGGATTTTTGAGTCTGATCGGATTCGGGCTAATCTTCGAGTATTTATTCTGTATAACTGCCACGTTGCAGGGTTTCGTTATGTTTCTGTTCTTTATCGTTTTTAACAAGAATACCAGATTGATGTACGTTCACTTTTTCAGGTTGTATCTACGAATGAAATAATGAATTTGAAGCTATTTTCATTAACAGCATACCTACCGCTTCTGTGGATAACTTCCAAGGTCAGTCTTTAAATTAAGTATTTTTTCCGATTGTTGTGTGATCAGTTGATTCTCATGATCACAGTCATAACTACGGTTTTGTAGTCCAATGCCACTACCCTTCTTATTGTAAACAGTAGCAAAGTTTCTGAAGATGCCAAAGGTTCAATGATTCTATTTGCTTCTTGGGTGTTTATAATATTGTTGCATATTGGCACACTAAGGTCATTCTTCTTCTACTTCTTATTTTGCTACTTCTTCTTCTTTTTTCTTCTTCTTCTTCTTATTCTTCTTCTTTAGCCCGTTCTCATCCACTCCTGGACATAGGTTTCCACCGCTTTCTATCTTGAGCATTCAAGATTCAGTTTTTGCCAGCTTGCCTCTGAATATCGTCTCTCCATCTTGTTTGAGGGCGTCTAATACTTCGTTTAGTTTCCCTGGGTCTCCATTCATTGATTTAATATCATCTCTGGCGACATGTCCTGCCCAGCGCCATTTATTACACGTTTCTTGACATCGACGACTCTCGTTCCCTCTCTGATGGCTTTGCTTCTGACTCGGTCTCTCAAATTACAATTGTTCTCAAATTGATCCCCAACATTGCGCACTGGCATACCCTTAAACGATGCGCCCTGCTCTGTGTTAGGGTTACTGTCTCGAGGCCGTATGTCATGACAGGCAATATGCAAGTTTTGAAAACTTTCTCTTTCAGGTTGATGGGAATGTCTAATTTCCTGTAGATGTGGCCAAGTATTCCAAATGCCGCCAACTCGCCTGGTGATTTCTGCAATCTGATTTTCTTTGTCGAGCTTGATGTTATGGCCAAGGTACATGTATTCTTCAACCGCTTTAAGTGTGTGGTTGTTGAGCGTAACTTGAATGTTGTCTGGACTCATGACCTTGGTTGGAAAGTTCATCCTCAGTCCCACGGTCTTCGAAACTTCTTTCAGCTCTCTTAACGTATCTTTAAGTTCATTCGCGTCGGTGTTCATTAGAATGATGTCATCAGCGAAGCCTAGGTGTCTCAGATATTGGCTCCATTCTGTTACTATGTCAGATTTTTGAAGACATCTTGTAGTGCGAGCGTAAATAGCTCCGGCGCGAAACAGTGTCGCCTTGTCTGACTCCTCTTTTGGTGGGTATTCTCTCGGTGACTAAGTCTTCTTCAACTTTGATGTGGAGAGTGGCGTGTTCATAGATGTTTTTGATGAGGTATGAGTGTTTTGAGTCAATCCTTGCAGCGTTCATCACAACCATTTCAAGTGTGTGGTTGTCGAGCGTAACTTAAATGTTGTCTGGACCCATGACCTTGGTTGGAAGGTTCATCCTCAGTCCCACGGTCTCCGAAACTTCTTTCAGCTTGTTTAATGTATTTTTAAGTTTATTCACGTCGGTACTCATTAGGAGGATGTCATCAGCGAAGCGTAGGTGACTCAGATATTGACTCCTTTCTGTTACCATGTCAGATTTTTGAAGACATCTTGTAGTGCGAGCGTAAATAGCTTCGGCGCGAAATAGTGTCGCCTTGTCTGACTCCTCTGATGGGTATCCTCTCGGTGACTAAGTCATCTTCAACTTTAATGTGAAGAGTGGCGTGTTCATAGATATTTCTAATCAGGTTTGGGTGTCTTGAGTCAATTCTTGCAGCGTTCATCGCATGCAAGATTGCCCATATTTCTAGAGTCGAAGGCTTTTTGGTAATCGACGAATGTCAGATCGGGTGGAATATGGTATTGAGTGCATTTCTCAATCAGTGTGTGCACTCTTTGAATGTGGTCGATCAGGCTGTAACCCTTTCTGAATCCAAGGTCATTAATCTAACTTAACTAAGAGAAAAGATTTACTTTTTGTATAAATAGTCGCATTTGGCACTGAAAATATTTTGGAAGTTTTACATTATTTACCTCTTTTGGCAGTTTAAAAGAAACACCAAAGTTACGTACATATTTTTGTATTGCATTTGAGATCTAAATACAATCCTTTAAATTACAATTGTTATTCTTAACAATAAATACCTTTTTTCGTGCCTTCCATGCTATATTGGTTGGTTGAAAGGTTTATCCTCAGTCCCACGATCTCCAAAACTTCTGTCAGCTCTCTTAGCATAACTTTCAGTTCATTCACGTCGGTACTCATTAAGATGATGTCATCAGCGAAGCGTAGGTGACTCAGACATTGACTTCTTTCTGTTACCCTGTCAGATTTTTGAAGACATCTTGTAGCGCGAGCGTAAACAGCTTCAACTTTGATGTAGAAAGTGGCGTGTTCATAAATATTTCTGATGAGGTTTGAGTGTATTGAGTCAATCCTTGCAGCATTCATCGCATGCAAGATTGCCCAGATTTCTATAGAGTCAACGGCTTTTTGATAATTGACGAATGCCAGATGGGGTGGGACATCGTATTTAGTGCATTTCTCAATCAGTGTGCGCATTGTTTGAATACGGTTGATAGTGCTGCAACCCTTTCTAGCTTCAAGGTCATTATTCTAACTTAACTTAAAGAAAAGCTTTACTTTTTACACAAATAGTCGCTTTAGACACTAAAAATATTTTGGAAGTTTTACATTATTGACCTCTTTTGGTTATTTAAAAGAAACACCAAAGTTATGTACATATTTTTGTATTGCATTTTAGAACTAAATACAAACTTTTAAATTACAATTGTCATCATTAACAATAAACTCCTTTTTTCGTGCCTTCCATGCTATATTGGTTGGTTGGAAGGTTCATCCTCAGTCCCACGATCTCCGAAACTTCTTTCAGCTCTCTTAACATATTTTTAAGTTCATTCACGTCGGTGCTCATTAGAATGATGTCATCAGCAAAGCGTAGATGACTCAGATATTGACTCCTTTCTGTTATCAGGTTAGATTTTTGAAGACATCTTGTAGTGTGAGCGTCAATAGCTTCGGCGCGAAATAGAGTCGCCTTGTCTGACTCTTCTTTTGATGGGTATCCTCTCGGTGACTAAGTCTTCTTCAACCATGATGTGGAGGGTGACGTGTTCATAGATGTTTCTGATAAGGTTTAAGTAGCTTGGTCCATCCTTGCAGGGTTTATCGCATGCTAGATTACCCAGATTTGTATAGAGTCGAGGCAAAATATTTTGATGAGGTTTAAGTGTCTTGAATCAATCCTTGCAGCGTTCATCGCAACCACTTCAAGTGTGTGGTGGTCAAGCATAACTTGAGTATTGTCTGGACTTTTGGTCTTGTTTGGGAGGTTTATCCTCAGTCCCACGGTCTCCGAAACTTCTTTCGGCTCTCCTAACGTATCTTTAAGTTTATTCGTGTCAGTGCTCATTAGGATGATGTCATCAACGAAGCATAGGTGACTCAGATATTGACTCCTTTCTGTTATCAGGTTAGATTTTTGAAGACATCTTGTAGTGTGAGCGTCAATAGCTTCGGCGCGAAATAGAGTCGCCTTGTCTGACTCTTCTTTTGATGGGTATCCTCCCGGTGGCTAAGTCTTCTTCAACCCTGATGTGGAGGGTGGCGTGTTCATAGATGTTTCTGATAAGGTTTGGGTAGCTTGGTCAATCCTTGCAGCGTTTATCGCATGCTAGATTGCCCAGATTTGTATAGAGTCGAGGCAAAATATTTTGATGAGGTTTAAGTCTTGAATCAATCCTTGCAGCGTTCATCGCAACCACTTCAAGTGTGTTGTGGTCGAGCATAACTTGAGTATTGTCTGGACTTTTGGCCTTGTTTGGAAGGTTTATCCTCAGTCCCACGGTCTCCGAAACTTCTTTCGGCTTTCTTAACGTATCTTTAAGTTCATTCGCGTTGGTGCTCATTAGGATGATGTCATCAACGAAGCGTAGATGACTCAGATATTAACTCCTTTCTGTTACTGTGTCAGATTTTTGAAGACATCTTGTAGCGCGAGCGTAAACAGCTTTGGCGCGAAATAGTGTCGTCTTGCCTGACTTCTCTGTTGATGGGTATCCTCCCGGTGACTAAATCTTCTTCAACTTTGATGCGGAAAGTGGCGTGTTCATAAATATTTCTGATGAGGTTTGAGTGTATTGAGTCAATCCTTGCAGCATTCATCGCATGCAAGATTGCCCAGATTTCTATAGAGTCGAAGGTTTTTTTGGTAATCTACGGATGCCAGATGGAATGGGACATTGTATTCAGTCAAATTCTCGATCAGTGTGCTCACTATTTAGAATTGGTCTGAATCCAAGGTCTAAATCCAAGGTCTAAATCCAAGGTCATTAACTTAACTTAACTAAGAGAAAAGCTTTACCTTTTAGACAAATAGTCGCCTTAGGTATTGAAAATATTTTGAAAGTTTTACATTATTTACCTCTTTTGGTAGTTTAAAAGAAACGCCAAAGTTACGTACATATTTTTGTATTGCATTTGAGATCTAAATACAAACCTTTAAATTACAATTGTCATTCTTAACAATAAAATCCTTTTTTGTGTCTTCCATGCTATATTGGTTGGTTGGAAGGTTCATTCTCACTCCCACGATCTCCAAAACTTCTGTCAGCTCTCTTAACATATCTTTAAGTTCATTTACGTCGCCAATCATTAGGATGATGTCATCAGCGAAGCATAGGTGACTCAGACATTGACTCCTTTATGTTACCATGTCAAATTTTTGAAGACATCTTGTAGCGCAAGCGTAAACAGGTTTGGCGAAATAGTGTTACCTTGTCTGACTCTTTTTTTGATGGGTATCCTCTCGGTGACTAAGTCTTCTTCAACTTTGATGTAAAGGGTGGCGTACTCATAGATGTTTCTGATGAGATTTGAGTGTCTTGAGTCAATCCTTGCAGCGTTCATTGCATACAAGGTTGCCCAGATTTCTATAGAGTCGAGGACTTTTTGGTAATCGACAAATGCCAGATGGGGTGGGATATTGTATTTAGTGCATTTCTCGATCAGTGTGCGCACTGTTTGGATATGGTCGATCGTGCCAAAACCCTTTCTGAATCCAAGGTCATTAATCCAACGTAACTAAGAGAAAAACTTTACTTTTTAGACAAATAGTCGCCTTAGGCATTGAAAATATTTCGGAATTTTTACGTTATTTACCTCTTTTGGTTGTTTCAAAGAAACACCAAAGTTATGGACATATTTTTGTATTGCATTTGAGAACTAAATACAAACTTTTAAATTACAATTGTTATTCTTAACAATCAACTCCCTTTTTAGTGTCTTTCATGCTATATTACAAATATACAATATTGGACAGTTTGCCTGTCCATAAAATATGACACCAACCCAGATGCAAGGCTGGTAAGAGATATAGAAAAAAGGCAAATATCAGTGACAAATGGTTTTGAATTTACTTGCATGATATTTTATAAGAATTAGTAAAAAATCGCTCTATCCCTGTTATTCGGGTCAATAAGAGGGAGATGATAGATAGATAGACATATAGACAGATAGACAGATAGACAGATAGACAGATAGACAGATAGACAGATAGACAGATAGACAGATAGACAGATAGACAGATAGACAGATAGACAGATAGACAGATAGACAGATAGACAGATAGACAGATAGACAGATAGACAGATAGACAGATAGACAGATAGACAGATAGACAGATAGACAGATAGACAGATAGACAGATAGACAGATAGACAGATAGACAGATAGACAGATAGACAGATAGACAGATAGACAGATAGACAGATAGACAGATAGACAGATAGACAGATAGACAGATAGACAGATAGACAGATAGACAGATAGACAGATAGACAGATAGACAGATAGACAGATAGACAGATAGACAGATAGACAGATAGACAGATAGACAGATAGACAGATAGGCAGATAGACAGATAGACAGATAGACAGATAGGCAGATAGACAGATAGACAGATAGACAGATGGACAGATGGACAGATGGACAGATAGACAGATAGAGAGATAGACAGATAGACAGATAGACAGATAGACAGATAGACAGATGGACAGATAGACAGATAGACAGATAGACAGATAGATAGACAGATAGATAGACAGATACAGGCAACTGCATTCACATATTGCATTGTATATTGCAATATTAAGTGGTACTTTTTACCAAAGGGCTGAAAACCCCATTGGACAATTTGCTTTCTTCTATGAAAATTGGAAGTTAATCTGCAATCGCGAACAATACAGAATATTTTAAAAAGAAATGTATAAAAATATTTTGAAGTAGCTCATATTTAAGGGATCTCTGTTCTTGTCTTCAAATCTCCCTATGGGGTCAGGAATATTTTTCACTTACCCCTTTAAGAGCTTTTGTTCCTCAGGTTGGTTATTGTTGCTCTTTTTCCTTTGTTCAGATTCAAGCCTTCTATGTCTCCCTCTCTTGTATTGCAGATTTCACACATCTGCCTGTATTTGTGTCATCAACTATTTTTTCTGTTAACATCTTCATGAAGAAGCTTGTGGAATTGTTTGTCTTTCGCCTACTAGCCACTTGACCAAGCCTCTGGGGAAATCACACCAAAACTCATGGTTAATATACTGCCACTATCTTCTCAAGATCGCCCTAGGGCAGGGGTCCGCAAACTTTTAAGTTAAAAGAGCCAACCGCAATAAAAAAAAATGGTTTCGTGAATTTCACAGAGCCACAAATTTTTCTGATGTTACATTTTATTTCAAAATTAAATCAGATACATCAGACAAAATATGGGACAGAGAGAGAGAGCCCCTTGACTCATGTAGTCAAACGAAAACATATTCAGCCCAAAAGATCTTTTATTTCTCAAAATTTAGAGCTTTATTTCAAAATCTGTCTTTTTCTCGCAAATTCAACTTTTTTTTAACTCTTCTCTGTATTCGTCTTTGCTTAACTATGTATTTTACTCCTAAAATTAGATTTGTTTCCCTAAATCTTCCTTTCTTCTCAAAGTTGACAATCTGTAAAAATGTTTACTTTTTTCTAATTCGACTGACTAAAAGATTCCACTTATTTCTCAAAAATTCATCTTTTGTTGATTTTTTAGTAAAATAAAGTAAAAATTGGAAGTAATAATTTGAAGATTTTAAATAAAAGAGTTTTTGAAGATTTCGACCTTTTCCTCAAAGTTTTCTTCTTCGAAATTTAGATCTAATCTTTTCCCAAATTACATTTTTTTGGCTATATTCTAAATTGCGACTTTTTCTCAAAATTTCTATATTTTTAAATAACGTTCCTCTTCCAAATTTCACCATTTCCCCCAAATATTGACTTCTGCTCAACATTTAAACTTTTATTTATTTTTTGGAAATTTCGACCTGTTTCCCAAAATTAAGTGTTTCTCAAAATTCCAACTTTTAACTGAAAATTCGATATTTTATTATGTTTCTGCAAGCTGCGATTTTATCGACGAAATTCACCTATTTTCAGAATGTTTGGTTTTGAAAATTTGATTTTGTTCTTAAAATTTAACTTTCTCTGGGAAAGTTTGACCTTTTTTTAAAGTTAAACACTTTTCTCGAAACTGAAAATTTTATCGACATTTCTTTTTATTTAGAAATTATTTTAACAATTTTTTCAAAATTGGAATTTTTCTGAAAATTTGAACTTTATTTTATTCGTCCTGTTCTCGAAATTTCAAATTCATTCTCAAAATTTAACTTTCTGTGGTGAAAAATTGCAAATTACATATTTTCTTCCTCTCTGAAAAACTTCGACTTTTTAAAATTCTACAATTTTTCTAAGCTTTGAGTTTTTTACAATTTCTCTTTTCGAGATTTTACAATTTTTCACAAAATTCAAATTTGTCTAAAAATTTCAGATTTTTAAATTTGTTCCGAGTTTCAATCTATTATCAAAATTCTATGTTTTTCTATAAAATTTTGCTTTTTTGTGAATTTTTGACAAATTCATATTTTTCGAAATCTCTTTTTTTTTCTAAATTCGAATTTTTCTGGAAACATCAACTTTTATTTCGAACGAAATTTAAATCTCAAAATTGGATTTTTTTCTTAAAATTTGACTTTTTCTAGGAAATTTTGACCTTTTTTGTAAGTTTAAGACTTCTCGAAATTGAAAGTTTTATCGACATTCTCTTTCCTTTCGAAATTATTTGACCAATTTTCCCAAAAGTCAATTTATCCGAAGATTTGGGCTTTTTTTAATTCGTCTTGTTTTTGAAATTCCAAATTTATTCTCAAAATTTAATTTTCACTGAAAAATTGCACATTTTTATCGAAATTGTTATCGACTTTTTTAAAGATCGACACTTTTTTAATCTTTCAGTGTATTTTTACAATTTCTCGTTTATATAAGAATTTCAAGTTTTTAAATTTGTTTTGAGTTTCAATCTATTATCAAAATTCGATGTTTTTCTATAAAATTTTGCTTTTTTGTGAATTTTTGACAAATTCATATTTTTCGAAATCTCTTTTTTTCTCTAAATCCGAATTTTTCCGGAAACATCAACTTTTATTTCGAACGAAATTTAAATCTCAAAATTGGATTTTTTTCTTAAAATTTGACTTTTTCTAGGAAATTTTGACCTTTTTTGTAAGTTTAAGACTTCTCGAAATTGAAAGTTTTATCGACATTCTCTTTCCTTTCGAAATTATTTTACCAATTTTCTCAAAATTTAATTTATCTGAAAATTTGGGTTTTTTTAATTCGTCTTGTTTTTGAAATTCCAAATTTATTCTCAAAATTTAATTTTCACTGGAAAATTGCAAATTTTTATCGAAATTGTTATCGACTTTTTTAAAGATCGACACTTTTTTAATCTTTCAGTGTATTTTTACAATTTCTCTTTTATATAAGAATTTCAAGTTTTTAAATTTGTTTTGAGTTTCAATCTATTATCAAAATTCGATGTTTTTCTATAAAATTTTGCTTTTTTGTGAATTTTTAACAAATTCATATTTTTCGAAATCTCTTTATTTTTCAAATTCGAATTTTTCCGGAAACTTTAACTCTTTATTTCGAACGAAATTTAAATCTCAAAATTGGATTTTTTTTCTTAAAATTTGACTTTCTCTAGGAAATTTTGACCTTTTTTTTAAAGTTTAACACTTCTCAAAATTGGAAGTTTTATCAACATTCTCTTTCCTTTTAAAATTATTTTACCAATTTTCTCAAAATCCAATTTATCTGAAAATTCGTTTTTTTTAATTCGTTTTGTTTTTGAAATTCCATATTTATTCTCAAAATTTAATTTTCACTGGAAAATTGCAAATTTTTATCAAAATTGTTATCGACTTTTCTAAAGATCAACACTTTCTTAATCTTTCAGTTTATTTTTACAATTTCTCTTTTATATAAAAATTTCAAGTTTTTAAATTTGTTCTGAGTTTCTTTCTATTATCAAAATTTAATGTTTTTCTATAAAATTTTGCTTTTTTGTGAATTTTTGACAAACTCATATTTTTCGAAATCTCTTTTTTTTTTCAAAATTTAAATTTTTCCGGAAACATCAACTTTTATTTCGAACTAAATTTAAATTACAAAATTGTATTTTTTTTCTTAAAATTTGACTTTCTCTAGGAAATTTTGACGTTCTTTTAAAGTTTAACACTTCTCGAAATTAAAAGTTTTATCGACATTCTCTTTCCTTTCGAAATTATTTTACCAATTTTCTCAAAATTCGATTTATCTGAAAATTCGTTTTTTTTAATTCGTCTTGTTTTTGAAATTCCAAATTTATTCTCAAAATTTAATTTTCACTGGAAAATTGCAAATTTTTATCAAAATTGTTATCGACTTTTCTAAAGACCGACACTTTTTTAATCTTTCAGTTTATTTTTACAATTTCTCTTTTATTATATATAAAGAGTTTTTAAATTTGTTTTGAGTTTCAATCTATTGTCGAAATTCGACTTCTTGTTAAAATGTTGCCCTTGTTTGAGAACTTTAAACAATTTCATTTTTTTAATCTCAATTTTTATTCGAAATCTCTTCCTTTTTCTGAACATTTGGCTTTTACTGGGAGATTTTTATCTTTTTTAAAGTTAAACACTTTTCGAAATTTTGTTGCAATTTTCTTTAGAAATTATTGTACAAATTTTCTTAAAATTTAAATTATTTTGAAAATTTGTTTTTTTTTAAATTGTTTTATTTTCTTAATTTCAAATTGATTCCCAAAATTTAACTTTCTCTGGAAAATTGTAAATTTGTTGTCAAAGTTCCGAGCTTTTCTTAAAATTTAGACTTTTTCCTTGAATTTTTTTTTTTAATCTGAGCTTTTTCTTCTTCTAAGACTTTAACTTTTTTAAATTTCAACTTTTTTTTCTAAGCTTCCAGTTTACTCTTATAATTTCTCTTTTTTAAATTTTGTAATTTTTCAAAATTTCGAAATTGTCCACAAATTTCAGGTTTTAAATTTGTTTAAGGTTTCAATCTATTGTCAAAATTTAACGCTTCTTACCAACATTTTTCTTTTTGAGAACTTCCGATAAATTCATTTTTTATTCGAAATTTCTTCCTTTTTCCCAATTAAGCAAATCATTGTTTTAACCTCTTCATTTTTCCCAATTTTTTTTTCAAATCCCTTCCTTTTTCCTAAAATACGCATTTTTCTGGGAAATTTTAACCTTTTTTTTAAAGTTCAACACTTCTCGAGATTTTCTTAGAATTTTCTTTTAAAAGTATTTTACCAATTTTCTTAAAATTCGAATTTATCTGATAATTTGGAGTTTTTTTTAATTCGTTTTGTTCTTGAAATTGAAAATTTATTCTGAAATTTTAGCTTTCTCTGGAATATTGCAATTTTTTATGCACATTTCGAGCTGTTCTAAACTTTTTCGATGAAATTCTTCCCAAAATTAGACCTTTTTCTTCTTCACTAAAAAACTTCGACTTTTTTAAAGATCGACAATTTTTTAAGGTTCCACCTAATTTTTACAATTTCTCTTTTCGAAATTTTACTATATTTCAAAAAATTCAAATTTGTCTTAAAGTTTCAGGTTTTTAATTTGTCCTGGGATCCAATCTATTGTCGAACTTCTACGTTTTTTTTTCTAAGGTTGTACCTTTTGTTGAAAGCTTTTGATAAATTCATATCTTTCGAAATCTCTTTCTTTTTCTCAATTTTTGTGGAATCTCTTCTCAATTTTCTCAAAGATCTCTTTATTTTTCTTAATTTTTTCGAAATCTCTTTTTCTCAAAATTCGGCTTTTTCATTTATTTCGGACTTTAATATTTGCCGTTTCTGTAAATTTAGATTTTTTTCTCACAAAAAGTAATTCACGAAATCTCAAGGTTGTAGAAAATTTACAAATAAAAAAATAAAAATCATAAGAAAAATATTTTTTAGAAATCTCGACTCCCCAAGTTGGTCTTTTTCTAGAAATTTCAAATTTCATGTGTTTTTTCAAAATATTAATATAAATCAATCAAAAATTTCGGAAAAATACTTCCCGAAATCATAACTTTTTGTTAAAATTTAAGTAAAACGTAAAAATTCCTAGAAAAGTATTTTTGGAAATTTTGACTTCTGCAGATCACTTGTTTAATGAGTGTCTGCATGTCTGTCCAGCTTTTATTTATTTTTTAGGGGACTTTAAAGAGCCGCAATTTTCTTTTAAAAGAGCCGCATGCGGCACCCGAGCCGTGGTTTGCCGACCCCTGCCCTAGGGTAACTCTGCGGTGGTTAATTCACTACTTCCTTAAGTGCTCGAATTTTATATGCTTTTGTTTTTGTTCATATTTAATTTACCCTCGTATATCAATCTCTACACTGTCTATATACAAGTTCACATTTAAAAAAAAACCTGAATTAAAAGTAACTAAGAATTACGCATCAAAAAAATTAAATGAGAACCTACAAAGGTATTCAAATTTTGTATGAGTCGAAAATTTAAAAAAAATAAATTTTAAAAAGCAATTTTTCTTTGAAATTAAAAATTCGAAAACAACTGAACACGTAGGATTTTTAAAAACATGACATACTAAGTATATTGTTATTAAAAATTAACTTAAAGAAATCAAAAAATCTAATCTAAAAGTAAAATTTGAAAAAATACCAAAATGATGAAAACAGATCAAATTTTTAAAATTCAAGTTAAACAGTTAAATAGTTTAAGTAAATCTTTACAACAGCCTTACTTAATAGGGAAATGTATTACCAATAATATAATTTTTTATCTATATTAAATGTTTATTACCTATAACTTGTTAATTATTAAAATAAAGGGTCCTTGATGACACCTTTATGGTTCTTGGAATGTATCCATGGATGAGTACCTAGTATGTCTCCAGGGAAATAAAAGTGTGGTAGAAATAACTAATTCACAATTTAGGGTTAAATTAAAAAATATCAATTAAGATTCACTGTTTAATTAAACTCGTTACAGAATTAACTCTCCCTTTCGCAGTCCATTTACGAAAAGCGTTAATGTACAACATCCTCGTTTTTTTATTGAGCACAATAAAAAATACGAAAATGACGAAGCCTTGCAGGGTGATCATGATGCAAAATAAGTAGAGACATACAAAACCGAATCCCAACTCAGATAAAAACCCGAAAATCCAAGCGAAGCCCAACATGAAGAAGAGCAATAGAGCCAACTTCCACTCCGAATCAGTTTTACTACGCCGGCGGGGAATCCCGCTCGTCTTCGATGCTTTGAAGGAAATGGCGTACATTATGTAAATGAAAATTAACATATTTAGTAGCAGCACTAGCGAGATTGGTAATAAGATGGCTAATTGTAGTGCTAAACCAGTGGGGTAGCAAACTCCTGTGCGACTTCTTATGTAGGTGTCTTTGGTTAAAATCAGTACTGTAACTACGGGGATTAAGGGTGATACCCAGCCAACGAGAAATGATTTGAGATAAACATTCTTGGGTTGAGTATCAAAAACTGTTACAAAGCGTTTAAATTGTAAGTAAGCTATGACAAGTGACCAGGAGAAAGAAGAAAGTAGAATGTAATGAAGACTTGCACCAAGAATAACACAAATGGTTTCAGAGTAATGACGAATTTTATACAGATGGGACCAATACAGGAGGACCATTTGCAATAATATTGAGAAGACGTAACTAAGGAGGAGGTTATTACCGGTGTTCCTCCACTGCTTGAATATTATTCCAGTTAGGAAGATCATCAAGATAGAAGCAGCGGATAGAGAGCAACCGATATTAGTTATAAAGCTTAGGTATTTTGAATGCTTCCTGTATTCGATTTGTTCTTGTGATAGAAGCATGGCAAAGTGGGTAGTGTGGTTGTATTTGCATTCTTCAAAAGACGATACTTGCTTGGCGCTTCCCTCCAAAATCCACTTGCTTGGACTGGAGGTGTTGTAATGCCAAAAAGAGCATAAGCTAGGGCTGTAGATATTCTCCTCAGTTTTATAATAGATTTTTATGGTGTCATTTAATTTAGTGATTTCTCCTGGAATCAATATCCCTAAAGGGTCAGGCATTTCTTCATTAAAGCCGTCGTCATCACAATTGAAGAGGGAATTGCTGGCAAATTTTGTGAGTATAAGACTAGCGTTTGTTAACACATTTATTTGTTCCACCAAAGAACGTGGAAATACTATTGCAATATCTACTTCTTTAATTCCAAATTCGGATGGATTGAATGCATCATCAGAATACACCAGAAGCTTTAGACCGTGAACGTCTGATAATATAAACTCTTTACTGCCTTCAAGGGAAACTTTGGTTGCCAAAAATTGATCGCTAACGTAAGTATCATTGGTTCCATTGTAATGTTTCATCATCAATATTTGGTCAATATAATACAAAATTCGATCTGTCGATTTCCAAAGTTTTTGATGACGCTTTCAATTCGATTGTCCTCACATTCATTACGTTACTGATCAATCGGGAAAATTGGTGCAAGTTCGTGTCACGAGACGAGTGAATTTTTTCCAAGATATTTGATATGAGGAAAACGTCGACCGATTTCAAACTTGGATAATTCTTAGAAATCTCCTCGGTTTGTCCCAATATTACGCCCTTTGTGAGATTCGAGTGCAAAAGATCATCCAAAAGTCTCGTGTAAGCAGACGGTTGGTATTTGGCTGTGCAGCTGAAATTTCGCAAGTTTTGCCACTTGGCCCCATATTGGTCATCTTCGAGGCATTGACGACTTAGCCGATGACCACCGTCCAGCAGACAAAGCTCTCTCGGTTGGGCCACTTTACCAACTCCCGTCGTCGGCCACGTGAGCGTGACCCCGTCAACATTCGTGGTCTCTTTCAAGCAAAAATTCCAAGGTTTACCTTGACTAGCTTGATGGCAAACTTCGGGAATTTCCTTTGAGCTAACGTGGAAAAAATCTCAGTTACAATTTCAAATTCTTCATCATCTTCAAAAAACTTTGAGTTTTTTTTAATATAGTAATGGAGCTTATAAATTAAATTGCTTTGTGAAGGTTCCGTCACTTTATATTTTTGAAGAACCAAATCCACCGCACTCTGGTCGTATTTGAAAGTTTTCAAGAAGTTTAGTAGTTCCACAAATGAAATATTCTTTTGAATTGTAAATCGAAGAATGACAGTGTATACTCGATCTAGGTAATGATTGTTCAGAGCGACTGGATTGCTTGCGACTTTATTTAAATTTGATGTTTGGAAACCTTCGCACCAATAGGATCCGATGGGGGCGGAGGGTTCAACGTAACATTCGTACTTGTTACAACCACATTTAGCAATGTGAGAATCTGGAGTAGCATCGGTAAAGCAGAAGAATCTGTGGCCTGCATTCAAATCGATTAATTTGTGAATGTTTTCGACTTCAACATAAAAAGATTTCCTATTTCTGAAGCTTATCTTTAGCTTTGGATCTTCTTTTGATGATGAGAAATCTAGCGACGTAAAATTTTTGTATGATTGGCTCAGAGGACAATCCGCTTTGCAATCGTTAACTTGGACACTTTGAACACTAGAAGTGAAATGTTCTTCCAAGTGAACATCCTTTTTAAATATGTATTCAGCTTTAGCATGAGTGTAGGCGCATAGAGCTGTATATTTGGATTCACAGGTGACGTTTTTCGGATTCCAACCATTCAAATCTTTGTTATAGATCACACAGTCATAGTGTTCACCAACCCAAGTTGCGGTACCATAATTGGGTAAATAGACCATATAATTCCGACTGATTTCTGTCCAGTATAAGAATCCGGTTGATTTTTCAATTCTTTCGATTGGCATCCAGTATGGACCAATGTCCAAAAACTGAGCAAAGTTTTTGTATTCTTCAAAAGAAGAAACATTTTTAGAAATGCATCGTGGTGGATATTCACTATTTAGTATGATGTGATAGTAGATATCGTGGGTGTCATCGTGAAAAATGCGACATGGGTCCTCATCCCATTTTCCGTCATGACAGCACCTCTTTGCAGGTTCCAAAATTGTATCATTAAAGCATGTTGGTGTGGATATGGCACAATTTTTATCCGCTGTTTCTGGCCAGGATACGTGCGTTTTTGTTTTTGAAATGTATTTGGGACACTGAAATGGAAAATATCATTATTATTTTTAATTGTACCTGAAGTTGTTTAAGTTTTAAGAAATGGCCGTCCTCCCCTTCCTTATCTTCTAAGTTTCTAGGTATTAGGAGAAATTGGCTCATAGGTTAGCGCAAAACTAAAGATTTTTTCGATATCCTAATAGTTGTTGAGAAAAAATATTTTAAGGATAAATAGGTGCTTGCATTCCAATACTGTTTTATATACTGTAACGCAATGTTAATAGATGGAATAGAATTTAGAGAGAATTGTATAATTTGGTAAATAAAAAAAGTTTCTAGAAGGATCTGATAAGGGGAAAGCGGCCGCGATAACGAAACAAATGGCAGATGGGAACGATAAGCCTTATCTGCCGAAAAGTTCTAGAAGCCGGGGGCCAAAACTATAAAAGGCGGTCAGCTTTCCCTCGAGTCAGTCAGTTAGAGTCAGTCAGTGTAATTAGTGAGTTACTAGTTAGAAGCAATAAGTGAGTTCATTATTCAATTGTAGTGTTCCGAGTTTAGTTTAGTAATAAAGTGGGTCTTATTCAATTCACTTGTTAATAATCATCTCGAACCGATAAGCCCATAACAATACTATTAATTTGATTCATATACTATTAATTTTTTTCAAATAAAAAACTTGATATAACAGTTATACAGAATGCAGATCAAATTTGTCTCTTTCGTTATTTCATTTAGATGAATATTATCGAAGCTAGTGCAAGTTTATTAAATTGCAGGCAACGCCGTAATTGCCTTTGGAGTCGAACATTTTAGCACTATCTGAGGCGAGCTCATAAACTGTGTTAGTCATCGACTCATATCATTACGAAAGAATGATTTTTACCAAAGAAAATATGAACACAAACACCAGTTTCATGAATATTTGGATTGATAGTAGAAAAAAGCGTGTATTTAAAAATAGACCCTTTTTTTATTTTTCAATTATAAAGCAAAAAAATTTGGACAAAATTTCGAATTCATTGATTAAATTTGATTAATTAACTGTTCACTGAAGTAATTGGTATGGAACCCTAATTGTGTAAGCTTGACCAGATCTTGTCTGATTTTTATTTCAATTTGTTTAGATTCTCGTACTACTACCAAACGTAATTCTAATTACTCATTTTATCATTTACCTTGGGGAGTCAAAAATGTAAGATCAAATTTGAAATTACGAGGTTAAAGTCGAAATTTCAAATATAGGTCGAAAGACTCCGAATTTAACCTCTTCTGCGCTTTGAGCACAATATCCAAATTTTTGAAATAAAGTTTTTGAAAAAAATAAATAAATCTTGTCCCCTAAAAGCAAAAAAAATTAAAAAACCCAACAAAGTTTGCTTTAAGCAATTTTCGTTGCATTTTTTAATATTTCTTGGTTTCAGAAGCCAAGATCTGTATTTCAATTTTTGAAGAAAACCAAGGGCCAGGCCGTTCCACCAAAAAAACCCTGTGTAGACATCATTGTATGCTCAAGTAATGTTTATTTTAATTTATAACAATTGGCCCTAAGTAATGTTATATTTCTTGCTACAAAGAAGTCTAAATAACCAAAAATAAAAGTCGATATATTTTCAGGACAAAGAAAAATAACACAAAAACTCCCATTTTTATTTTATACTAAAATGTTTAATACAAATACTTGCAGATAATTTAATTAGTAAATTAAATCAATAATAAATTATTATTGAGCACCTTTATTTTTAAATCCGTACTTGCTGACGACTTTTGAATTGGAGAAATAAATGGGGTAACTCACCGTTTTAGACCGATGTCTCTCCTGGTGAAAACCCGGGCTCAATTCCAGAAAAAGAAAAATGATTACCAAAAACAAATCTTTAAACATGTTAACTGCGTATGGGAAAAATACGAACGTCCTGCTTCACAAGGCATTCAACCACGAAATCGATAAAAGATAAGCAGATTTGCACTCTTCTCATTATCGTAATTTCTTGTTCTCTTAATTAGATAATTAATTAGAAATTAGCAGACAGGAATAATGAGTTTACACAACTCACTACCATTTGGCGATACGTTTAATCACTGAAACAAGAACTACGTCATGGAAAGTGACAAATTAAAAAAGTTGACTAAATGACTGCATTGGACTGCTCACGAAGTGACAAAAGGACACACACGGTGAAAAAAAATTGCTTTTAAAATTTTTTTGAGTGTCTTCGTATACTTTGAGTCTAGTACACACTTGTAGACGAAATTGCGCGATTGTCGCTAAATAAATCGAAGATTTGATCTTCCCACACTTTTGAACAAATCCCAAAATGGTCTAGGGACTTTGTCAGACGTTTATACCAGCGCAAATCAGCTGGGCTAGTTTTGGAAACACCATGAGAAGTGAGCCAGCGGTCTGTGAAATTGCTGTTTGTTTGCAGGGAGCAGTAGAACAAGCGATTTGTCTGTAGACAATTACAGAACTTGTCTATAGACATAGCTTGCGTGATTTTACTGCAAGTGTGTACTAGCCATAATAATTACAATTTATTGACTGTCTAACCTCTATTTCAGTCAATTTTCATGTACAAATCAAGCGATTACATATCCCCAATTGCCAAATTTTTTAGCTCTTTTTCAATCAGCTTTTGCTAGGGGAATGTATCGAAAACGACAAGTTACCGTCTTGGGATGCAAGGAAGAATCATCGAAAGTCAAATAAATAAAGAGTAATTCAGAAAGTGGCTCAAAGAAACTGAAGCAGATACAGATTCTGAAGACGTCAAGCTAAGATATCCTTCACTCTTAATAAAACAAAATATCTAAAATCCTGCATAGTGATGGCAGAAATATTCATCAATTCAACGGATCCAAAGACCTACGAAGATGCACCTAGAGAAGATATTCTAGAAATTAAATCAAGCAATAAACATTCGATTAACGAAAATGGGAAAAGTAATCCAGAAAGTTACTCAAAGAGACTGAAGTGGATATGGATCTTCAAGGTGCCATAGTAAGAAATCGTTCACTTTTGGAAAAATCAATATATCTAAAAGATTGCATATAAATGGCAGAAACATTCATCAATTCAACTGGCCCAGAGTCCTACAAGGGTGGATCTAAATGAGAAGATAGTTTCAAATTAAATCAAACAATAGACAGAGAACTAAATTTGTGGTGACTCAAAGAGACTGAAGCAGATATGGATTCTGAACACAATGCTGGAGATCGTTCAATTTTGGAAAAAGCAAAATATCTAAAAGACAGAAGATGACAGAAAATTTCTCAAAGAAACTAAAGCGGATACGGATCTTCAAAGTGCCATACTGAGAGGTCGCTCACTTTTGGAAACGTCAAAGTATCTAAAAGATATATAATGATGGCAGAAACATTCATGAATTCAACTAACCCAGAGACCTTCAAAGATGGATCTGGATAAGAAGATAGTTTCGAATTTAATTAAGCAATAGACAGAGAAATAAATTCGTGGAGACTCAAAGAGACTGAAGCAGATACGGATCCTGAAGGTGCCATACTGAGAAGTCGTTCACTTTTGGAAACCTCAAAGTAGCTAAAAGATAGTATGGTGATGGCAGAAACATTTATCAATTTAACTGACCCAGGGACCTACAAGGATAGATCTAGATGAAAAAATAGTCTTAAATTGAATCAAGCAATAAACAGAGAACTTAATCGTTAGTGGCTTAAAGAGACTGAAGCAGATACGTGTCTTGAAGGTGCCATACTGGAGATCGTTTGCATTTGGAACAACTTTTTAGTTGTTTGGCCTTTTAGATATTTTTATCTAAAAGGCCAAAAATGACTGAAACACTCATCAATTCAACTCCTCAAGAGACCTACAAAGATGCACCTAGATGAGAATTGAATAAAATCAAGCAATAAACAGAGAAATAAATTCGATTATGGAAAATAGGAAGAGTAACTCAGAAAGCGACTCAAAGAGATTGAAACAGATACGGGGATCCTCAAAGTGCCATACTGAGATGTTTATTATTGAAAAAGTTAAAATATGTAAAAGATTTCATAATGATAGCTCTCTGGGTCAATTTAACTGACCCAGAGACCTACAGAGATGGATCTAGATAAAAAAATAGTCTCGAATTTAATCAAGCAATAGACAGAGAACTAAATTTGTGGTGACTCAATAGGAATGAAGCAGATACGAAAACTGAAGGCGCCATTATAAGGATCGTTCACTTTTCGAAAAACCAAAATATCTAAAAAACAGAAAATAACAGAAACACTGATCAATTCAACTCATCCAGAGACCTACGAAAATGAAGCTAGATAAAAAGGTAGTCTCAAATTGAATCAGGCAATAAATAGAAAAATAAATTCGATTAAGGAACATGAAAAGAGTAATTCAGAAAGCGACTAAAAGAGACTGAAGCAAATACGAATCCTTAAGGTGCCATAGTGAGGGTCGTTTACTTTTGGAAAAGTTAAAATATCTAAAAAATTGCATAATGATGGCAAAAACATTCATCAACTTAACTGACTCAAAGACTTACAAAGATGAATCTTGATGAGAAGATAGTCTCGAATGTAATCAAGCAATAGATAGAGAACTAAATTTGTGATGACTCAAAGAGACTGAAGGAGATACGGATCTTGAAGGCGCCATACTGGAGATCGTTCAGAATACGTAAAAGACAGAAGATGACAGAAACACTCATCAATTCATCTCATCTGGAGACCTACGAACATGCATCTAGATGACAAGATAGTCTGGAATTGAATCAAGCAATCAATAGAAAAATTAATTTGATTTAGAGAAAAGGAAAGGGTAAATCAGAAAGTGACTCAAAGAAACTAAAGCAGATACGAATCCTCAAGATATCAAATTAAGAGGGCGTTCACTTTTGGAAACGTCAAAATATCTAAAAGATTGCATAATGATGACAGCAATATTCATCAATTCAGCTGACCTAGAAATCTACAAAGATGGATCTAGATAAGAAGATAGTCTCGCATTTAATCAAGCAATAGACAAAGAACTAAATTCGTGATGACTTAAAGAGACTGAAGCAGATACGAATCTTAAAGGCACCATACTAAAGGTCGTTCACTTTTGAAAAAACCAAAATATTCAAAAGACAGAAGATGACAGAAACACTTATCAATTCCACTCATCCGTAGACCTACGAAGATGCAACTAGATAAAAAGATAGTCTCCAATTGAATCAAGCGATCAACAGAGACATTAATTTGATTAAGCAAAATGGGAAGGGTAATTCGGAAAGTGACTCAAAGAGACTGAAACAGATGCAGATCCTCAAGGTACCAAATTGAGAGGTCGTTCACTTTTGGAAACGTCAGAATATCTAAGAGATTGCATAATGATGGCAGAAACATTCATTCATTCAACTGACCCAGAAACCCACAAAGATGCATCTAGATAAGAGGATTGTCTTAAATTTATTCAAGCAATAAACAGAGAACTAAATTCTTGGTGACTCAAAGAGATTGAAGCAGCAGATACGAATCCTGAAGGTGCCATACTGAAGATCGTTTACTTTTGAAAAAAACCAAGATATCTAAAAGATATAAGATGACACAAACACGCATCAATTCAACTCATCCAGAGACCTACGAAAATGCACCCAGAGAAGATAGTCTCAAATTAAATCAAGCATTAAAAAGAAAAATAAATTCGATTAAGGAAAATTGGAAGAGTAATTCAGAAAGCGACTCAAAGAGGCTGAAGCAGATACGGATCCTCAAAGTGCCATACTGAGAGGTAGTTCACTTTGGAAAAGTCAAAATATCTAAAAGAGTGCATAATAATGGCAGAAACATTTATCAATTTAACTGACCCAGAGACCTACAAAGATGCATCTAGATGAGAAGATAGTCTCGAATTTAATCAAGCAATAAACAGAGAACTAAATTCTTGGTGAGATTGAAGAGATTGAAGGAGCAGATACGGATCCTGAAGGTGCCATACTGAAGATCGTTTACTTTTGGAAAAACAAAATATCTAAAAGACCGAAGATGACAAAAACATTCATTAATTCAACTCATCCAGAAACCCTCGAAGACTCATCTAGATGAGAAGATAGTATCGAATTGAATCAAGCAACAAACAGAAAAAGGAATTCGATGAAGGAAACTAGGATCTGAATCAAAAACCAACAAACAGGGCTTATAGAGATTTCAAAACCCTACTAGCATTTTCTGTATGATCAGGTTTTTTGGTGGAAATGACCTTGAGACCAGAGGGGAACAAGATTTGTAATTCAATTTATGTATAATCAGTGTTTGCTTACGTTATCAAAATCAAACATGACTTTTTTGCTTTAAACGACAATAATTTTGAGGTGGTGCAGGGTTTTGCACAGTTAAATAAACGAAAATGAAAGTATCTAAAATTCTAGAACAACTTCAAATTGAGATTACTGAAAAAATATGACAGTTCGTGGAACCTTTTGCAGCTAACCAAATATTTTTTTCTGTATTTCAACCAAATATTTGAAAATATTCTCGTTCCATGGTTTTTCTTAAGATAATAATTCAAAAACTGCTACATTTCGGTTCGGGATCTAAAATTTAAGAACTCGAAGATTGATTATTTAAATTTTTTTCTATGAGCATTTGTTTTCGAGTTGTGAAAATCAAAGGATCAAAGGATTGTTTTTTATTTATTAATTTACGTGTCGAGTGTTTGAATCATATAATTCTTTGTGAGTAATTAGCATATAATTTTATTACACCCCTGCCAGAGAAATAGAAGATTAAACAATTTTTTTATGAGCCAACATGATAATACTATCAATTAGATAAATATTGTTAAAACATTAACTGCAGTTAATCAAATGGTAAAAGATAAAGGTAGATTGACTTTTTGCCAAACTATGTATCGTTCGTGCACAATTTCTATCGCGGTCTTTTCAGTTCTTACTTTTAAGGGATTAACCACACTAATTTCACCTAACGTAAGTAAAAAAATACATCCTTAATATTTTTATAATGACTAACTTCCACCAGAAATATTTATTTCTGTTTCTCTTTTGAATATAAATAAGATTTCAATTTCTTCTCAAAATTGAAAGCTTCAGTTTTTAATTTTTTTAACATTTTAATTTTGATGTCAAAATGTAACCTTTTTTTCGAAATTTCGGAAGAGGTTTTTTTTTAAATTAGACGTTTTTAATTTACTGTGAATCTAAAAATGTCGAGATTTTTATAAATTAATTATAAAGGGTTTTTCTTAAATTTCATTTTATTTCTTAAGAATCAAAGTTGTCAATTTAAGTCGTCACTTTTTTTCTAAAATTTTGACTTGAAATTTTAATTGGGCTGCTATGAGGACTAAAGCAAAAACTTAAAACTATAATATAACAGTGTTTTTTTAATTTCCAAACTGTACCAAAAATAAAAATGTCATAATTTTTAAATTGGAAATGTTATTTCTAGTTTTTATACCTTTTATATTTGTATACGATCTAGTCTTTGATTCTGTGTATTTTAAGTTATTGCATACTAAAAGACCTGACACTTTATCTAAATTTTATATTTGCATAGCAACACTTTAATTGAATTATCTCAATACTGCCAATAATGAGTTACAACACTCTTTGTTGGATGAGTAGTTATACAAAATATGTAGAATAAATTTTAAAAATTTAAATATATTAACACAATTATATTTTTATCTATCTATTACAAGTGCTTCATAGGCAGCTTTCTACGCCACTTGTATTTATAAAGAAATAGTTCACCCAGCAATATGAAAAGGATACATTAAACTTCGGTCATAAAAAAAAACTTCAGAGTGTTATTAATTGCACAAAAAAGTGGTGTGTGTTAATTGCTGGACTATGATTTTCTAAGGTATTTTCCCGCTAAACACGAATCCGAAGTCAAAAGTGGAAATCGATGAGCAAATAATCGAGAAAAACCCAAGAAACCGATAAAAATGTCATGACTTTTATCAATATTTTGAGTTCTTCTCGATTTTTTGCTCATCGAGTCCCAATTTTCAGATTCATCTTTAGCGGGAAAAAATAGCCCAGAAAACCATAGTCCGGCCCCTAGCACACAGCACTTTTTTTGTGGACCTGTGCACAGGTCATTGCCCATTGACCCCCACTTTTGACTTCAGATTTGTGTTCAGCGGAAAAAAGATACCCAAGAAAATAATAGATAGGCTCCCAGCACACACCATTTTTTTTTTGTGGGTCTGTATTATTGATAGTCCTTGAAACTCTATGTAATTTTAAGATATCTCCTTTTGGCTTTAACTAAACTGTGTAAAGGTTTAAAACATTCTTAAAAACGTTAACAACGGCCCCACAATTACCTTCTTGAATTATTCTTCATAGAGGACTCTTATTAGTCGAAAACATTATGTTTATTAATTTTATTTAACATTTCTATGACCCAGTTTGGATATATGTAAATTTTTATTAATGTTTCTTGACAATATTGTTGTTATCAGTTCGAATAATCAACACTTGGTGAATTGTAACCACTTTATTTCAAAACTGAATTTGGAACACTCCAATCGTAATCCGTTAACATTGTTTAAGTAACTAACTTATTCATTGACTTCTAACTAACTAGCTGAGGAAAAAGCCGACCGCCTTATATAGGTCCCGCTTCGGGTTCTAGAAAGAATTAGCAGACAAGACTTATCACTTGCCGACATTTCTGGAACGCTTATCTGCCGTTTGATTCATTATCGCGGGCATTTCCCCCTATCAAATTTTCTAGAAAATTCCTAGCTAAATTTTATAATTACATTTCGTTACAATACTCCAAAACAGTTTTTAAAATATGACTACGTGATATCTAAATACCTTCTTGAAGTTCCTAATTCATTATATTTCAACTTCCTTCTCTATAATCTAGGTCTCGCTCACTGACGTCTATTTCTATATAAATAAACGTATACTGCTATATAACATAAAACTGCTCATCATTTCTTTAAAATTGTCACCTGTACGAGATTTCAATCTTAAAGATAAATCAATTTTATAATAAAACAAATAACCTTCCAAAATTGACAGCGTTTCGCGTGAGGCGTGTCTTTGTTGGCATTGTCTTGCTTATCTCGCACGGCGCATTTCGAATTGACGCCTTCCGAACACCAGAATTTTTCCAGCGTTTTTTTCCCTTCTAATATGGGCAATTTTCGCTTACGGAGAAAATAGAAATAATAATAATAAATTAAAACACAATTTAAACAATTATAGTATACACATTTTTGCATATTCAATTTAAATTTAGAGAAGGGAGGGTAAATTATCTGGCAAATAGTTCAAAGTGGCGTTTTTGGGTAATGCGAAACCTATGGCCTATTTTTAAACGTGTTAAGCGCCTGAAGTTTTTACTTTAAAAAAACACTTTTTTTCGCTAGATTCTCTTTGTAAAAATTTTGAATTTTACGCAAATGTTTACTTTGTTAGAAAGTTATATTTTTCAATTTTAATTCCAAAATAGCTATCTTTTATATCGACTTTTTGAGATCTAGTGTTTAGTTTCGTAATTTTTAAATATTTTTTTAATTCCGGTATTTTGTAAAATGTTTTGATCTAAACTGTCATTTTTATTTTTTTTTTAAAATGTTTGCCTTTACTCCCGAAAACCCCTCTAATTTTGAATTTTTCATTTAGAAATTCATATTTTTCTTCATGCGTGAAAACTTGAGAGATATTTGGTCTTATTTCTCACGCCAAACTATATTTGATTAAGAAAAAAATACTCTTTGTTGTCGCTTGCGAAATTTTTGTAAAATATTTAAACGAACTAAATTTGAAAACTGCAAAAAATCTGCGTTTTTTGCCAATCTTTTGAAGAAAATATTATTTTTACGTACTTGGAATATACAAGTACCCATTACTCTTAAACTTTATTAACGAATAAAAAAGCAACAGATATTAAAAATTTCACAATGTTTTGATAAATATTTGCTAACGCCGGACCAGGTTTCGTATTACTGCGTCATCGACTGTCAAACCAGCAATTTTTTTTAAGAATTCCACGAAGTAAGGATTGGAAATGTCAATAAACAAGTACAACAAACCAAACAAAATCTTTTCGTGGACCATAGCAGATTTGGATCTTTTCAAATTATAACGATCAAAATTTTTTAAGCTGCAGCAATTGCTTTTTTCGGAGAAAAATAATTTTAAAATTGGTTGAAAGCTCACAAATTTATCTTTAAATAGGTTTTCACCTATAATAAGTTTTATTAAACTTATTATTATATTAAACTTATTATATTAAACTTATTATAAGCAAAATTTTCTTTGAACAACTTCTTTATTACATTAGAAACTCACTTTTAAGCACAATCCACTCGTGAAAGATAACCATATTGTTACGGGCTTATCGTAGTTTAAATTGATTATAAAACACGTCCTGAATAATACCCACTTTATTATTAAACTTAACTCGAATCACCACAACTAAACAATTAACTCACTTATTATTGACTTCTACTAACTCACTACTACACTGACACTAACTGACCTCCTCGAGGGAAAGTTGACCGTCTTATATAGTTTTGGCTCCCGACTTCTAGAACTTTTCGGCAGATAGGGCTTATCAGTTGCCTAAATTTCTGGAACGCTTATCTGTCGTTTGTTTCGTTATCGCGGCCGCTTTCCCCTTATCAGATCTTTCTAGAAACTTTTGTTTATGTACTAAATTCTACAATTTACATTTCGTTACAATATTATGCCTTTGGAGCACTGTAAGTAGGATACCCAAATAAAGATAGATAGCGATGACACCCCTTAAAAAATTAGATGATGAAAGAAATACGAATTTACCAGTACCAGTAAATATACGATATTGATTACAGATGTGCCCTGGTAAGACCAACACTTATCTAAACATCTACTGGCCCCCGACCAACAGTTGCGTCTTCTCTGAACCCCCGTGCAGCGATGGTCGTTCCATCATCCAAAGATGTTGCCATGATGGTGAATGGCAACCCGACACTTGTATTCTCGCCTACAGCAGCGATTTCGACATATATTACCACAGGCTCCACAACACAAAATTTCCAGTTGAGTGCACCTTCAAAAGAACCCTCCCGTTCGACAAATACGCCAAACTGGTGGACCAATTAAAATTAGCACCAGTTTGGATGCCAGTTCAACGAAATTTAAGCGACGGAATCGGCCTTATGTACTGGATCGAGATCAGCGATAGATATATGTTAAGTGAAGACGCGTACAGCTTCAGGGAGACATCGATCGCTGATGATGGTTGTTTGGTCTACTTGAATGAGTCGAATTACCAAGCTGTCTTTTGTAATTCTACGTATAACGCCATTTGCGCGTATGATGGGGAGTCGATTGCGAAATATGCTGTGAAAAACTACTCAACAAAGAGAATTTTGAATACGGTTGAACCAGAATTATCTTTATCGTTGGGTAAAGATGGCAATTTTAGTGTTAAGCTTAAGAACTGCTTAGGACAACAGTTCCAGCTTTTCTGCTTTACGGATGCCTCGCGATTTAGGCCGATTTACAGATACCATCTTGATGAGGTAATCTGTGATGATGAGAACAGAGTAATTCAGTCGTTTTCACCACATAATGACGGCTCAGGTTATTACTGGTGTGAAGCTTTTGTCGAAGCTGATAGAAGCAAACTGACCAGCAACACGATTTTCTACGACGATGGTGCTCACGAGTATGTGGCTCGATTGAGACACAAGTACATATTTGGAACAAATCCGCTCACAATAGAACACTTTTTAATGTTCCTGGAGCTGCTCAAGTTCAGTGCTAAGCAGAATTTGGGCAAGTTGCGAATTTTCAAAGTAGAGAGCATTAACGAGCGAATAGAAGAAGTGATATTTAATATGCATCTTAGCGTCCAACCAAGTCATTTGACGGTTCCTAGAGGAGTACTCCCAAGTACTTAATGATTTTAAAGAGATGGTTTCCAAAAATGAACTGTTGCTAAATATCGAAATAGTGGAAATGCTTAGCTCAAACTACTGCATAGGAGGGAAAGAGCTCCACAACAACATAAGCTTGACTTGGCCTTTGACCCCCCTAGGTCAATATGCTAATCCAAAGGAGCTTTGCTTAACTAAAGATGGCGTGCTAGTTAGAAGATTCTGCGATGGTGACTTCATAAATGGTGCTAAATGGGACGCTTTTGAAGAAACTTGCTTTCAACCCTCCGATGACTATATTTCCGTTTTAACGCCCGATCTAATCAACCTACTTAATGAAAGTGCATCCAATTCAGAAACATTAAAAAGTTTATCTAAAATCACTCAGAAATCTCATCTAATGAAGAGTGTTGATATCAACTTGGTGTCACATATTTTGGAGAAGATCCATGGGGATCAATTGGTAAATCTCGACCTAATTGGTGAGGTAATCAGCAATGTGATGAACGTGAATCAAGCAGCTTTAGAACTAGCTCAAAATATGATGGGGGCAACAGATCGCATTTTATATTTTCTAGACGTGATTTTGTCCAATAGACTATTGATGACCAACTTGATGAAATATGTTAAAGAGCATATCAGTATAGCGAAAATTAGCCTCGATAAGCTCGAAGTCGAAGAAATTTTCTTGCACAATTCCGACAATACCACCACAATTGTACAATTTAACAACTACATCAATGAAGAGAAACTAGAAAAAGTATTTAATTTGGATTCCGTTATATTAATTCCTTCGAACCTGGTTACCCAAATTAAAAAGTTTATTGTTACCCCCACCATAATAGTTACCAGGTTTAATCTAAATAATCTTTTCAATGAGGTCAATGAGGCCAATGGAAGTCATAAATCAACGTCCAAAATCATTAGCATTCTGATACCGAATTTCACCAAGAAGTTTTCAGCCCCTATCCAGTTGCTATATCCGGTTGATAATCAATTTATCGAAGGTGAGTGCAGCTTTTGGAACTACGCAAGCGAACGTAGAGGTTTCTGGGACAAAGACCACGATAGTCACAGAGTTAAAAAATTTCGAAAATGCGAATACAATCATTTGACACACTTTGCTCTTCTCCTGATTGACAATGATGAATTGGTTGACCAATACGAAACGTTGAGTCTAATAACACATGTAAATTGCTGCCTTTCCATATTGGGATTGAGCGCTGTTTTTCTTACGGCTATTTTTTACAAAGAGTGGAGGAGGAATATTGGTAACAAAATCCTCCTTAACTACTCCTTTGCGATTTTCATGCAAATTATCCTGATGTTCTCCTCTAAGGTCGTCAAAGATTTTCGCAGTGGTAGTATTCTGTGTACCATCGTGGGGGTTGCCCTACATTTTATGCTTTTGGCCTCGTTTTGTTGGACTCTGGTTATCGCAGTTCTTCAATTTAAGAGATTCGTCGAAGTTTTCGGGGGACCTCCCAAGTGGATTCTATTGAGGTCCTGTCTATGTGGCTGGGTACCCCCCATGCTTCCATTAATATTAATTTTGGTTTTCGATCAAGGTAGTTACGCGGACAACATAAACTATCCTGTGCTACCCGACCGGTTACGGTTTATATTTGGGTATTGTGGCTCCGATTTCAGTGATTGTATTTATCAACATCATCATCTACATCTATATCGTGTACAGTGTGTTTCATCGCAGAGTCGAGTATGTGGATAATGGGAATAACGAAAAATTCTTACAGTGGCGTTTGGCATTTCTCCTGTTCTTCATTCTTGGTTTTTCATGGATTTTCGGATTCTTGGCTTACATCGGCTGGGGTATTTTCTTTAATTATCTGTTCTGTTTTACGTCGACGCTTCAGGGATTTATAATTTTCTTGTTTTTTATCGCCATGAATAAGAAAACGAGGAAGATGTATTTGAAAACTTTTCGGAAGCATTAATTCGCCAGAAGACATGACATTTTCCGAATATAAGGGCTTTTGCACTTTTTATATATGACAAAGTAAAAATATATTGCACTTTAGTTGAATTTTTGAAGATATTAATTAGGCTTCTATGTGTTAAAATTTCCAGCTTTAATCAAATTCTTTAGCTTATAACTAGAACTCAGAAGAACAATAGTTTAGTTTAGTTACGATTGTCTACCTTAAAATCACTTGAATAAAAGCTGGCCAATCCATACAGCAGCAGAAGTGTACTATGAAGGGCCTCATTCGAAATAATGACCACGGTTTTTTTTAGCAACAAACAGACGAATATAACTTGAGGATTTTTTTTTGGTCAGCAGCATTCAAAAATTATTAGGGGTAGAAACAATTAGGGGCTGTAAATATTTCGTATAGAGCATCTAGCCTGATCGGGTCGGCACTGCTTAGATTTTAGTGCATATTTATATGATTTTATCAAGGAATAAAGGTTTGAACATTCTCAACATCACTGGAATACTGGATCAGCATTTGGTATTTTTTTTACAAAAACCGATACGATCACATGGGCGGAGGTGGATTAAACTTATTCGAAGAACTGTGGAACTTACCGATGGGGGAATTCGAATTCTGACAATAATAAATACAAAGAGTTTCACTTTGCAAGGAGTCATCCTTATATCTTGGTTATTTGAATCGATACAAAATAATTAAGTTTTAAGGAACATATCAACAAAAAAAACATTTAAAAATAATTGATGATTGAAAAATGTCGTCCACTTAGGAGGGGCCCCTTTGCCTGTTTCACATCCTTAAATCCGCCCCTGCATATAGCTTATTGAAACATTATTTTTATCTTTTTGTTTTTAGAAAAAGTAATTTCAGTTTTTTAAACCTAAGCAAATAATAAATTTTAATAAAATGTTGCTATTTTATTACACAACCTTTCCTTTTTTGTTTGTAAACTTTTTTTTCATGATTATGTATATATGTATATTATCAAGTATGTATTTAAGATAAGTATAACTTTTAAGATAAATGCGTTTCACCGTTTCAGGGCAGTTCTTCTTGGTTTCATAGGACAAGATTTGTATTTTAATTTTTGAAGATAACCAAGGATCAGTCTGTTCCACAAAAATCGAAATTTTCCAAAAAATTTACTCAAAATTTACGACAAAATTTTTTGATATTAGGAAGGTAAAGTAATTTATAAAGCAAAATTTCGAAAGGAACCTGAAATCAATAAAAAGAAAAATAATTTTAAATTCGTAGTTTTAAGAAAAAGAGTCAGTATCAGGCGGACAGCCAAACGCTACCCCAAAAATAATTAAATTAAAACTTCGAAAAGCACCTGAAATCAACAGAAAGGAAAATTAATAAGTTGATTTTATATTAGTAGTTAGGAGAAACAAAGTCAATATTTCTATGAAATAGAAATAAAAAAAAAGAATTTTAAAAAACGTTCTTGAACTTTTCAGGCAAACGTCGACATTTCCAAATTAAAGTGGAAATTTCGAAAATAGAGTCAAAGTTTCCAAAAAAAGTCAATATGTAAAGTTTAAAACAGAAGTGTTGGAAAAAAAATAAAAAAATTAAACTCAATTTCAAGAAGTGAAATTTTGAAAAGTAGATGCATAATTTATATGAAAATGCAAGATTTAAAATTACACGAAATATACAATTTCTTAACACCTTTCCAAAAAAAGTTAACATTTTAGGATGAACCAAGAAACTTGAAATTTATAGAGAAACAGAAATAGAATAGTTTTGGCAATTTTCTAAAATTCAGGCAAAATGTAAAACCACCGAAATTAAAGCTAAAGGAATAAATCTGAAAAATTACTTTTCTGGCAACTTTTAGAACAATATTTATTATTAAGTTAAAATGGTAAAAAAGAAACTCATAATTTATCTGCATTTAAAAACTGAAATTTGAAAAAAAAACTCGAAATCTATAAATAAGTTATGTGAAGGTTAACTGAAATATTGGCAAATAAATTCAGACATAAAAATATAAACTCAAATTTTGGAAGCAAGCCATTTTGGAAGCAGCTATTTTAAAAAAAAAAACTTCAAATTTTTGCTAGAAATAGAAACAGACAAAAATGTTAGAGCTTCGTATTAAAATTTTTGATTTTTTTTTTGATGAATTCGAAATTTGGAGAATTATTTCAAGATCTGACTAACTAAAATCAGTCGAAATTAAAAAAAATTATAATTTAAATCCAAAAGATGAATTAAAAGAAAACTCAGAATCTACTAAAAAATTATTCTTCTAGGGAAAAAAAGGTGAGATTTTAAAATAAACAAAAATCTTGGAAAATAAATAAAATGTAATCAATGTAAACTTAAAATTTGCAAAAAAAATGTATCAATGGTCAACATTTCTAAAAAATATTAAATTTTAAATGAGTTATTGTTAAAATTTCTAGAAATAAGAAAAAATGGAGAAGTTTAAGATTAAATAAAATTTTGAAAAACTTGAAATCCAGAAACAGGCTAGTGTTGACATTTCTAGAAAAGAAGAAAATGATAAAATTCAAGATAAAAAAAATTTTGAAGATAAAATAAAATTTAACTGGAAATAAACTCAATTTTCAAAAGAAGTCGAATTTGGGGAAATAAACTCGAAGAAATCAGAGAAACAGAAAAAATATTCAGTCTCGACTCGGTATTTTCAAAAGTTGGAAAAAAACCAAAATATAAACTGTTTTTGAAAAAAATGTCGACAATTTAATATTAGAACCGCAATTTTGAAAAAAATATATCTTGAAAAGCCAAAATTAAAGAAAAAAACTTAAAATCTGTAAAACTTACATTTTTAAAACATAAAACATGAAATCTTGACCAAAAAAAAAACACGACCGAAGTTAGAAAGTCAAACCTTAAAAAAAAACAAGCGAATTTCAAAAAAACTCAAAATATGCAAGAGAAACAAAAGCAGGAAAATGTTGAGGCTTTGACTTTAAATTTTAAGTTTTGTTTTGGTTAAGCTCGAAATTGGGATAAGCAAGAAAAGTACAACAATTCAATTTTGAAACGAAAAAAACAAAAGTTGTAAAAGAAATATGTTAGAGTTTCGTCTCAAAATTTTTAGATTTTTTGTTCGCAAAGACAAAAAAAAACTTCCACCGAAACGACCAATTTATTTCTAAAGGAGAAAATTTCAAAAAAACCTTGAAATCTTAAGAACTGACATTTTTAAAATAGAATAAAGAAAATGTTGACAAACAAAGACACAATTAAATTTTAGAAAATCAAAATTTGGGGAAGTAATCGAATTTTGAAAGAACTTAAAATATGCGAAAAAAATAAAAGAAAATGTTGGAGCTTCGACTTGAAAATTCAAGTTTTTTTTTGGATAAACTCTAAATGAAGAGAAACAATAAAAGTACAACAATTCAATTTTAAAATAAAAAACCTTCAAAAGTAAGAGAAAAATGTTAGAGCTTTGACTCGAAATTTTCAGATTTCTTTTTTTGGCCAACTCAAAAAAAACTTCCGTCGAAAAGACGAATTCATTTCTAAAGACAAAATTTTAAAAAGAAATCTTCAAATCTTTAGAAGTGACATTTCCAAAACAGAATAAACAAAATATTGACAAACGAAGACGCAATTGAATTTTAAAAAGTCAAAATTTTAAGAAGCAACCGAATTTCGAAAGAACTCAAAATATATTAGAGAAACAGAAAGAGGAAAATTTTGAAGCTTCGATTTAAAATTTCCAGTTTTGGTTTTGGATAAACTCGAAATTGAGATAAACAAAAAAAGTACAATAATTCAATTTTAAAACTAAAAAAACCCAAAATTTATGGGAAAAAAATGTCAGAGCTTCGACTCGAAATTTTTAGATTTCTTTTTTGGCAAACTCAAAAAAAACTTCCACCGAAAAGACGAATTCATTTCTAAAGGACAACAATCCAAAAAAAAAAATTTAAGATCTTTAGAAGTAACATTTCAAAAACAGAATAAACAAAATATTGACAAAGACTCAATTGAATTTTGGAAACTCAAAACTTGGAGAAGCAACCAAATTTCGAAAAAACTCAAAATATATGAGAGAAACTGAAACAGGAAGGTGTCGAAGCTTCGACTTGACACCTCCAGTTTTCGTTTTGGATAAACTCGAGATTGGGAGAAATAAAATAAAGAACAATTCAGTTTAAAAACTGAAAAAAAAATACAATTTATGAGAGATAAATGTTAGAGCTTCGATTAAAAATTTTCGGAATTTTTTTCAGAAAACTTAAAATCTGAAAGAAACAGAAAAGTGCAATTCAATTTTGCAAAGAAAAAAAAAATTCCACAGAGAAAAATGGTAGAGCTTCGACTCAAAATTTTCAGATTCCTTTTTTGGAAATCTTAAAAAACTACCGCCGAAAAGACGAATTCATTTCTAAAGGACAACATTTCAAAAAAAAAAAAACAAAATGTTGACAAAGAAAGACACAATTGAATTTAGAAAGTCAAAATTTGGGGAAGTAATCGAATTTTGAAAGAACTCAAAATATGCGAGAGAAACAAAAACAGGAAAATGTTGGAGCTTTGACTTGAAATTTCAAGTTTTTGTTTTGGATAAACTCGAAATTGGGAGAAACAAGAAACGTACAATTCAATTTTGAAACCAAAAAAAAAAATTGGGAGACACAAGAAAAGTACAATTCAATTTTGAAACGAAAAAAATTCAAAATTTGTAAGAGAAAAATGTTAGAGCTTCGACTCGAAATTGTCAGATTTCTTTTTTGGCAATCTCAAAAAAAAGACGAATTCATTGTAAGAGAAAAATGTTAGAGCTTCGACTCGAAATTTTCAGATTTCTTTTTTGGCAATCTTAAAAAAACTACCGCCGAAAAGACGAATTCATTTCTAAAGGACAAAATTTCAAAAAAAAAACAAAATGTTGACAAAGAAAGACACAATTGAATTTAGAAAGTCAAAATTTGGAGAAGTAATCGAATTTTGAAAGAACTCAAAATTTGCGAGAGAAACAAATACAGGAAAATGTTGGAGCTTCGACTTGAAATTTCAAGTTTTTGTTTTGGATAAACTCGAAATTGGGAGAAACAAAATAAAGTACAATTTAATTTAGAAACGGAAAAAAAACTTAAGATTTATGAGATATAAATGTTACAGCTTCGACTCAAAATTTTCAAATTTATTTTTCGAAAAACTCAAAATCTGAAGAAACAAAAAAGTACAATTTAATTTTGCAAAGAAAAAAAAACTTTCACCAAAAAGACGAATTCATTTCGAAAATACAAAATTTGAAAACAAAATCTTGAAATCTTTAGAACTGACATTTCTAAAAAAGATTAAACAAAATGTTGACAAAGAAAGACACAATTGAATTTAGAAAGTCAAAATTTGGAGAAGCAATCGAATTGGTAAAGAACTTAAAATATAGGAGAGAAACAGAAACAGGAAAATGTTGGAGCTTCGACTTGAAATTTCCAGTTTTTGTTTTGGATAAACTCGAAATTGGGAGAAACAATAAAAGTACAACAATTCAATTTTGAAACAAAAAAAATCAAAAGAAAAATGTTAGAACTTTGGCTCGAAATTTTCAGATTTTTTTTTGGCAAACTAAAAAAAAACTTCCGCCGAAAAGACAAATTCATTTCTAAAGGACAAAATTTCAAAAACAAATCTTCAAATCGTTAGAAGTGACATTTCCAAAACAGAATAAACAAAATATTGACAAACAAAGACGCAATTGAATTTTAGAAAGTCAAAATTTGGAGAAGCAACCGAATTTCGAAAAAACTCAAAATATATTAGAGAAACAGAAACAGGAAAATGTTAAAGCTTCAATCTAAAATTTCCAGTTGACAAAGAAAGACACAATTGAATTTAGAAAGTCAAAATTTTGAGAAGTAATCGAATTTTAAAAGAACACAATTTGCGAGAGAAACAAATACAGGAAAATGTTGGAGCTTCGACTTGAAATTTCAAGTTTTTGTTTTGGATAAACTCGAAATTGGGAGAAACTAAATAAAGTACAATTCAATTTAGAAACGGAAAAAAAACTTAAAATTTATGAAATATAAATGTTACAGCTTCGACCCGAAATTTTCAAATTCATTTTTTAAAAAACTTAAAATCTGAAGAAACAAAAAAGTGCAATTTAATTTTGCAAAAAAAAAATTCACCAAATAGACGAATTTATTTCGAAAATACAAAATTTTAAAACAAAATCTTGAAATCTTTAGAACTGACATTTCTAAAAAAGAATAAACAAAATGTTGACAAAAAAAAGACCCAATTAAATTTAGAAAATCAAAATTTGGAGAAGCAATCAAATTGGTAAAGAACTCAAAATATATGAGAAAAACAGAAACAGGAAAATGTTGGAGCTTCGACTTGAAATTTCCAGTTTTTGTTTTGGATAAACTCGAAATTGGGAGACACAAAAAAAGTACAATTCAATTTTGAAACGAAAAAAACTCAAAATTTGTAAGAGAAAAATGTTATAGCTTCGACTCGAAATTTTCAGATTTCTTTTTTTGGAAAACTCAAAGGAAACTTCCCCCAAAAAAACGAATTCATTTCTAAAGGACAACATTTTTTAAAAAAATCTTCAAATCTTTACAAGTGACACAAGTGACTGAAAACAGAATAAACAAAATATGGTTAAACAAAGGCGCAATTGAATTTTGGAAATTCAAAATTTGGAGAAGCAACCGAATTTCGAAAGAACTCAAAATATATGAGAGAAACTGAAACAGGAAGATGTTGGAGCTTCGACTTGACATTTCCAGTTTTCGTTTTGGATAAACTCGAGATTGGGAGAAATAAAATAAAGTACAATTCAGTTTAAAAACTGAAAAAAAAATTAAAATTTATAAGAGATAAATGTTAAAGCTTCGATTAGAAATTTTCAGATTTCTTTTTTGGCAATCTCAAAAATAAGACTAATTCGCTGTAAGACAAAAATGTTAGAGCTTCGACTCGAAAAGTTCTTTTTTGGCAATCTTAAAAAAACTACCGCCGAAAAGACAAATTCATTTCCAAAGGACAAAATTTCAAAAAAAAAAACAAAATGTTGACAAAGAAAGACACAATTGAATTTAGAAAGACAAAATTTGGAGAAGTAATCGAATTTTGAAAGAACTCAAAATTTGCAAAGAAACAAATATTGGAAAATGTTGGAGCTTCGACTTGAAATTTCAAGTTTTTGTTTTGGATAAACTCGAATTGGGAGAAACAAAATAAAGTACAATTCAATTTAGAAACGAAAAAAATACTTAAAATTTATGAGATATAAATGTTACAGCTTCGACTCGAAATTTTCAAATTTATTTTTCGAAAAACTCAAAATCTGAAAAAACAAAAAAGTACAGTTTAATTTTGCAAAAAACATTTTCACCAAAAAGACGAATTCATTTTAAAAATACAAAATTTTAAAACAAAATCTTTAAAATCTTTAGAACTGACATTTCTAAAAAAGATTAAGCAAAATGTTGACAAAGAAAGACACAACTGAATTTAGAAAATCAAAATTTGAAGAAGCAATCGAATTGGTAAAGAACTCAAAATATATGAGAAAAACACAAACAGAAAAATATTGGAGCTTTGACTTGAAATTTCCAGTTTTTATTTTGGATAAAATCGAAACTGGGAGACACAAGAAAAATACAATTCAAATTTGAAACGAAAAAAACTCAAAATTTGTAAGAGAAAAATGTTAAAGCTTCGACTCGAAATTTTCACTTAAAAATAAATTTTGCCGAAAAGACGAATTCATTTCTAAAGGACAAAATTTCAAAAAAAAAAATTTTCAAATCTTTAGAAGTACATTTCCAAAACAGAATAAACAAAATATTGACAAACAAAGACGCAATTGAGTTTTAGAAAGTCAAAAATTGAAGAAGCAACCGAATTTCGAAAGAACTCAAAATATATGAGAAAAACAGAAGCAGAAAAATGTTTGGGTTTTGACTTGAAATTTTTAGTTTTTGTTTTGGATAAACTTGAAATTGGGAGAAACAAGAAAAGTACAACAATTCAATTTTGAAACGAAAAAATCTCAAAATTTATAAGAAAAAAAAACTCAAAAAAAAGAGAAATTTAGGTCAAAGAAAAAAGTTTCAAAAAAAACCTGAAATTTTTAAAACTAAGATTTCCAAAAAAACAAAAAATTAAACAAAAGGTTGACAAAGAAAGACACAATTGAATTTAGAAAGTCAAAATTCGGCGAAGCAATCGAATTTCTAAGGAACTCAAAATATATGATAGAAACAGAAACAGGAAAATGTTGGAGCTTCGACTTGAAATTTCCAGTTTTTGTTTTGAATAAACTCGAGATTGGGAGAAACAAAATAAGTACAATTCAATTTTGAAACGGAAAAAAAACTTAAAATTTATGACAGATAGATGTTAGGGCTTCGTTTCAAAATTTTCAGATTTCTTTTTCGAAAAACCCGAAATCTGAAGAAACAAAAAATGCAATTCAATTTAACAACAATAAAAGATAAAAAACTTTCACCAAAAAACGAATTCATTTCGAAAAGACGAAATTCCAAAAAAAAACCTTGAAATCTTTAGAACTAACATTTATGGTGAAGATTAAACGAAATATTGACAAAGAAAGAGAGAATTGAGGGTATACTAGAAATTTGCAGAAGAGGAGAATCAGTCGAATTTCGAATAAACTTAGAATATATGAGGGAAAAACAGAAAAACAGAAAAATGCTGTAGCTTCGACGTAAAGTGTTCAGTTTTTGTTTTGAATAAACTCAAAATTGGGGGAAACAAAAAAGTACAACTAATTAATTTTGAAACAAAAAAATACTCAAAATTTATGGAAGAAAAATTTACACTCGTAATTTTCGATGTTTTTTTTTTGGTTAACTAGAAATCTCTTAATTTCAATTTTAAAATAATAAAAAAAATCTATATCGAAAAGACGAATATATTTCGAAAAGACAAAATTCCCAAAAAAATTGAAATCTATAAAAAACACAATTTGACATTTCGAGAGAAAAGAATTTTGGGGAATAAATCACAACTTGAAATTATAAATTTCAACTAATCCTGCTGCTAGGTTAATTCTCTTTTTAATTTTTTTACCATTATCAATTTTGTGACCATTGATCAAGCTAGTCATTTCCCATGGCTTATTGTTTATTAGTTATTTATTTATTTATTGTTTTTAGTAATACGTACTACACGTGACGTCCAAGGTTTATGTAAACTCTTTATCCCGGTAATTTCCAGTTTAATAATCCAATTAAGAGAACAACGAATTACCATAATGAGAAGAGCACCTGCTTATCTCTTATCGACAACACGCCTGAAAGCTTTTTGAAGCGAGGATGTTTTTTCTTTCTCATTCGCAGTTAACATGAGGGAGTTATCTTTGGTAATAATTTTTCTTTTTCTGGAATTGGGCTTAGTTTTTCACCAGGAGAAACACCTGCCTAAAAATGTGAGTTGTTCCATTTATCTTCCATTTTTAAAACTCATCTAGTCTTCTAACCACAAATAATGTTTAAATTTAACTAATATTATTCAATTCAATAAATATGTACAATTTTTATTGTTTATCAACAACTGTAATGATACAAAGAAGTAGTTTCATAAAATCATTTTACCCAAAAGCTTCTAACATTCAAAATTTACAAGGTCTAAAAGTCAGACACTCTTAGAGAAGGGTACAGTGTACCCATCACTTGCGCAGTCTAATTGCACTGGTCAACAGTAATTTTGTAGGTAATTGTGTTTGGACTACTTACCTCCATTATGAAGCCGTACTTATTTCTTAACATCACTCCCAGTTTCCTTGTGACAAGGTAAATTTTATTTTTGGAAATGCAGTCTTCCCAAATACTGTTCGTTTTTATTTAGGTCCATACATTATTTACATCTTAAAAAATTTTACCAGAAATATAACATAATTTTATTTTCATATTAATTCTTCATTTAAAGTCTTTTTTATCGTTAAAATGTTGGTACTTTTTAAGTGAATGGGACACAAGGGTTCAAAAAAATCACAATTAGGAAAATTGTGCTACACGTAGATCTTTAATTTGTAAATAGAAAAATGTAAAACATTAACACTTGAAAAGCTCTCTGGGATCACCTCATATCAAATTAGGCTTACCAAAAATTTTGTATAGGGCATTGGTCCCAATAAAAATGGATTTTTAAATTTCAAAGAGAAATTCCCCAAAATGAGAAAAGTAGTAGTAGTAATAGAACCCCAAATTAATAAAAGAAGAAGAAAAGAAGAAAAATTAAATGTTTTGAAAAGATCAGCATAAAGATGCTTTCAAAATTTAACTGGAACATTTTTAGTGTACCATAAGTGACATTCAAACATATTTGGTTAAAAAACCTTTATTGGAGTATATAACTTTGAGCTGCAATATGGGGATCAAGATTCATTTTTTAGACACATATCTTGACTTTGTTCCTACGAATTAGAGACTCTGGGGGCTCTAAGTAATAAGAACTGATGAAAGTTTTATGCTAACACTCCAATGATGACAAATCTTTATCAGGGCAGATTAAAAGGTGTTGACTCACTTCTACTGCTTCATCAAAAGAAACCAATTAAAATCTAAATAATCTAAAAAAACAAACATTTTTTTATTCATTCATCATTTTGCAAACATTTAATAAACAAATGACAAAATCTTTGAAAGCTTGAATACCAAAGACGCCAAAGACACCAAAAAAGCAGAATTTTTGCAGCAAACAATGATTTCACAAAAGTGAAAAAACTGCAAATAATCTGCAAAATATTTATGAAGATCTTCAGAAGCCCCAAATAGTCTTTATAAAACTTAAGAGACTGCTAAAGGTTTTCAAAAGTATCCAAAAGTTTTCAGGCGACTTTGGAAGCGTAATTTATCACTAAAATGATTTGATACCACATCAAAAAAAAACTAGGGACCTCTTCAAAACTTTCTGCTAGAAGACTCAAGGAGGCGGTAAAGAGTCTCCTCGAGGTGGTTCACTGTCTCCAAAAGGTTTTAGAATATCTTCGTTGAAGGCATCTTTAGAAGACTTCATAAAATCTTTATAATTCAGAGAATTGTTATAATACCACACAGCATCATCTAAAAGATTCTTAGGCCCGTAGAGGCTTCAAATAGTCTCCGTATTACTAAAGCGCCTTATGAAATATTTTTAAATATCTCCAGATGATTCAAAAATGTCTTCAGAGGGATAATCTAACATCAATCCTCGTAAAACAATCTTCAGAAGACTTCATAAGATGCTTAGATCCATTCTGTAACTTCCGACCAATCCAAATTCTTTCGGTGGTTTTAAATCTTCACTAGAAGATTTATAATATCCGAAGAGACTTTAAAAAACTAAAATGTTAAAAAGTCTCCTGTGATAATAAAGTGTCCCCAGAACATTTTCGAAATATCTTCAGACAAGTAATTTGTCATCTGAGGGCTATAAAGGGTTTTGGAAAAAGTTCATAAGATCTTTAGAAGATTTCAAAATTTCATATGACTCAAGAGTTACTTATAACGTTCATAAAACCTACAGAAGACTTCAGATAATCTTATTTTCCCTCTAGAGACTTCTAATGATGTTTAAGTGTCGACAAAAGACTTCAAAGAAAAATAATCTATCATTAAAACTACTTAATTTAAATGACAACAACTAACACTATTAAAAAATACAAAAGAAGTTCATGTGACATGACAAAACTTCAATATTGTTGACCAGTGGTATGTAGGCCAAACTAACAGATGAGTAGAAAAGCTACTAATAATGCACAGGCCAATAGGTTTGAACATTTTTAGATTCGAAGTTTGGAAACCAAATACCGGTTTCGATCTTGTTAGATCTCGTCAGTTTGGTATATCCAACTCGAATGCTAATAAATGTTTTGACAAGTAAGTACTAAAACAATCACAGGCGTCAAGCGAGTGACTCTTTAGTACTACCACCTATTGGTCCATAGAGAAACTATGGCCATCGCCTTGCATACGAGTAGAAGCTAGCTTAAGAGAATATCATTTGAATTTATAAGGTAAACAAAAAGCTACAAGACCACATGCATCGCTGTCAACAACAAAATTATTCTTGTCAACGAAACTCGTCACCATATCTAAGCATTTGCAAAGAGACCCGCAAAATTTAAAAAAGTCTGGAACTTTAAAACAACAACAACAATTTCTATTTCAATGGAAGGTTCAAAGTGGCGAGTCTTGAGCTTACATTTTTTTTTAATTTTCTTCCTCAAAACTGCAGATTTAAATTTTTACTGTCTGTTCATTTTTGATTTTCGAAACTAGAAGTTTTATCGAAATAAACTAAGTGTATGTACCGCAAAGATGATGTCAAAAAAATAATGCATAAATGACTCACCTAAATGTCCGGTGTTTTCTGCCTAAGGTTTGCCAGGGAAGGGAAAGGAAAAATAGGAAAAACCCCAGCAAAACACTAATTAATTAATTGACCGAAATTTTTACCACTGCCTTCTCTGGTGGCCGCGCAATAATCCTCTCTTTCGTTATCGTATAAAACACCTGCTGGCACCAACAAGTACTTTTTCATATATGGCACCAACATTCCCCTCACCATGAAAACTAAGTTTTCAGTTCAAATTGTAGGGGGAACACAAACTATTCCTCCCTTAAAGAAACTAAAAAATATTTTACTAAAAGGTATATCCGCACAGCAAACATAATTAATAACATAACCTAGCCACAAAAAATTAAGAAAAACAAATCTAATATAATTCATATGAGGTACTCATAAGAATCTAATCCCCAAAAAATATATATAAACCGCCAAAGAGAAAAAAAACCTAAAATAAAGCATGAAACCCAAGTCTTAGTTTGTTGCGTGGGCAAGGGGCAGATTTTTACCACCGGTCGCGTAAAAACTCCCTTGCTCGTTCTAACCGTAACTACTCGAATAGTACCGTCTGCTCCAGGATTCACTTGCGTTACTATCGCTAGTGGCCAATGAATCAGAGGAGCATTGTCAATTTTAAAACAACTACAGTACCTTCTTTTACATTAGTAGTCTGGTTATGCCATTTTCCCCGAATTTGAAGCGTAGTTAGATATTCTAAGTACCACCGCTTCCAAAAATCTTGCACCATTCTATCAATTAACTGAAAACGATCTAATCTATTCATTTGAACATGTGTAACCTTATCCGCCGGTAAATTAGTTAACGGTGACATTGTCAAAAAGTGTGCCGGAGTCAGTGCCTCAGGAGCAGATGGATCTGCTATTAAACGACATAGTGGCCGCGAGTTTAAAAATGCCTCCACTTGAGTTAAAAAGGTTGATAGTTCCTCGTATGTTAACAATTGATCTCCTATAACCCGATTTAAGTGACTTTTAGCTGACTTAACGTTACTTTCCCAGATTCCTCCCATATGTGGAGCCGATGGCGGATTAAATTTCCACTCTATTCCACGAAAAGACAATTCTGACAACAAAGTGTCTCTATACTCTTTAGAATTTAAAAACGTATACAATTCTGTGAACAACTTCTTTGCCCCTATGAAATTGGTACCCCGATCCGAATATAACACACTACAAGGGCCTCGACGCGACAAGAATCTTTTAAAAGCTTGCAAAAAATGATCCGTTGAAAGTGAACTTACCAATTCCAAGTGAACCGCCCTTAACACTCATGCACACAAATAAACATACATATGCTTTGTGAATTGAGGTTCCTCTTTTGCGTCCTAACGTTATATTAATTTGTCCAAAATAGTCAACACCTGTATGAGAGAAAACTTTAACTTCCTGTACCCGAAAAGCAGGCAAATCTGCCATCACAGGATTTAAAGGTTTTGGTCGTGACCGAAAACAATGATTACACGCATGCACCCGACTGCGAATCAAATTACGACCTGCCAGGATCCAAAATTTTTGCCTGATTATTGCCTCCAATAAATGAGGACCCGTATGTAAATTGGTCTTATGATAATGATCAACTAATTTAATCGTAAAGGGATCCTTTGCAGGTAAAAGAAGAGGATGCCGTTGATTAAAAGTTAACTTTGCATGACCAAGCCTACACCCCACCCTGAGGAGTTCGTCCTGAACAAAGGGGCGCAACTTTCGTAATCTTTCCGAGCACAGTTTTCCCGCTTTCAACCGCTGAATATCAGATCCGAAATGTTCTAGTTGCACCAATTTAATAAGCATTAGTTCCGTTTTAGTCAAATCCGCCGCCGTAATAACTTCATTCAGGGGTAACATTTTTAAAAACCGAAGTACCCAAACTGTAACCCTTAACAATAAAACCCATGAGGAAGACCTGATAATCAAATTATACAAGGGATGTTTCTCCTTTTCAATAGTATTAATCAAAATAGTTTCGCTTTCTTCAGAAGATTTTTCCTTTTGACAAATTGCGGTAACAGGCCAATCACTTTCCTTTTCCACTAACCAGGAGGGCCCTGAGGTCCATAAAGTCTGATTTATTAACTGCGTAGGTAAAAGTCCCCTCGATAAACAATCAGCAGGGTTTTGAGTTCCCGGTATATGTAGCCAACAAGCTTCTGGCAAATCATCCCGAATTTGTGCCACCCGATTAGCTACAAAAATGTCTTTGAGATAAGCCGCCTTTAACCACTGAATTACGGTAGTTGAATCTGAGAAAGCATATATTTTTGAAATCAGAATTCTTTCGCTGTAAACAGCATTAATATGTTTCACCAATTTGGATAATAATACCGCGGCGCAAAGTTCCAGCCTTGGAATAGTGACAATCTTAAAGGGATTGATTTTGCGCATACTAAATTAATAGCTACTTTTCCGCATGCCTTAATTGTCCGCAAGTATACCACCGCCCCATAACCGTTACTGCTGGCATCTGAAAAGTCTATTAATATAGAAGGCGAATTCTCCTCAGCATACACATGGCGCGGTACCCGAAATTTATTAAATTCTGTCCATTCACCACGTGATTTATCCCACAACCGAATTATACCCTCTGGCGGATCTTCGTCCCATCCTAATTTTAAACTCCATAATTTTTTAACAATCAACTTTAAATAGAAAATAAATGGTGCAATTAAACCGAGTGGATCGTAACATTTCGCCACCGCTGACAAAAGTTTTCGTTAAGTACATTTCGCATCAGGCATCGGTAAATTAAAACTCAAAAAGTCGCTATCTGGAGTCCACTGCATACCTAAAATTTTCATGTATGTTTTAAATGTAACCGTCGATAATAATCGTTTCTCAATAGGTATTTGTTCAAGCAAATGCATATTGTTTGTTGACCATTTTGTCAACTCGAATTTTCCCGCCGCAAATATATTTGTAGTTTCCTGATATAATCGGTACGCTTCACCAAATGTCGCTACACTTGATACCAAATCATGCATGTACAACTCTCTCGATCACTTTAGACGCCAAAGGAAATTTATGACCATCTTCATAAAGCAACTGCTTAACCGTTCTTACAGCTAAATAAGGAGAGGCTTTAACACCAAATGCTACAGTATTTATTTCGCAAATATCTACCTCATCCCCTAAATTAAACCTCCATAAAATCTGCTGAAATCTGCGATGGTCTTCAGTAACGTTGATTTGTAAAAACATGCGTTTGATATCCGATGTTACCGCAATTTTAAGTAACCGAAAGTTAATTAACAAGGGGCAGATATCCGTCTGAAACTTAGGACCCCCGTATAATAAATCATTAAGAGAAACACCATTATCTGAAGGCGCACTAGCATCTAGGACGATACGTAACGGAGTACTAGTAGTTTCAGGCTTCAAAACAGCATGATGCGGAATGAAAAATGATTTAACGCCAATATTTTCCGGAAATACTTTTCGCATATACCCTTGATCTACAAATTCCTGCATAACTTTATTATATTCTAACCGCAATTGTGGAAATTTAATAAATCTCTTTTCTAACGCGAGTAATCTAGATTGAGCAGCCACTTTAGAATCACCTAAATTTCGTGGAGAAATTTTAAAAGGTAAAGCTACTATGAAACGTTCCGTTTCATTCCTACTATATGTAATTAAGTAAATTTTCTCGCACTCTACTTCTTCCGAATCTGTTACTTTATTTTTGGGCACCTCCTCAATTTCCCAAAATTTACCTACCAGATACTCAATCGAAGTATCGCTAATTAATATACAAAAAATCTGACCTTTGACGTTAAGCCCGGTGCCTTACCCGTCACTACATAGCCTAACGTCGTTTGAATAGACGTCGGTGATCCCGCTGAACCCAATAAACGACCCGAACCTAATAAAATGGAAAATATTTCCGCTCTCAAAATGCCATCTGTTTCCTGTGATCGATAGTAAGCATCATCTGCTAATGGAACGCCGACAAGATGAGCAAATGTATTTGTATCTACTTGTGCCCTCGGTAAATTTTCCGAAATCTTGTCTACTAGCAAAACTTTAATGGCATATTTTACATCCGAATTGTGACGCGATGCAATGATTAAATCTGCAACACCTTTTACAGGATGCGAACTTTTCCCGAGACCTTGTACTGACGAATAAAATTTTGAAATATTTATTCCCAATTTTCTGCAACACCTAATCGTAAGTAAATTAGCTTGGCTCCCAGTATCCAATAAGAATCTAGCCATCTGATTTTTAATAGGACTGCTTATAGCGTTTACAACCGCCGTAGACAGCAAAACCGTACTGTCATTTTGAACGCTATGAACAGTGGGATAGCAATTATTCACCATTTCTGTTCGCTCCGAATTATTGGCACTTGAAGTGCCCCTGATCTGGGCAACATTAGTGTTATTAGTTATTTCTTTGCTAGACCTCGCTTCTTCCGTCACTGCTGGGACAGAAGTATCCATGCTTGTCTTCCCAGTGTGAAGCAATACGTGATGACGTTTGCCACATTCCGTACAATTCCGCTGTACAGGACAAAAACGTATACGATGATCTGAAGATAAACAATTGTAACACCAGTTATTGTCCCTTACCGCTTCATACTTTTTACTGATGTCAAACATTTAAATTTTTCACATCGACTTAAAAAATGTCCCCTTTTATGACAATAAACAAAACCGTTTAATATTTTGTTAGCCGTTTTGGCATCCTTATTGCCATCACTTACGACAAATGATTTAACAAAACGCTGTTTTCCTGCTACGATGTTATTTCTATTGACTTCTGGCTTCCGACTTAGGGTTAATATTTTCGATTGTTCTTTAACAAACGTAATTAACCCCTCATAGGTAGGCATCGCTAAACCCTGCCTAGGTAATTCAAATGATTTGACAGTCTCGACATCTAGCTTTAACAAAGCATGATAAACTAACATAAAGTCCGCAAGATCAGTTATCCCCAAATTTTTTAAGGCACGCACCGCTGCGTCGAATTTTTCTAAGAACAAATTTAAATTTTTAGAAGATTCTCCTTGAATCACCTTAAACTCCATCATCTGGTCTAAATAGCTGTTTGCTGAGGCTCTTTTATTCTCATACTAATGACTGCCAAATTATCGCATAATTTTGCCCTGTTGGAGCTATCCCCGAACAAATTCTTAAAGTCGACCCTTTTAAACACCCTACTAGATAATAAACTTTGTCCGTATCAGTTAAACTACCATTATCATGAATTAAACTTTTGAAAACCGAATAAAAGGTTTCCCACTCCCGAATTTCCCCCGAAAAACTAGGTAATTCTATCTTTGGAAGTCTAGGAACCGAAAAAGAAGCCGCCTCTGTTTCTTCAATTTGTCTGCCACTGCATGTGTATAACAACATAATTCATCAACGGTTCGCAAAATAGCAAAATCTTGAACATAATCTTCGTCCAACTCAAAACTAAATTTTACAATTTCGTCAATAACGGCTAATAAATCTTTACGTGTTGTATCTATAGACCGATATAAAACTGTAAACCTGTTTAAAGAGTGCTTATCATCTAACTTTTACTTAAATCCAAAAGCGAGTTTTCGTTCGTGGCCGAAGAAAAGGGTTTTTAAAAAGTTGCGGAAACACTTCACAAGCGCCTGAAGACTTTATTGGATTGTATTATTATTGTCTTTCTACATTTATTAACTTAACACTACTGATGGTCATAACACAATCCAATAAAGTCTTCAGGCGCTTGTGAAGTGTTTCCGTAAGTTTTTAAAAACCCTTTTCTTCGGCCACGAACGTAAACTGGCGCAGTCGGTAGGATTGCGGTTCCAGAATTTTGAGTTACGGGTAATTTGACTTTATGAATAGTTCTTGGAAATAATTCTATAACATAATCGGGTAGTTTTCCGTTTAATTCTGTGGGATTTTGTATTATAGGGATTTTCGCTCTTGGTGTAATTATGCATTCATTTCCAAAATCAATTTTAGCTTTTAGTTGTAGTTAGTTAACTCTGAATGCGTGAAACTTATGTGTGCCAATTTGGTTAAAAACACTAAATAATGGAATTATTGCTACTTCATCATGATACGACTTATCATGAGCTGTTTGGATACAAAAATTTTCTTTAATGATAAAATTTCGATAAACACTATGTGCTAGTTCTGGGGTAATTAAACTTCTGCTGCTTCCGGTGTCAATTAGGAATGTTGCGTTTAATTCTGGGATTCTAATACAGGGTAAAGTTGATTTAAGTATATTAATGTTAATTACTTCTGGTGGTTTGGGTTCTGGTTGCTTGGGTCTAAATTGTATTTGACTGGGTTGTTGGATTAAGGTTTGGGTTACCTCGGATGGTTTGAATTCGTAATCAGGCAAAAATTTTCATCTGATTCATTGTTTGCTACATCAAAATTTTCGAAATTAGAATTGGGTTCATCGCTATAAATGCAATCTGACTGATTTGTATAAAAATAATTTGGTTCATCTTTATAAGTACATTCGGGTATTTCATTTATTCTTTCTGTAAATGGATTTTCTTGTTGCTCTTTGGTGTATAATATTTTATTATCATTTTCAACTGTCTGATTAAATAATTCTTTTGATATGAATTTTTGTTGGGGTCTATAATTTATTCTAGTATTTCCTGATGATGTATCCATCGGTTCGGGTTTATAATTTCTATTTGATCTGTTTGAACTTTGTTGTATTGATGTATTTTGAGGTTGGAAATTTGGGTGTCTTTGTGTAGGGAAATTGTTATTAGGTTTCCAGTTTTGTGATTGTTGGAATTGTGGTTGATAATAGGTTCTAAATGGTACTTGTTGAATTTGTGGTCTTTGGATAGGTTGGTTAAATGTAGGTTGTTGAAGTTGTACGTTTGAGTACATGGGATGTTGATAATTAATTGGTTGGTATAGGGGTATGTTTTGTATGTGTGGTTCGTTTGGTATGTTTTGTCTAGTCGGGATAAATCTTTGTGATGGTTTGAAATTTTGCTGTGTATTTAAAGAATTTTGTCGCTGTTGAGAATATAGAAAATTCTCTTTTTCTATCAACAGGCTCATAGCCTTTTCAATGCTATCGGGATTTCTCAATCTAATATTATTCTGAACTTGACCAATGAAACCTCTAATAAATGTTTTTAATGCTAAATCTACGTAATTCTGAATTCTGATTAATTTTTCATTTCTGTCCATCGGTAAGGTGTTTAATTTTGAAATTATGAGACTTCGCGCGTCTTGGCATCTCATTCCGAAACTGTATGGTGGTTCGCTCTTATTTGGTTTTAACGATATTAAGTCCTGAATCAAGCAATCGATATTTCTCTGATCACCAAAACTCAAGTTTAATGCGTTTTTTATTTCTGTCCATTTTCTTAATTCGATCCTAGATCCAATTAGTAGTAATGCTCTACCTGTGAGTTTACCAATAATTGCCCTAAGTAAAAAGTCATTAATCGGGTCATTTAAGTCATTTCTATTTTTGAAATTACTTAATAAACTTTCACAGTTATCAATGAAAATTCCTAACGTATGGGGATTTCCATCGTAATTCGATATCGCGTCAATGTATAAACGTAATAGTTGATAGTTAACTTCCGGTATTGTTGCGTTTATTATTTTTATGTTTCCAAAAGATTCTATTATGTCGTCAATGCTAGACATACAATAGTCTCTTGTCTCTTGTTGTTTGAATATTACTTATGACTAGTGATTATTTGAATAAAGAATAACAGTTCCTTATTCTGCTGGTTAGATTATATACATATGCGTTAAAATAATGAATGGTTCCTTATTCTAGGGGGTTAGTAGCGATTTATAAATGATTTTATTCTAAGGTTATTTATAAATAGATTCTTTGTTTGCGTTGCTTAAAATTACGGTTGATTATTTTCTTTGTTTACTTATTTTAATTGTTACTTTGGGTTATTTTAAATATTTCGTTTGCACTTACATTTGTTTTTTCATGTTGTGCTGCTTTGTTGCTTGTTTTCTTAATTCTAGGTGTCTTGAATCTAGGTGCCTATAGGTTCCGGCGATGTTTGTCCTTTCCCCAGGTCTTGGTGTGGTAGCCTTTAGGTTCCGGCGATGCTTGTCCTTTCCCCAGGTGTTACGGTTGGAGACTTCAGACGTCAGTGGATCCTCCTTTTCCTCTGAAACGTTGTTTGTGAATAGCGGATTCTCCGTTGGGACGGATAGATTGTTTCGCGCCAATCTTCCACTATCCTACCGACTGCGCCAGTTTTCGTTCGTGGCCGAAGAAAAGGGTTTTTAAAAACTTGCGGAAACACTTCACAAGCGCCTGAAGACTGTATTATGATTGTCTTTCTACATTTATTAACTTAACACTACTGATGGTCATAACACAATCTTCTTGGGAAGGGAAGTCGTTTCCTTTTATAGAGTTCGGATGCTGACGTTGAATGCAGGTGTGCGTCTTCAAGGTCAGCATTGCTGCGTAGTTACTGGGTTCTTTTAGCCGTTAAAAGACTTATAGTTTGCTGTGCGGTTCCTGGCATTTTCACGTGAATTCAAAAGTAAACTATCACCAAATGATTGTTATTCGATTTTGAAAGCAAAAAATTTTGTTTGATTTACTTTGAACTGAAACCCTATTTTCAGTGGCCACAATATCTAATAATTACAACCAAATTTTCAAAATGTTAAATTCCCTTATTATAATGGTACCAATTTAATCGTATTGTGCCAGCAAGTCAGAATGTGATAACCGCGACGAACGTAAACATCCAATACAAAAAACCACATAAAACTTTAAGCAGGTGAAACCGATCTGGTATAATTTCACAAAATTTATATCCAATATTATCCCGAATATTGAACAAAATTTGTACCTACCCCAATAACGTCCCGATACGTTATGTTAGAAAAGGCAGTGATATTAATTACTAAATTACCAAATTAAATTTGACCGTTTCAAATTTAAAAACCGAATTAACCGTTACTAGACCGACTAGAAAACTATCCGAAATTCCGAAATCTAAATTTTGTAAACCCCGATGGTTTTAAATTAAATTAAGATAAAGCAAAAACTGATTCAAATCCGCTCGAAAAGGACCAAAAAAATGTATGTACCGCAAAGATGATGTCAAAAAAATAATGCATAAATGACTCACCTGAATGTCCGGTGTTTTCTGCCTAAGGTTTGCCAGGGAAGGGAAAGGAAAAATAGGAAAAACCCCAGCAAAACACTAATTAATTAATTGACCGAAATTTTTACCACTGCCTTCTCTGGTGGCCGCGCAATAATATTCTCTTTCGTTATCGTATAAAACACCTGCTGGCACCAACAAGTACTTTTTCATATACAGGATCGGCCAGTACACTATTTCGGTCTGCTTGCCAATGAGAACGACAAAGCAAACTTCTGATATGAGGCAAGACGGAAAGAGCAACTAAATCGGCAGAGATGCCACATGGTAATTCATTTATGTGTATCTCCTTCATTATGACCGGGATAAATCGCTTCAGCGCTTCTTCGATTCAACAATTGGGAGAATGATAAGGGTACATGTGTAGCGCACATGTCACCTGGCATCGATTGGCATTATTTCTACATGGACTTACGACTGGACCGAATCTGCATTAAATAAATCATCCTCTAGTAATCCGTCCGTCGCGGGCGTAAGGAGCATACAACGCATACGGGCGGCACTATCGAGGAGGCGGCAATAGGCATGTAGTTGGGGATTTAATCCAAATTAAAAATACTTCAAAATCGAATTTTCCTAACTTTTAAACTCAAATATTTCATATTGTTCCTTAAATTGTGACAGTAATCCGAAAATGTTAGTCAAAAATTCGCGGAAAAAACCGAAGTTTATAGTTTTTTCAGTTAACACTCAAAAAAAGTAGAACTTCAAAAAAAATTTTAAAATCTCTTGAAAAAAAAACGAAGTTTTGAGTTTATGCCAACAATTTAAGAGAAAAAGTAAAAATTTAAAATAAGAACTCGAAATTTTGTGAAAAAAAAATTTGTAAAATTTTAAAAATAAAGGAAAAATCTCCCCAAAAAGACAAACTAGCTTATAAATTTAGTTTTCTTGAAGATAATAAAAAAGTATAAATTTAATACTTAGAATTTAGGAAATAACTTCCAGCAAAAAAAAAGAAATTTTTAGCAAAATGTTTGGATGAAACTCGACAAAAAAGTAAAACATTAAAAAAAAATATTTTAAAAATATTCGGCACTTTGAGAATAAAATTGAAGATTAATCGCGAGTCCAACCGCTACTTTGATACACGCTTCGCTATCGGCCAAAAAAAAGTGTTTTCATTAATTTTACATAAAATAGGCCGTTTGTTAATTTATAAGGTTTCTAAAAATATGTAAATTCGAAGTCTGGTAATTAGTTAATTGTTAAACAAAAGCTACTAACTAAATTCCTTATGTGGAGATCTTATGGCAAGATTAAGTTGTATACTAATAGGAAAACTTGCAATGTTTTTAACTGTCATAAAATTATAATTTAGATATTAAATATACTATCTAAACTATTAAGAAATTTAATTTTTTTTAGGTTTTTCATGGTTTAAAAAATTAATAATTACCAGATTGATTATAACAATTATAAATATCGCAAAATTACAATAATATTAAGTATAGTTGCCATAAAACCTTAGCGAAGGAAAAAAAAAACATATTAGCAACTTTAATAATTATTATTCTACTTGGAATCTAAACAAAAAATCTAAAACTTTATGTAAATCATTTTTTCCAGCAGATTTTTTTTCTTTTACAGTTTTAGATGATTTGGTCAATTTGTGAAATTTTTGAATTAATATTTAATAACATAATAAAAAAGAATTTTACTTGCTTTGTTTTTAAAATAATTGCGAAAAACTGGACTGTTTTTTTCAAATCTTTATTGTTAATAACAGCGGCAATTGTTTATGTGTCGATATTTAGATCCAGAAATTCGGACTTTTTTCTCAAAATAAAAAACTATAAATTTCCAGAAAAGATAAAACTTCGAAGAAAATAATTAAAATTAAGCAACATTAGTCGAATAATGTTGTATAAAATTTTACTTTTTTCTTTGAAATTTGAAGTCTTAATTTCAGATTTTAAAACTGATATTTATCGAATTTAAATACAAACTTTGGTTGCTATTTCTGCAACTTTGAATTTATAAAGGGATCATTTTGTAAAGAAAGAAAAAATCTGAGAAAAATACACCATTCGTTGAAAATTCAAAAATGTTTAAACAAATTTCTGGAGTTGAGAAATTTGAGTTTAGACTGAAAATTTTAGCAAAAAAAAAGTGTAATTTTCGAGAAAGCATACTTTTTTAAAATATAAATATTCTAGACATTACGAATTTTTTCTGAAATTTCATAAGTTATTTAAATTTAAAGATTTTTATTTTTTGACTTAAAATTTTGACCTTTAATTCAAATTTCTAGAAAAAAAAGGTTGAATTTTGAAGTCAAAATTTAAACTTTGCATTTCTTAAAATCCAAACTCCAAATTAAAAACAAAACAAAAATATTACATTTCAATCAAGAAAACACTCAACATTTAGACATTTTTTGGGGTGAAATTGTGAACTTTTTTTTTGGAAATTCTTTTTTTTTTCTCGAAATTTGAACATTAAATTAAAAATGAATTATGAATTTTCGACTTTAAAGACGAATTTTTTTCAATTTTTAAACTCAATTTTTCAATGTTGTTGCAATTTTAAAATTGCGACAAATATGAGAAAGTGTTACTTTAAAAATGTGAGAAAAAATTTGAAATTTTGATAAGAAAGTTTCTGAAAAAATCAAAATTTTGGAAAAATTTTAAATCTTATAAAAATAAAAAACCAGAGATTTAGAGTTAAAACTATTATAATTTTAATATTTTGAGAATACATTTCAAATTCTTTAAGGCACTTTTACTTTCTTATAAAATTCCTAATTAGTTACTTCAAATGTTATTTATTTATTTTTTTACTTCAATTTTATATTTCAAAGTCGATTTTTTACATTAAATTCAATCTTTTAATCTTGTTCTTGAAATTCGTTAAGAATGGTTTCTGAAATTTCGATTTTCAATTCGAATTTCCGAATTTTAAGTCAAACTTTCAAAAATAAGTTAGATTTTTGAATTCAATCATTTTTTTAAATGAAAATTAAAATTTTAATTAGTTTAAATGATTGTCTTGACATTTTAAGAAAAAAAATGAGATTGCGAAAAAAGTCTACATTTTAAGGTCATAATTTTAGAAAAGAGTAGAATTTCGAATATAAACTCGAAATGCGGACGCATGGGTTCTCATAATTTGATAAGAGATTCGGTCGAACAGTATTAAATTTATTGAATCGTCCAACAATTTCCACTCTTAACCATCTTCTTACAGAATTCGAGTAATTAATTTGTCTTTACACATCCAGCTGACCGAAATTATGATGTATTGGCCAACTCGGGATGTTATTGTTATTCGATTCAGAAGAAAAAGTGCTAATTATTAAGTGGTATTTAACCTCCCAGAGCGGTGAAGAAGTCGTTGGGCGATTCGCTTTTTCCTACGAAGATCGACCAATACCTGATGCAAAGACGGTGTTAAATATCGTCCACAAAATTGAAAAATCGGGATGCATAACAGGTTGTAATAACAAGTGTTGTTTGGAAGCGCGTCAACCTGAATGTGACAGGCCATTATCCGACGAAAGAATGGCTAAGGAGTTAGCTGTATTGCATTTGTCGAAGCAAAATGAACCTTGTTCTAGTGAACAGATCGCAGAAGAAGTTAATGTGCCATCGCGAACAGTGCGAAATAGAAATGGGTACAACTGTTATAAAGTTTCTGAAACCCAAGAAATATTTCCTGAAGATCGATACAAACGTCTTGAGTTTTGTGAGTCTATGAGAGAAAAAGTTGATGTCGATGGACATTTCTTAACCCACGTACAAGAAAGACCATGTAATTTAGACCATTTACAGGGATCGAATTGTAGAAGTCCTAGATAATACTTTCTCCTGAGATGTTGGCACGCGTAAGAACTGAATTTTACGACAGATTAGGTTATTGCGAAACACCAGGAGGGAACATTTTTGAACCACTTATTACATAAGCATTTTTTCTTCCATTTTTTTGTTGAATCATTTTTTAAGTTTTTAGTTTAGATTGTCATCACACCGGCTGATTATTTTTACACAGAGTTCATTTATCTTTTAGAATTTTTGTTTTATTTTTCGTGAGACCCGGTTGATTAAAGAAAACAAAATCGTAAAGTATCTGCAATTATTTTCATACTTTTTAGGGTGTGAAAATAATTGTAGAATCAATTAATAGGTAAAGATGTATTTTCCATTTAAAACGACACTCTTTTATCGAGCTCCGATAAGGTTCTGATGCAATATCTACAAGACAGGTGTGCAGTTTGCAGCGAATGCGTGGTCATGATTTGATAAGCGCGTCTATCGAGCAATATATTGAAACAGTGTAAATCATACCATCCTTCTCTTTCCTTACAAAATTTTGATATGTTCCTTGTTCTTTACACGTTACAGCAGACCGAAATCGTGTACTGGCCCGTAGTGTATGGCGCCAACACTAAGGCCGTTTTTAGAGTCACGTGGGTAGCACCCGTCACCCGCGCGCGGGTAGGCAGAATACATTTGTTTGCAGCAAGTTATTAAGCCCGTTTTTAGAGCCACGCGGGTAGCACCCGTCACCCGCGCGCGGGTAGGTAGAATACATTTGTTTGCAGCGACGCACCCGCGTGCGGCCACCCGTTCCATTCTAAATAACTTGCTGCAAACAAATGTATCCTACCTACCCGCGCGCGGGTGACGGGTGCTACCCGCGTGACTCTAAAAACGGCCTTAGAGTGGAACGGGTGACCGCGTGCGGGTGCGTCGCTGCAAACAAATGTATCCTACCTACCCGCGCGCGGGTGACGGGTGCCACCCGCGTAACTCTAAAAACGGCCTAAGAGTTTGTATAAAAAAATTGAGTCAAATCTTTTTTAAACTCGAAATTTTTTGCAATTGTCTGAAGAAGATTAAACATTTTTTTACGGTTTAATTCAAGCTTACTCTAATATATTAAATTAATGGAAGGGCGTATTTTTAAAATATATAAATATCTTGATTTTACTAAAAAGAAGTTTGATTTATTGGACCCAATGGAAAGAGATAAATTGACCAATTTACTCGCACTATCAATCGACAGTATTTGCCTTCGAACTGAAAATTATTTTTTTCTCTTTGAAATCACATAACTCTGGATTTAAGTTGCCATTATTAGGTTATGTCTAATTTTTTAAAACCCTCCAGCAAGAAATTAAATCAATAACGACATTTTCTATTTCAGTGTCCTAAATATATTTCAAAAACGAAAGCGGAGGCATCGTGGCCAGAAACAGCCGATGAAAGATGTGCCATATCCATACCACCATGTTTTAATGTCACAATTTTTGAACCTGCAAAAAGATGTTGTCATGACGGAAAATGGGATGAAGATCCCTGTCGTGTTTTTTACGATAAGCTCCACCATATGTACTATCACATCATACTAAACACCGAATACCCACCACGATGCATTTCTAAAAATGTTTCTGCTTTTGAAGTATACCAAAAATTTGCCCAACATCTAGATGTTGGTCCATACTGGATGCCAATCCAAAGAATTGAAAAATCAATCGGATTCTTATACTGGACAGAAATTAGTGACAATTATATGGACTATTTACCTGATGATAAACTGGTTTCGAAGAGTGAATACTACGACTGTGTAACTTATAACAAATATGATTTGGATATATGGAAACCGGAAACTGTTAGATGTGATTCCAAATACACAGCTCTATGTGCTTACACTCCTGGTAAAGCTGAATATATATTTGAAAACGACCTTCAGTTAAAAAAACAATCCATTCTTGGTTTCCAAAATGTCCAAGTTGAGAATTGCAAGGCAAAGTTTCCCCTGAATCTATCGTATAAAAAAAATACTTTGATTGGCTTACCAAGCAATCTGTCATCATCAGAAGAAGATCCAAAACTAAAAATATTAAACTTCAACAATTCAACTTTTACCGTTGAAGTAAAAAACGCTCACAAACTAATGAGTTTAAATGTTGATGATAAATTTTTCTGTTTCTCAGATGCTTCCTTAGATTCTCATATTTTTAAATGTGATTGTAACCAGTACGAATGTTACATTGAAACCTACAATCTCAACGGATACTATTGGTGCGAAGGTTTTCAAGCATCAAATTTAAATAAAATCTCGAGCAACAAAATCTTCCTGAACAACTATTTTTCTTCAAATCGAATATACACAGTTATTCTTCAAATCGCAATTCAAGAATTTTTTTCATTTAACGAAATACTTACATTCATAGAAACTTTTGCAGACGACCAGAGTATGATATATTTGGTCCTTAAAAAATATAAATTAATGGAACCTTCCCCAAGTAGCTTAACTTATAAGCTCCATTACAATATTAACCAAAGTTCAAAGAGTTATGATGACGATAAAGAATTTGAGATTGTAAATAACATTTTCTCTTCGCAAGTGCAAAGGAAGCTCCCGAGTTTTGCTATTAACCTAGTTAAGGTAAGACCTTGGAATTTTTGCGTCAAAGAGATCACGAATGTTGATGGAGTCACGCTAATGTGGCCAACGACGAGAGTGGGTAAATTGACTCGACCAAGAGAGCATTGCCTGCAGGACGACGGTCATCAACCAAGACGACGATGCCTCAGAGATGACCAATATGGGGCAAAATGGGAAAACTTGCGAAACTTTAGCTGTACAACCAATTACCAACCATCGGCATACACTAAAGATTTAATTGATCTTTTACATTCGAATCTCACCCACAACGTAATATTGGGAAAGACCAAGGAAATTTCTGAGAATTATCCAAGTCTAAATTCGGTAGACGTTTTCCTGATATCAAATATCTTGGAAAAAATTTATTCGTCCCGTGATACGAATCTGCATCAATTTTCCCGATTGATCAGTAACGTAATGAATGTGAGGACAATCGAATTGAAAGCGTCTCAGAAGCTTTGGAAATCAACAGATCGAATTTTGTATTATATTGACCAAATTTTGATGAGGAAACATTACGATGGAGTTAGTCATAATTACGTTAGCGATCAATTTTTGGCAACCAAAATTTCCCTTGAAGGCCATAAAGAGTTTTTTCTATCAGACGCTCGCGGTCTAAAACTTTTGGTGTATTCTGATGATGCATTCAATCCACCCGAATTTGGAATTAAGGACGTAGACATTGCAATAGCATTTCCACGTTCTTTGGTGGACCAAATAAACTTGTTAACAAACGCTAGTCTTATACTAACAAAATTTGCCAGCAATTCCCTCTTCAATTCTGATGACGACAACTTCAACGAAGAAATGCCTGATCCTTTAGGAATTTTAATTCCAAGTGGTATCTCCAAATTGAATGGGACCATAAGAATATTTTATAAAACTGAAGAGAATATTTACAGCCCTAGCTTATGCTCTTTTTGGCGCTACAACATTTTAAGTCCCAGCAAGTGGATTTTGGAGGAAAGCGCCGAGCAACAATCTTCTTTTGAGGTTTGTAAATACAACCACACTACTCATTTTGGCATGCTCCTATCTCAAGAACAAATTGAATACAGAAAGCATTCAAAATACCTAAGCTTTATAAGTAATATCGGTTGTTTTCTGTCCACTGCTTCTATCTTGATGATCTTTCTGACTGGAATAATATTCAGGCAGTGGAGGAACACCGGTAATATCCTTCTTCTTAATTATGTCTTCTCAATATTAATGCAAATTCTCCTCCTGTATTTATCCCATCTGTACAGAATTCGTCACTACTCTAAAACCATTTGCGTTATTCTTGGTGCAAGTCTTCATTACGTTCTACTTTCTTCTTTCTCCTGGTCACTTGTCATAGCTTATTTACAATTTAAACGCTTTGTAACCGTTTTTGATACTCAACCTAAGAACGTTTATCTCAAATCATTACTCGTTGGCTGGGTTTCACCATTATTCCCCGTATTTGCAGTACTTATTATCACCGACGATACCTACATGAGAAGTCGCACTGGAATTTGCTACCCTACTAGCTTAGCACTACGATTCGCCATATTGATGCCAATCTCGCTGGTGCTGGTACTAAATATATTAATTTTTATTTACATAATGCACGCCATTTCTTTCAAAGGATCCAAGTCGAGCGGAATTCCCCGCCAGCACTGCAAAACTCGATCAGAGTGGAAGTTGGCTCTACTGCTCTTCTTCATGTTGGGTTTCGCTTGGATTTTTGGGTTTTTATCCGAGTTGGGATTTGGTATTGTGTGTCTTTATTTATTTTGCCTTACCACATCCATGCAAGGCTTCGTCATTTTCGTATTTTTTGTTGTGCTCAATAAAAAAACTAGGATGTTGTATGTTAATGCTTTTCATAAATGGAGCAAGAAAGAGAGATTTAATTCTGTAACGAGTTTAAATAAACAATGAATCTTGAAATTTTTCATTTTTTATTCAATCCTGACTAGTAAACTACCTGATCCTACCAAACTTTTAAATCCCTGGTTACATACTAGGGGCTCTTCCATGTATACATTCCAAGACCATAAATCTTATTCCTAAATAATAATATTGTTGAGGATCTACTGGTTTAATAATTAAAAAGTTATAAGCAATAATTAAAGAATATTTAGAGGTGGAAATCTATTGTTGTTAATAATTTTTCCTTAAATGTGCAGCCAACGCTTTCATGCAAAAGAGTTCAGCCCTTGGTGTAAGTAACAACAGTCTTAATAAGAAAGAGTTGTTACCTACAAGGGATTTGTATAGATAATGTTTTGTAAAAGTTAGTCGTCTGATAATTGTTAAAGGCGACGTGGTGTCTCCACTACATCGCCTCTGCTACTATCCCATTACTTATTTATCGATTGCACTAAAGAACAGAAATTTTGTTGTCTTAGATCTATGATTTGTTTTCAACTAATTTTTCAGTTATAAATCCAAAAATAACCTCCGTTTCTGTATATCATGTCAACTTTTTAATCTACAAGTTACCCTCTTTTTGTCTCGAGTCATACGCATACGCATACAAAGGAAAATAAAGCTAAACAGTACCCTAATATACTATTCACAAATAAGATTTTAATTCATTCATAGGCTTCATTTTACTGCAAATCAAATTGTGTTAATACAAAGAGTAAAGTTTTTTTTTACAAAACATTAAACATTTTAGGACGAACATTTTTGAGTTTCTTCCTTAGTATTTACTGTGTGGACATTTTTGTCTAATGATTGATGCTCCAACAATAATTAACCTCATTGTTTATCCACTTTTGCATTCTATCTGGCCTTGATATTGTGCCTTCATGGCCTGAAATCTTGATGCAGTCATTCATTCTATTCACTACAGAAAAATTTTTCAGTAAGTCGGCAAGATGGCTATATAAAAAATGCAATTTGACACTTATGCTGCAACTAAGCATTCCGAAACTCTCTAAGAGTTGCTGGATAATTACGGTGTAATTTTGAGCTCGTGTATTTCCAATAAAGTCTTTGACAATGTTTTTAAATTCAAGAAAATTATTCTTGTCAAATTCTGTCTTTCTGTTGCGATGAAAGGTTCATTTTTAGCGAGTTATCGAATCTGTGCAACCATCAAACTGGATGCTACCATCAAACACACTGACCTTTATTTTTTCAAAGGACAGTCTAGGAAATGCATCAATAGATACTTGCAACAATCTGCTTCATAGATTTAACAAATTGCTTCACGACGCCCTATTTTATATACAGATGTCGAAATATACGGTTTTTTTCTGTCAAGAAGTAGCTAATTCAGAATGCTTGAATCACTAGATTTAAGATCACATTTTGATAGTCAACTTCACTGCTCCCAATGGTTTTCATGAGATATGTTGTTCCACATATACAAAAAACAGGGATCCTTAGTATATCATATGCGTGTTGCTGGCCAAGGAAGAAGCTGGAAGGACAATATAGATGATCCATTGGTGCATGTGATGTTGCGATAAGTTAGTGACTCTTTATATTGTAGCAAAATGTAAATTATAGAATTTAGTACGTAAGAAAATTTTCTAGAAATATCTGATAAGGGGAAAGCAGCCGCGATAACGAAGCAAATGGCAGATAAGCGTTCCAGAAATTTCGGCAAACGATAAGCCTTATCTGCAAGATTTTTCTATAACCTGGGAGCCAAACCTATATAAGGAGGTCGCCTTTCCCTCGAGTCAGTTAGTTAGAGTCAATTAGTCGGTGTAGTTAGTGAGTTAGTAGTTGGACGTCAAACAGTGAATTCATTATTCAGTTGTAGTGTTTTGAGTTTAGTTTTAAAATAAAGTGGGTATTATTCAACAATCATTTCGAACCGATAAGTCCGTAACAATATCTTCATATTGTTCACGCCAACAAACTGACTGGTTTGTTGGAAATACGCCAAATATATTTTCTTTGTTAAGGAGAACATACTTTAATCTTTGCTCTAAGTTATCAATGAAAAATCACAATAAGTTTCGTTTTAGGCTTAAATTCCTGACATTTTCATATAAATTATATACGTTATGGCAATACACAATTCCATCATCACTAAATAAATTTCGAAAATATCGAACAAACGCACTTCCTCTTAATCAAATGTATAATAGCTATATTAGGTGTCGAGAAAAAACAAAACGTAATAGAAAAAAATAACTGGAGTTTTGGACTAAGCATGCCTATTTAACTCTAAAGTAGCTCAAAAATCAAATTTAATAAAAATTATGTTTCAAATTCTTTCTATCGATTATCAAACAATGATCCTGGTACCTCTAGAATGTTTTAGTAAGTTTTTTAAATTAAAGTAGTTTGATTTATATCCCGCAGGAGACCGACTTTTTTGGCTTATGAAACGTGACAGGTACCTCTTTCATGTGGGAGACTACAGCCCTTGGTGTCCTAATAAGTTACCACCTACAAAGGGTTTATATAAATATTTTTTATGAGCTAAAAAGTGACAATTTTTGTGAGAAAATCGTTAAATATCTTTTTTTGTATTCAATCCACTCGAAAAGGATAACTCCATGATGCCTTCAAAGCACCGCAAATGGGATGCGGATAGGTTGTAATTTTTGGGAAAATTTCCGTTTGGTAACGAGTTCCATGGCTTGGAAGTTCTATTAAAGAAAATAGCTCAAAAACCGAACTCAACAGAAATCATGTTACAATTATTCCCCTGTGTTATCGATTGTTAAACAGTGATCCTGGTTCCATTAGAATCTTTTAGTAAGTTTTTTAAATAAGGGTAGTTTGATCCATATCCTGACAAAACTAAACGTGACAGGTTCCGCTTTCATGTGGGAGACCACAGCCCTTGGTATTAATAATGCCAGTCCTTGTAAACTTTCACCAACAAGGGGTTTGTACAGATATCGTTTTTATTTTGAAAGTGACCATATTTATTAGAAAATCGTTCCTTACGGATATCAAAGAATCCTCAGCGTTTACTCTACTTTTTGAATTTTTGTTAACCTGCTGCTGATCGAATTTAAAAAATTGTGTATATATATCATACGTGAAGTCATCAACATTTGCTAAGTTGTTCGAAATAAGAAAAATATTTGCTACAAAATAGTGTTTTTATAAGCTTTAAAAATATTAAACCCTTAATAGACTTATGTTAATGAAAAAAATGTATTAACTGAAAAGCACAAAAGTGGAACAACAATAATTAAAATGTATTCAGCGTGGTTTAAGTTAAAACCCTTCGTGGCTTTTTGTTTCCTTTCAGATGTAGTGAGGCATTTGCAATAAAGCTCGGGTGGTTTGTCTCAGGTTCACTAATAAATTTGTTTTTTTTAGGTTGACTTTATTCTCAAAGTTTAATAATTTTTTTGTTTAAAATTTACCCTCTGGAACGCTTCAACTTTCTTACAATTCGACAATTTTCTCAAAACTTCGAATTTATTTTTAAAACTCGTCTTTTGCTTCAAAGTTGTGTAATTTTTCTGAAAATTGGATTTTTTCGGATATTTTAAACCTTTGTAAATTCGCCTTCTCCTTCAATTGATTCTCAAAATTCGATTTTTTTATCAAAATGGGAAATTTAACCATTCCTTCAAAATTTGACTCTTCAGATTTCTTCATAAAAAAAATTGAAATTTGGGGAAACTTTAAACTTTTGTAAATTCGCCTTTTCCTTTAATTTATTCTTAAGATTTGATTATTTTATAAAAATGGGAAATTCAACCTTGTTCTCAAAATTTTAAACTTTATCTCGAAATTTCGACTATTCCTTCAAAATTTGACTGCCTACAGATTTCTTCATAACAAAATTTTGAAATCTGGATTCATGGAACTTCAACTTTTAGGTTCAATACTTTAGCATACGGACTTAGGACTGGGCTTGCGCAAGACAAACTACATAAATTACAGCGGTTAATTTGCTTTGGGATAACTGGAGCTATGGCGACATGTCCAACAGCTGCAATAGAGGCAATAGTAGGCCTGACTCCACCTCACATTTATGTGAAAAAGGAGGCAGCGTTTAATGCCTCATAGTTATTTCAATCTTACAAACTGAAATCGGGTCACGTACAGATTCTGGAGAAAATTCCACTGGGATCCATTTTCAAACCTATCAAATGCCTACAAAACAGGACTTTGTTATTCCACACGAAGTGGTTACCGGGGACCGCCAGACATGGAATAGACACAGTGAAATGCTAGCACGCAAAGCATCTGCCTGGTACAGAGAAGAATTCAAACAAATTGGAGCAATAGGATTAGGAATCCTAGTAGCAGTAGCAGTATCAGGAGTAGGACGAGGATCCTAATTTAAGACCCTTTGAATCCCTAGGAAATACTCCCACAATTTTCCGAGCAAAACTGCTTGCTATAACTCTGTGCGCAAAAGAGTGCCTTTTTTAAGTTTGATCCACTCACAAAGAATAACCCTATTAGGTTTTCAAAACACTACAAGTGGGATGCAGAAACAATGATAGATGGCGATGAACCGCCTTCTTAAAGAAGAATAGGTTGTAATTTTTGGGAAAAATTCCTTTCGGTAACAAGTTCCATAACTTGGAAGTTCAATAGAAAAAAGATTCTCCGTAGACAAAAGTCCTCACTGTGTCAAGCTGGACCGCACAGGAATTTGCTGTCTCCGACTGTCTAGTACGCCTCAAGAAACTTGCCCTTGGGGGATTAATCCTATTACTACCTGCGAGCACCTTCCATAATAGTACTTGTAGAAAAGAGACAAGTCACCAACCATACGCCTGTGCTCCAGTGCTTCGAGAGAATCGGTCAGACTCTCGTCATCAGTAAGGCGAATCGCTCTTCTTTGAATTGAATTCAAGGGAGCTTAAGTGTGTTTTGGGGCTGAACTCCAAACATGAGAACAGTATTCTAGTGTTGGCCTAACTTGAACTTTGTATAGTGTCAATAGCTGATGAGATGTGAAGTACTTTTTAACTCTAAAAAGAAAGCCTAGCTTCTGAGAGCCGGATTGGTAATGGCGCGCACATGATCGTCCCAAGAGAAGTTAGTGCTTGCATTCACTCCTAGGTTAGATAGATTAGATCCCATAGGAAGGATTTTACCGTCCATTAGTATGTTTATTGCATTATCCCTTGATGTTTTCTTAGAGAAAACCGCGGCATGAGTTTTTAAAGCGTTGAAGTCGACCAAATTGTTCTTACCCCATTCCAGAATAATCTTGAGATTCCGATTAATCGTCTGTATCTGCTATCCTCTTAGTCGATCTGAAGTAGCGATAGATAATGGTTTGTCGGACAAAAAAGATGACACAAGGTTACTATCATCTGCGTAGCTGTATATAGGATTATTTAAATGTGAGCTGCCAAATGGGTGTCGCATCATAGCGTATGCTGATGATACGGCACTTATCATAAGGAATAACACATGGAAGGGCACAAAACAAGCGGGCGAAGAAGCACTGATAATGCTATAAGCCTGGGCCGAAAGGGGTAGGGTGAAATTTAATGCAGAAAAAACGGAAGCTATATTTTTTGGAAAAAGTTCAAATCAACAAGAGTTGACTTTCAGGATGGGAAGTGGCAGAATAAGGTGCAAAGAAACGCTTAAATATTTAGGAATTATACTAGATAAGAAATTAAACTATAAGGAACACATAAAACACGTAACAGGGAAAGCAAAGAATGTAGCACAGAAAATAACAGCAGCAGCTTATCGAACAGTGTCAACGGAAGCGGCATTGGTATTAGCAGGGCTGGTACCAATAGATATTAAATTAGAAGAAATAAGAAACAGAAAAAGAATATTTGAATGGACAGGGGAAAAATTCGTGAAGAAACGGAACTGGAGATTAACGCAGAACAGATAGAGAAAAAGGTCAAGAAGAGAAGGAAACATCCGGTAAAGGAAGTAGACCAAAAGAAGCAAGAAATAGCAACGGAATACGAAATTTATACAGACGGATCCAAACAGGAAACAGGCACAGGAGCAGCTTACGTTATTTATAGGAAAGGAAAGGAAATAGGTAAGGGGCAATACAGGCTCGGAGGCAATTGCTCGGTGTTTCAGGCGGAAGTATTAGCTATTAAGAAAGCAGTAGAACGAGCTCGTACGCTGGAAAGTTGCATTATAAGGAGTGATAGTAAGGCGGCAATAGCTGCCATGCAAAATAAACCAAATTCGGAACTTGTTAAGGAAGCGCAAGATCTGCTTCAAGAACAAAGGAAAACGCGATTGGAATGGGTTAAGGGACATCGGGGAGTCACTGGCAACGAAAGGGCGGACGAGCTCGCGAAAGGCGCATGCAGTTTAGGCAATAATGATAATAATAACATGGTGGTGGTATATGAATACGATAAGGTGCCCTTTGGGCTTATTAGGAACAGACTGTCGCGTTGCTCTTTTTTCAGGTGGCAACAACGATGGGATTCTGCCACAACAAGGAGAGGGACTCATCGCTACCTGAGAAGAGTTGAAGGCTACAGGCGTCTAAGAGGAAGGCAGCTTACGCAGCAATGCGTACAGCTGCTTACAGGCCACGGAAGGTTTCAGGAATACCTCCACAGGATGGGGAAAAGGAACCCACCATTATGCCAATGCGGAGAGCCCGAGGATGCTGATCATGTAATGTTCGTATGCAGGAATCGGGAGGAATGGAGGAACAGAACAGAGCAACTAGCGATAAGAAAGGGAGTGCTCTGGCCAAGAAGTATCGAGGAGATTGATGAGGCGGCTCGGAACCCAAATTTCTTTGAAGTTCTGAACCAAGCCGCCGGAAAGCTTGACGAACTCAAGTCCTCATTTGAGGAACAATAGATTTCGAGTACCGGGGGATCGAGTACCTGGGAAATGAATCTACGAGAAAGCGGAATAGGACAATATGGGAGGAAGCCTACGTCGAACTCCAAGTTCTGACCTGGAACCATCCGAAGTCAAGGGGATCGAGTACCTTGACATGGCACAAGCTGGAATATTGAGCACCCAGCCTTAGACGCAACGCAAGAGGAAAGAAAAAGAGACAACGCGAGGAGGAACGTTAGATTAGAACTTTAGGTTAAATAGGTTAGATTAGGTTAAGGTGAAGGGTAGGTTAGGCAGATTAAATGTAGGTTAGAAACTAGACTAGACTAGGAACATACGGCAAACCGAAGTAGGAATAAAATGTAATTAAATAAGAATATTATGTAATAGTTAAGGTTAGAGGGGTATGCATGTGTAGGAACCCTCAGAAGTGTAAATTTACTTCAGTTAATATATATATATATGTATATAGGATTGGAAGTTGAAGCTAAGAGATCGTTTATGCCTACAAAACGGACTCAGGAACGTACAGGTTTATATCGTTTCGGATAGCCAGGCAGCATTAAAGACTCTAAAGTTGTTCAGAACCGAGTTAAAAATACCTTGAAATGCAAACAATTCCTGAAGTAACTGACTGCACACAACAAAGTAACTTTAATGTGGATTCCAGGGCATCAAGGTATAGAAGGCAACGAAGAGGAAGATATACTCGCTAAGGAGACCTCAATCACACCTTTTTTTGGCGCCCAGAACCATACTGTGTTCTTACAAAAAGCCACGTAAAAAATGAAATATATACTTGGAAGACAAACCAAAGGCTGTCATACTGGAGCAAAACCCCAGGCCTAAGACAGTTAAAAAAGTTTATCACTATCTCAAAAAAGAAGTCTGAGCAGCTTCTCGAACTAAATAAGAAGACTTAAGAATAATAACGGGACTTTAAACGGGACACTTCTCAGTAAAGTATCACCTTAAGAAGATGAGAAAAGTGGATGATGAAAACTGAAGATTCTGTAACGCAACAACAGAAACAACAGAACACTTCCTATGCAAATACATGGCTCAATTCTGTAAGAGGCTCAAATTTCTTGAAAGAGTGACTCTGACACCCTACAAAATAAGCGAAACAGCTCCTAAAAAATGATAGACTATGTAAAAAGTCTAAACATCTTGGACAATCATTTAAAAAAATTTGATAGAGTAGATAGGATAGAGCCCACACAAAAGATCCTAATGGGTCGCAGTGCTGAGAGGTGCAAAAGCCTATACGACTCCATTTCAAAACTGTAACTGAAACTGGGACTGGGCTGGATGAAATTAGTTTCATTTAACAATTTTATAAACCAGTTTGGAAAACATTTACATTTTTTCAGTACATGCAAATTGTATGAATATTAAAAAGGATTAAGTAGGAAGAAGAAAAAAGGTTTTCGTATTTCATTTTGGACCTTTGTTGCCTCGAAAGAATAATAATCTAAATGTATTGTTGCATAAACGAGCACAACATTGGATAATATTGAAATTATCTAAATAAATTGCTGCTTATTTGAAAAAAGTTAGTTAATTTTTTACATAGAATTGCAACATTTAAAATATGGAAATTACAGCAATAGTGTTTCCCCCCTTTTTGTTGAATTTCAGCTTACCTTTTGTTCACTCTAGCAGTTCCTGAAAATACGTATATTTTAATATCGATGATAGTAATACCAAACAAACCGAACAGAAACCATTATCTTACACGAGGTTTTAATTGTCATTCCATGTTTGTATTATGTATTTTAATAACATCTCCGATAAATTTGGAAATGCCCTGATTACACCGAGCCAAAATAATTTGTTTAGCACCATAAACAGTTTCAACGCATAAAATGTAAAAATGATATTGCTGTTAATTGTGCAGCTTTTGATTGCATTTTCTCAAGAAGAATCTTTCATAGAAAACGACAATGAGTCTAATGATAACCAGTGCTATACAAACAACGTCACTGCATGTGTAAGTAGATTTAAGTGTAATAGTAAATCCTAGATAACATGATTATCACCAAGCGAACGCTTAATCAACGCTGAAGAAGCCCATATAATTTTAACAATTCAATCATCTGATGAATGATCAGGTTCGCGCTTTATGAATCCATACTGAGCTAGAACACGGTAATTTGTTAATATGTAAAAGGAATTTAAAGAACATTTTGGCTAGAACACTTTAAAACAGTTACCATATTTTTTATTATTATTATTTCGAGGGTTTGCAGCTCTTGCATCCTCGGCGCCATCGGTTTTTGACCTTCCAATTGGTTTGTTGGAGTCCTCTAGTTGTCATCTCCGCTTTTACATTTTGGATCCATCTTTTTCTCGGGCGGGCTTTTTTATTTCGCTCAGTTGGCACCCAATTTAATATTTTGGTTCTTCATTCAAACGTCGTAGGTGCCCGTACCATTTCAGTTGTTTTTCATTAATGGTTTTGGTGGAACTTGGTTTGGAACACTTTGTCAGTCAAGAATTCCCAAGAGTTTGTGCAGCAAAATTCAGAATGAAAAGTTGTTGGAGGGTGAAATGCTGGTTTCTTTTGATGTTTCTTCCCTTTTTCCTAGTGTACCCATACCTCAAAAGTTATTATACCTTCGAGATCTGCTGGAATATAATAACCTTTCAGGCGAAATCATTGACGAGTTAAAAAGCAGTATCTCTCTGAAGATGATAGCTTGGCTATGGAAACGCCTTAGAGCAACTTTTTTTTCTTGGTTTTAGGGGGCAAGATTTGTATTTCAATATTTCATTAATGGTATCTATTTTAATGCCTGGAGTGACCATTCTTCTTCGATCTGTTCGTTCCTGACCTGATCCTGTAGTATCAACCCACAGCATCTCCTCCAATATGACATTTCTCATCATCATCATCTCATCATATCTCATCAGCTACTCACACTATACAAAGCTCGAGTTAGGCCAACACTAGAATACTGTTCTGATGTTTGAAGTTCACCCCCAAAACACACTTTAGCTCTCTTGGATTCAATTGAAAGAAGAACGATTCGGCTAATTGATGACGAAAATTTGACCGTTTCCCTCGAAACACTTGAGCACAGGCATATGGTTGGTGACTTGTCTCTTTTCTACAAGTACTATCATGGAAGATTCTTGCAGGAACTAATAGGATTGATCCCTCAAGGGCAAGATTCTTGAAGCATACAAGACAGTTGGAGATAGCAAATTCCTGTGAGGTCCAGCTTGACACAGTGAGGACGTCTGTCTATGAAAACTCTTTTTTCTATAGAACTTCCAAGCTATGGAACTCGTTACCAAAAGGAATTTTTCCTAAAAATTACAACCTATCTTTGTTTAAGGAAGCTATTCATTGCCGTCTATCCTTGTTGCCGCATCCATTCGCACTGCTTTGAAGGCATAATGGGGTAACCCTTTGCGAGTGAATTAAACTTTAAAAAAATCGGCGTTTCAGTTAATGTTTAATATATATTTCTTTTAGATTTGTGTGTCAAGTTGTTGTTCCACAGAATTGGATGCAGTGCTTTAATCATATTCTTTGCTTTACCAACCTTTTTCATTATGTCCTTGTCTTCCTTATCGTCCTCACTTATTAGGATTCCCAACTATTAGTATTGGTAGATGTTTTTTATTACTATCCCCTTTCCTATTTTTTTATCATCCCCCTTTCCTCCTATGACCATGTATTTTGTATTTTCTGTATTTACTTCTAGTTCCCATTTTGAGTATTCCTCCATAAGTTTGTCCAACATATATATCATATCTTGTTCGTCTTCGGCCAGGATTATTTGGTCGTCCGCAAAAAGAATTGTATATATTACTGTTATTCCCATAGGGCTTCATTTCTTTGTCCACTGTCTTAATGCTATTCTACTTGTAGAATGTGTGGAGGGGAAGAAGAAACTCCTTTACACATATTATGTGAATGCCCGGCTCTGGCAAGGGATAGACATTCCATCTTTGGGAATGCTCTGACTGAAGCAAAGGCAATAGTGAAACACCCATAAAGAAAGATCTGGAATTCTATAAAAGAACAGGCCTATTATGAGAAATCGTAGGGACACAAACAGCAAAAGCAGGGAACACCAACCTCATAGAAATAATAATAATAATGCTATGTTCAAATAGATTTTGAATAAGCTAGGAAAGAGACAGCAGCCTTATTTTAATCCTTTTATTTGGGAGAATGAAGGTGCCACGGCATTCCCATTTGTGGCAGTTACCAGCGTATAGGGCTTTCCTAGCTCGGATGTGTCTATCAGGTCTACAAAGATGAAGCAGAATTCTCTTCCTCGTAAGAGTCTATTTTCTGCTATCTGTTTAAATGTGAAGATGTTATCCACGCAAGTCCTTCCAGGTCTAAAGTTGCTCTATTCTTCGATGTCTGCAGCTTCCTCTCCAATTCTGGTTTTGAGAACTCTTTCATATAATTTGCCAATCGATGATGGTATACTTATCCCTCTGTAGTTCAAGCATTCGCGCTGGTTTTCTTTCTTATAGATTGAGTTTAAATAGGATCCTTTCCAATTTTTGGGATGTCGTCGCCAGCTAAATATTTGTTGAATATTTGGCAGATTATATCTAGGACTTCTGTAGTTGCATATTTAATTAACTCGATAGTTAAGTCACCTGGTCCAGGAGCTTTATTGTTTTTTATTTTCTGTTGTGCTGCTTTTACTTCTTCTAGAGAAATTTTTTGATGTCCTCGTCTACTACTTACCTCTACTAGGTGTGTGTCGAGATATTTTAGTCGGTTTTCTAACAGCTCGTTATAATAATCTTTCCATCTTTTCAGACTGATGGGATTTATTTTGCTTCTTTCAGTCGTATTCCTTCTTGTACTCTTTATTGTATTTTATACCTTTCCTGACCTAGATCCCCTTACCATTGAACTTATTTGAGCACATTTTCTATCCCAAGCATGATTTTTTTCCCTTTTTCATAAGCTTCTTGACCATGTATCTATATCTGTTATAATGCCTTTGATCTTCCACATTTTTTGTCTTAAACCATTTAAGATATAATCTCTTTTTCTCTTCTGCTATTTCTGTTAACACGTTCGTCCACCAATAATTCTTTATTTTAGTTGTATCTTTCGTCCCTACCATGCGCTAGCACAAATTTTACTTGAGGATTTATAAAATAACACGCAGAAAGAAGTTTATAGATTCCTACTGTACATCAGCACATTCAATGCACAAAATTGAATGTTCTCTAACAGTGGGGGTGTTTTCTATAGAAACTGGGGAAGCACAGTTTCCCTGAAAATTGTAGTCTGGTTAATTAAGAGGTGGCTAGTAGGAATTTTATTTTAGAAATGTTTACTTTTCTGTCTTAGAGATTTGTCCCTTTTTAACTTTTCTCGAAATTTCCAAAATTGCTTAGTTTCAACCGATGGTTATTTCTTACATAAAAATTAAATTTTTCAAAAAACTTCAGTTAGATAATATTAAGTTGTTTTCTAGAATTTTTCAATTTGGGTTTTTTAAAGATTTAGATGATTTTCTCGAGATATTAAGTTTAAAATTTTCAGCCTGTTTCTGGAGTTTTTGAGTTCAATTATTTTTTATAAGGCTTGCGCTTCTTTCAAAATTTTAAGTCCTTTCTCCAAACTTTTTCGTTTACATTAAAAATTTTTGTTGCTGACATTTTAATGTTAAAATGTTGACGTTAACATCAAAATTTCCACTCTTTTCCCAAAATTTCAGATTAAATCTGGAAAAATTTGGAGCCTCAAAGTGGCAATTTTACTAAAAAAGGGTGGAATAACTTTCAGTAGGTCAAATTTTGGAATTATAATGTTACGGGCTTATCGGTTTGAATTGATGATTAACATGTGAATTGAATAATACCCACTTTATTACCAAACTAAACTCGGAACACTACAACTGAATAATAAACTCACTTATTTACTTCTAACTACTAACTCACTAATTACACTGGCTGACTCTAACTAACTGATTCGAGGGAAAGGCGACCGCCATATATAGTTTTGGCTCCCACGTTCTAGAAAAATCCTGCAGATAAGGCTTATCGTTTGCCGAAATTTCGCTCATCTGCCGTTTGCTTTGTTATCGCGGCTGCTTTCCCCTTATCAGATCCTTCTAGAAAATTTTCTTACGTACTAAATGTTATAATTTACATTTCGTTACAATAATATAAATTTTTAGAGTTATCTTGAAATTATTATTTTTAACTTTTACAGGTATTTCCTGAAATTTTCCGTTTTTCTGAAGATTACTTTTTTTTGAAATTATGGAACTCTTATTCATGAATTTTCAACTTTCCAATAAAACTTCGAATATTAGTTTTTAAGTTTGAAGTCGAAATATAAAAAAAGTATCTATATGTATAAAAAGTGAGAAAGGAGGCGAGATTTTCTAAATATTTTGAAGTTTTGAGCGACACTTTGAGTAAATAGTCGATTATAGTTTGAATTTAATTTAAGAATTTCTTAGTTTTTACTTTGTCAATTAAAGTTTGACGTAATCTCAAAATGTAAGGAACAAACTGAAATTGCAAAGAAATATTTTTCTCGATATTTCCAACAAAATATTTTTCAGCTTAGCCCTTCTTAATTTAAACAAGCTTATATTAAAAACTACTAATAAAAATGAAATTCGAGAAAGTCCGATTTAACATAGGGAAATGTTTGAAAAAAGCTAAATTTAAATAAAAGTAAGAAAATTTAAAAAGAAATTTGAATAAAAGAAAGCAATATTTCGGGCAAAAAATTATGAATTTCTAAAACAAATTCTGAAGTTTTCTGGAAAAAGTTAAATTTTAAGAAAAAAAGCTTTATTTTTAAAATAAGATTTCAAAATTTATAAAAAATATGGGTCTTAAGCAGCAGGTTGAAATTTCCAGAAAATCATATTTAAAAAAGTCGCGTAATTTTAAAAAATATTGGGAAATTAAAAAAGAGCAACAAATTTTCCAAAGAAAGTCAATTTTAAGAAAAAGTCGAATTTTGGAATAAAATCAAAGTTTGAAAAAAAACGAATCGAAAATCCCGAAAAAGATGTATTTTAAGCCAAAACAAACTTCGATAAGACAATAGAAAATTTTCACTAAAAGGTATATTTCAAAAAAACAAATAGTCAAGTTTTAAGAATAATTGTTTCTAAAAAAGCCGAATTTTGAACAAAAAGTCGAAGTTTTGAGAAAGACACGAACTTTCAAAAAAAAGTTAGGATTTGTAGAATCAAAAAGGATCAAAATTCTGGAAAAAAAAGAATTTTAAGGAAAAAATCCTAACTTCCAAAAGTATATTTTGAAAAAAAGAGGAATCTCGAACAAAGGATCGACATATTGAAGAAAAAACAATTTTGAAGTAAGAGTCCTCATTTACAGAAATTTTGGTCGAACGGACTGGTCCTTTAAAATTTAAATAGGAATCTTGTCCCCTGAAACCGAGAAAGATTAAAAAACAAAACAAAGGTAGCTCTAACGCGTTTTGATTTCCAAGCTATCATCTTCAGAGAGATACTTTATATCTGTGTATCTCTCTGAAGATGATAGCTTGGCTATCGAAACGCGTTAGAGCAGCCTTTGTTGTGTTTTTTAATCAGTAAAGGTTGCTCTAAGGCGTTTCGATTACAAAGCGATCATCTTCAGAGAGATACTTTATATTGGTGGATCTCTCTGAAGATTATAGCTTGGCTGTCGAAACGCGTTAGAGCAGCCTTTGTTGTGTTTTTTAATCAACAAAGGTTGCTCTAACGCGTTTAGATTGCCAAGCTATCATCTTCAAAGAGATACTTTATATCTGTGTATCTCTCTGAAGATGATAGATAGCATGGCTCTCGAAACGCGTTATTGCAGCCTTTGTTGTGTTTTTTAATCTTTCTTGGTTTCACGGCATAAGATTTGTCTTTCAATTTTCAGAAATATTAAACACCGAATTTTGAGATAAATATGAAAATTTCTAGAAACAATTAGATTTTAAGCAAATAGTCAAAATATTCCAAAGTACTGATTCTAGCAGGTAGAAAATTTCAAAATTAATCTAATGTTAAAAGAAATGATGAAATATCGAGAAAAACCTTGAAATTGGAGAAGAAAATTTTGGGAGAAGGTCAAATTTTAAGAAAAAAGACAAATTTTATTAATAAAAACCATATTAAAATAAAAGACGAATTTTGAAAACCAAAATATCTAAATATCAAGATAAAGACGAATTCGGAAAAAAATTGAAATTTCGCAGAGAAAGTCAAAAAGAAAAAGGGGTAATAAATTAAATTATTAAGTTAAAATTTCTAAAAACAAAAACGAATTATGAAAAAATAATTGGAAAAAAAAACAAGAAAATTACAAGAGAAAGATTAAAATTTCAAAAAAAAGGTCAAGCTCTAGTAAAAATTTAAAGTATCTGAGAGGCATCACTTTTGTTTTTTTGAAAAAAAGGGCAAATTTTCAGAGAAAGTCGAAATTTTTCAGTTGAATATTTATTTTTTCTTGATTACTTAAGTAAGATGAAAACAATCGCTCTGCCGTCGTCAGACGGTACGACGGGACGACAGAAAATGTTGAGATAAATATTAACATTTTCAGAAAATTGCAATAAAAAAAATATCGATAACTTCTAAATTTCCAAAAAACATTTTTTAAGATGTTTATCTTTTTTCAAAGTTTCTACTTTTGGTGGAACGGACTGGTCCTTGGTTAAAATCAAAAATTGAAATACAATCAAATTTTGAAAAAAAATGAGTCATAAATCTTGTCCCTTGAAACCAAGAAAGATGAAAAAACACAACAAAGGTTACTCTAACGCATTTGATTGCCAAGAGAGATACATACAGTTTCTTTTCTTTTTCTTTTCTTTTGATGGAACGGACTGGTCCTTGGTTATCTTCAAAAATTGAAATACAGAACTTGTCCCCTAAAACCAAGAAAGATTAATAACACAACAAAGGTTGCTCTAACGCGTTTCGACAGCCAAGCTGACAACTTCAGAGAGAAACTTTCTCTCTGGTTATCGTCAAAAATTGAAATACAAATCTTATCCCCTGAAACCAAAAAAGATTAAAAACACAACAAAGTTGCTCTAATGCGTTTCGATAGCCAGGCTTCAGAGAGATACTGAAGTAGTATCTCTCGCATTAGAGCAAAGTTTCTTGTGTTTTTTAATCTTTCTTGGTTTCAGGGGACAAGTTGTGCATTTCAATTTTTATACAGTATCTACTTCTTTATCAAAGGATGAACCAAAATTTGAAAAAAAGGAAAATATGGATAAACAATTCGAAAATTGCAGGAATACGGGTTTTAAAAAAGTGGAGATTTTTAAAAATGGTCAAGTTTTGAAAGATGAAAATTTTACAATTTTGAAAAAAAAAGAACAAAAAATTTTAAGATAAAAATTCAAAATTTTAAAGAAATTGGATTTTGATAAGAAAAAAAGCAAATTTTAGAAATAAATATAAATTTCAAAACAAAAACAAATATTGCGAAATGAAAAACACTTTTGAGAAAAAAGACAAGATTTCGATTGAATTTAAACATTATAAGGTAACGACGATTTTTGAAAGAAAAATGGTAATTTCTGGAAAAGCCCACTTACAATTAGTTAAATATAGATTTTCAATCCCTTAACCAAAGAGTGAAATCCCCCCCCCCCCCCCAGCGTCTTTGTTAATGTTGTTTTGGTGGAACGAACTAGTCCTTGGTTATCATCAAAAAGTGAAATACAAATCTTGTATCCTGAAACCCAAAAAGATTAAAAAACACAACAAAGGTAGCTCTAACGCGTTTCGAAAGCCAAACTATCATCTTCATAGAGACACTGGGATTTCTCTTGAAAGGTACTACTACTATCTCTCTGAAGATGATAGCTTGGCTATTGAAACGCGTTAGAGCAAGCTTTGTTGTGTTTTTTAATCTTTCTTGGTTTTAAGGGACAATTTTTGAAAATAATAGTAATAATAATAATGAGCAATTTTTGAAAATAACCAAGGATCAGTCTGTTGCACCAAAACAAGTACCTACATTTCTGGCAGTTTTCTATTTTTCAGTGCTCGGAAGAAAGAAACGATCTTCTAAAGGTAGTCTGGCCGGCAACACCTGAGGGCCATTCTGCACTTTCAGACCCTTCTTGCTTTGATGAAATGCTTGCCCTAATCAAGAGGAATTGTAGCAAATTGGGATGGGAACCGGATCCTTGTGTGTTTGCTTACAATGACATTTATGACGTGTTTTACTATTTTATTTTTAATGTTACTTTCGCCGAACGTCTTCAATGTATATCAGAAAATTTAACGAATTTTGACAACACTAAAAATGTATCTGATCAGCTGAACATAACTGAACCAATTTGGGTGCCCATTGAGAGAAATATAAGCAATGGAGTATTCCACTGGATGGAAATAAGTTCTCAATATATGCAACCATTCGAAATACTGAACGACTTATTGGTTAATGAGTGCGTAATATACGTTAATGGTTCATTTACTTATGCTGATTGTAATTCAAAACAAACAATGATCTGTGCTTATACGTTGCAACAACTTAATCATACCTCGAGCTTAATTAGTCCAAAGCTTGAGATCTTTGACGAAGGTGATATAATTTTGGTTAACGTTTCGAACGCTGAGCACCTTATACAAGTTGGGAAAAATATATCGGAAAGCATTTTTTGCTTTACTGACGCGCATCCACTTTATCCATTACAACGTATTAGTATAATAAATGAAACTTTCATCTACTTGAAGAATCAGCTGGTGTCAGCTCATTACTGGTGTCAGTGCTTCGCTCAGAATAATCTAAAAATCATTACCAGTAACACAATATTTAGGAAAAGCCACTTTAATGAATCTTTAGCCCTTATTCAATATTCATGCAAAAACTGTTCTCGTAGCAATGGAATTACTGAATTTCTTGGCGACATTTGTAAAGAAATTATTTTTTTCGAAGATATGCTGTCTCAATTAAGTTGTTGCAATTTGCTTCAAGTTAAAATTATCAGTAGAGGAAACATTGCATTAAACGTTCACTTTCCCTTAAAAGCCAACCTTAGTATAACAAATGAAATGTTTACAAATATATATTATGAGCTTCAGAACCTAATCAATGCAACCACATATCAAGATATGTCTGAAATCAAGCTCCTGGATTTTCGAAGTGTGGATTACTGTTTGGCTGAAAATTCCCAAATTATTGGCGCTAACATCACCTGGCCTTTAACAACGATTTCAACTGAACCCATATACCCGGACAAAATGTGCGTTACTGATGACGGTTGCATTGTCAATAGGTATTGTTCCGGTGATTACGTCAATGGAACATCTTGGTCTGAGTTTAACCAGAATGCAACCATCTTGAAAAACGTGACCAATTCCACGTTGACACCTGAACTGAATGATTTGGTGCATTCCAACGCATCATCGGTAGTAATACTGCAAAACCTATCGTCCATTTGTAATGAATACAAAGAGTTTGAGCCGATTGACGTCAACCTCATTTCGAAAGTTCTTAAGAAAATCAGTTCGTCATCTTTGACTGATTTGAGTAATGTTGTTAGCGTTGCCAGCAACCTAATGAAAATCGATAGGGATTTGCTGAAGACGTCGCAGATAATGTGGAATGCAACCGACAGGATTCTGGAAAACATTCAAAATATTCTTATTAATAAATTAACAATTTTACCAATACATGAAAATGTGGGAAAGTATATCACTATGGTCAAACTTAGGTTAAGTTCTGTTGATACTACGATATTTTGGAGAAATGAGGACGACTCGAAAACTTTAGTTACATTTAATGACAACGTGACTATTTCGGATTTAAATAACAACAATATAACAACGGCGATTTTTTTCCCTATGACTATTCTAGAGCAGTATTCAGAAGTAATAATCATTATGTACTTTAAATCAACCTTATTTAATAACAACAAAACAGATGATTATAAAATAAACTCAGTTATTGTTAATATCCTCATACCGAATTCCAACAATGAATTTAAGGACTCCATCCGTTTGATACACAAAACTAGAAGGTTCCTATATGGATCTAGTGATTGCTCCTTTTGGAAATTTAGCTCAGGGGTAAAAAGCCACTGGAAAATAGAAGGTACATCTTCCTTTGAATCTTCCTATGAAACCTGCTACTACAACCACACTACTCACTTCGCCATGCTTCTAGCTGAAGATCAGGAAGAATACATCAAATATGAACCTTATTTAAATGTTATCACAAACGTAAATTGTTCACTATCGCTCTTCGGCTTACTAACAATATTCACAACAGCCGCCATATTTAAAAGGTGGCGTCAAAACTCAGGTAATATAATCCTTCTGAGTTACTCATTCAGCATCTTCCTCCAAATCGTACTACTTTATTTTTCAAACTTCTACAAATCGAATCCAGAATCTGATCACATTTGCATACTTATCGGGATCAGTCTTCACTATGCTCTTCTATCGTCTTTCTCGTGGACTCTAGTAATAGCATTTCTTCAATTCAAAAGGTTTGTCAAAGTGTTTAATCAGTACGACCAATTCCTTTTAATCAAATGTTTCATCTTCGGTTGGATCCTGCCAGTCATTCCGGTGGTAGCAGTCGTTATTTTCGATTTTGAAGATTACAACAAAAGCAAGACTGGTATCTGTTATCCAACCAAGTCGAGCCTCCACTATGGTGTCTTGTTACCCATCGCTTTGATCATTACCATAAATGCAATTTTCTTCACGTATATCATCTATAGTTTATTTTGTAGGAAAGTGGATGTTGATCAGAAGAGCGGACCAATCAATTTGCAACTTCGTTTGGCATTTCTCCTTTTCTTTATGTTGGGCTTCACCTGGATTTTTGGCCTGTTAGCCCAACTTGGTTTAGGAGTGATATTTCTCTTGATTTTCTGCGCAACTAGTACGTTACAAGGGTTCGTGGTTTTCGTATTTTTTATCCTTCTTAATAAACCTACTAGAGCTTGTTATGCCAGATTATTTTATAAAATAAAAGTATTGTATATTTCATTGAGGTATTAGGAAGTTTTTCATTAATGTTAAGTTTATCGTGAAGAAGTAATAGAATTTTGGTGGAGCAGACTGATCCTTGGTTATCTTCATAAATTTATACAAATCTTGTCCCCTAAAAACAAATAAGATTTAAAAACACAACTAAAGTTGCTCTACCGCATTTTGATAACCAAGCTTCAGAGAGATACTGAAGTAGTATCTCTTGCATTAGAGCAACCTTTGTTGTGTTTTTTAGTATTCCTTTGTTTTCCTTTGTTTCGATTTGTTTGTTTCAGGGGACAAGATTTGTATTTTAATTTTTGAGATAATAGAATATTCCATTAATGAAACAAATGTGGCTCCTTGGGTACGCCAATGATTTTGTCCAGTCTACCTCTAAAATTCAGAAAATAACGAACTTTCTGACGCTGCATTTTTTGAATGTTCTCAAAACTCAAATTTAATGTATTGGATGGTTCAGTAAAATAAATGTCATTATACTAAGATTTTGTTTCTGTGGATTCAATGCTCAATAGGACATTTCTATTGGTTGCTCTTAATGAGTAAAATGAACCTTCCAGCTTAAAAGCTCGGAACTCTGGAACCTTCAATGAAGCCACCCTTGAAAATTGCGACCTGGTTAACTCATTAAACTTTTTATAATGTAACAAGTTTTTATTTTAAAAATTTAGAGGTCTTTTCCCACTTTTTGCTAATGGATATTTTCGTAACACGCACAAGAAGATTTCACTTCAGGATCATTATGTATGCAAAAATTACAATGAGCTAATTAATTACTGTTATTAAAGATTTGAAATACAAATATTGTCCTCTGAAACCAAGAAAGATTAAAAAACACAACAAAGGTTGCTCTAACACGTTTTGATGGCTAAGCTCTCATCTTCGAAGAGATACTAAGAGTATCTCAATGAGATTTGTATTTCAATTTTTTAAATAACCGAGGACCAGTCCGTTTCACCAAAAATATTGAAGCTTTGACTAATTTTATCAAGAAAATGAAATTATTGCTTACTAGTGTACCTGTAATTAAAGTCAAATTCTTTCATTTTTGAAGGAAATCGACAAGAACAAAGGCATGTACGTAGACAAAACTTGATTCAGGTGGAGGCAACATTCATGCAAATATAAATTGATTCAATGCTAAAAAAGTCTAAGTAGGAAATCCTTCAACTGAAATTTATTTTTTACTTTGACTAGATTAACCGACATTTCCAAAATACCTAAAATTTTGTAAAGTAACGTCTCAAAAGTCTTGGCACAAAATATTTAACCATATTTTTTGTTCTAAAGCACAAACCAATAGTTTTGAACATTTATCAAATTAAGAGCTTGAAAACCAAAGACCTGACGAGATCTAATAATATCAAAACCGGTGTTTGGTTTCCAAACTCTGAATCTAATAAATGTTCAACCCTATTGGTCTATGCATTAGAATATTGTCTTCTGGGATCTTCCTAGAGAGCAACCGCTTTACTAAGCGTTTGTGTTTCAACTGTTGGAAGTTCAGCTACCTATGATTCACTATACATGCTTAAAATGCTGCATACTTTAGTCTAGGTTAAATTCTACTTGAATACTTTTGTGTAACAAAATACTTAATTTAAACTTATATTATTTAATATACAGCTTACAGCTTAAACTAAATAAAGGGATCCATGCTGTTCAACGAGGTGCATTTTTTTGCTAAGCTCAACCGTTAGGATTTGGACAGCATTTTGCTAGATAAAAGTGTCCAAAAACCTTCGATTGGGCAAGCCTGAGTCAAATTAAGAAGATTATTGTTTCGGGTTTACTGCGTCAGTATTTTGTTTTGACTAAATTAATTTTATCAGGGGCGTACCGAACATGATGCTTTTGGGGGGATGAGTTAATTTTTTTGCCGACCATTCGACTTTACAGAAGAATTTCTGAAATATGCCGATGTCACACCCCCAACACCCCCGTCTCGGTACGCCCTTGAATTTTATGTTTCTTTTGTAATAAGGACAGGAGACCAGGCAGTCCAAATCGTCTCCATGTACAAAGATAAGTTTAGTCTAATTTTTTAATCTATCCACCCCTGGTTTCCCTTTTTTTGTCGGCCTTTGCCAATCCTCTGTTCTGTGAAACTATAATTTCCCTATTTGTCCCCCTATTTACGTCAGACTTATTCAATTGGCGATTTTTGGGTAATTTTATCTCGCAAAATATATGAGGGAAGGTGGCAAGCAAAAATAAAAAACAACTGATGGGTAGAATTTTCAAAAATATACGCGTAGTTGATGTTAATGTTCAAGTTGTCAAAAACTCAATGAGTCACGTTCCAGAAAAGAGCTCCTCATTGAACAATACAGGCCCCTTCATTTGATTTAAGCTAATAATTTTGTTATTTACTGAGCTTTAATTACAATAAATAATATAAATTGGAATAACATTATTTATTACAAAAAAAAATGTGGTTAAATATGTTGTAGTTATTTTTTTGAGAGATACGTTAAGTCGAAATTTTCAAAAAAGATGTTTCCCGGCCTTTTTACTTTTTATTTGAATTCTGATAATCTTTAAATTTTAAAAAGAAAAAGCTAAGAAATCCAAGAAATTGCGTTATCAACTTTGTGAACTAATTTTATGGAAATCGATGAATTGTGAGGAAAAATTTAATATTTTCAGAAATAAATAAATTTTGGAAAGATTCGAAATTTGTAATAATATTTTTTTTACGATTTTTACTCTCTTATTTGCAAATGTTTATACAACCTTGAAATTTTGTAAAAAAAAATGCTGAAATTTCTCAAGAAATAGTTTTTAATACAACTTCGACCTAATTTTGAGAAAAAAAACGAATTTTGAGAAAAACCATTGAAATTTCTAAAAAAGGACTATTTTGAGCAAAAAAACTTTCTAAAAATATATTTCTGATGATTTTTAATTTTTAATTTAAATTTTGACACAACTTTGAAATTTTGGGAAAAAAATTAATTTTTGAGGAAACAAATTTCAAGAAAAAGATGTAATTCGAGGAAAAATCTGAATCTTCAGAAACGAAAAATGCTACAGTTCTAAATAGAAGTTAAACATTTCAGCAAAAATCGAATTTTGAGAAAAATCAAGAAATCTTTCAAAAAACCGAATTTATAATCCAAGTCAAAAGTTCTCAACAAAAATCAATTTTTAAGAAAAATTGTCGAATATTGATAATAAATTGAAATTTCGGAAACAAATTTAAATCTAAATTTTTATAAAAAATTGGCTTTTGTGAAAAACCGTATAATTTCAAAAAGACAAATTTTGTTTTGAAAATAAACTGAAAGCTTCATGAAAGTCGAACCTTAAAAAGGTATAAAGTTTCAAAAGCAGAAAGAAAAGTCAAATTTTAGGAATGAAATGTTAAAAACTTTTCAAGAGCAAAATCAGAGTTTTAGAAAAATGAATCTGGAGAAAAATTAAATTAAAAAAAACACCTGGAAATTTGGAGAAAAGCTCGAAAAATAAATTCGAAATTTTTTAATCAAAGCAAACTTTTGAGGAACAACGTTGGATTTTGAAAATTCATTGCAATTTCGACAACACGAGGAATTAAAAACAAAAACTTAAAATTTTGGTAAAAAGTCGAATTTTGTGTAAATTAGTAACATAATTTCAAAAAAAAACAAAAAACCAATGTTAAAACTCCAAATTTTAATAAAAGTGTTGAAGTATAAGTCAAAATTTTCCAGAGAGAGTCAAATTTCGACGAAAAAATCGATATTGCAAAAACAGAATAAAGTATTGAATTTTGAGAAACAAGTCAAATTTTTCCAAAAACAAATAAAGATCTAAATGTTCAGTAAAAGACTAAAAATCGAGTCTTACAATTAAAGTGAAAAATTTGGGAAAAACCTGCAATTGAGAACAAAATCGCAAAAATATAATTTTGGAAAATAGTCGAAATTTTTATAAAAAGTTAAATTTTAAGACAACTGGTAAAATAATTTAACAAAAAAAACGAGTATTGGAAGAAACTCCAAATTTCAAAAAGTTTTGTAATTTAGGTAAAAACTTTCCAGGAAGAGTCAAATTTCGACGAAAAAATCAAAATTTGCAAAAACATAATAAAGTACTGCATTTTGAGAAGCAGGCAGAATTTTTCAAAAAGTAAATAAAAATTTTAATGTGTAATAAATGACAATATTTTCGAAAAACTGCAGAATTTAGACATAATTGAATCTTGCAATTAAAGTGGAAATTCGGAAATAAGCCGCAATTTAGACCAAATTCAAAAGAACGTAATTTTGGAATAAAGTCGAAATTTTGAGGAATGTTGAAAACTTCAATTAAAAAATTCTGAATTTGCCGGAGTAAGTCAAATTTTACACTGAATTTTGAGAGCAATTTCCAGAGCAAGACGAACTAGAAAAAAAAATTTCACAAAAAGTCAAATTTTGAGAAAATTGATAAAATAATTTGGAAATAAAAAGAAGAATGTTGGAAAACGCCTTAAGATACGAAAAAAGCGTTTAACTTTTGAAAAAGCCAAAATTTTTTAGAGAAAGTCAAATTTTGACAAAGAAATTGAAATTTGCCCAAACAAAGCATATTTTGAAAAACAAGCAAATTTTCCAGAAAATGAAGTTTAAATTTAGGGAAAGCCAATATTAAGAAGAGTTGCGACATAAGAAAAAAACTAATACTTGAAATTAAAGCAGAAATTTCTGAAAAACCTGCAACTTGGAACAAAGTCGAAAAAAAAATTTGGAAAAAGTGAAATTTTGAGAATAAATCTTAATTTCGAAATGAAAAGAATATTTGAGTCAGAAATTGAAATCTTCAAATAAAATTTTCTCAACATGTTCAAATTATTTTTCTCAAGATTTTTCCTTTTTTTATTAGAAAGTAGAATATATGTCCATGAAAGATGAATTTTTGGGACACAAATCGAAGATTTCCTAAAGTCCAATTAAATGTAAGTAAAAATTGTCACAAATAATCTAATTTTTAGTAGAAAGGGATTTAGAAGAAGGAAATAGAGATTTCGTAAATAAAGTGACGTTTTAGGTCAAAAGTTTAATTTCGAGAACAGAATTGACAAATAGAAAAGAGTAGAGAAGAGTAATCAAGTAGAAGTTTTGAGAAAAGCAAGTTTTGAAATAAATTTTAAGATAAAAATATCTTCCTGGCTGAATATATCGATTACCTAAGGGTTACCTTATTATGACTACGCCCATGAACAAAAGCCCAATTTATACACTTTTAATTCAAGAACATTATGAATATTTATTTAAAACAATTAAGTTTTAGTCAGAACAATGTCATTTTTAAGTAATTATCAATTTTTGTCAGCTTTTACATTAGCACTCACTTAAAATATTCTTAAATTTTAGTAACAATCGTTTTACTATTTGTTTTAGCTTTTCTTATCACTACGTTCTTAGTTAGCATGTAATGCAATGGAATGTAATGTAACGTAACGTAATGTAATGTACTGTAATGTAATGTAATGTAATGTAATATAATGTAATTTAATGCAATGTAATGTAATATAATGTAATGTAGTGTAATAGTTGAAATAAATTTTAATATAAAAATGTTTTCCTGGCTGAATATATCCATTACTTAAAGGTTGTCTCATTATGACTGCGCCCATGGACAAAAGTCCAATTTCTGCACTTTTAATTTAACAACATCATAAATATTGATTTTAAATAATTAAGTTATAAACAGAACATTGTAATTTTAAGTAATTTTCAATTTTTGTCAGTTTTTACATTAGGTCTCGCTTAAAATATTCTTAAATTTTAGTAACAATCGTTTCGCCGTTACTTTTAACTTTTCTTATCACTAAGTTCTTAGTTAGCATGTAATGTAGTGTAGTGTAATGTAATGTAAAGTAATGTAAAGTAATGTAATGTAAAGTAATGTAATCTAATGTAATGTAATGTAATGTAATGTAATGGTAATGTAATGTAATGTAATGTAATGTAATGTAATGTAATGTAATGTAATGTAATGTATTGTAATGTATTGTGATGCAAATGTAATGGTAGTACAATGTTTGGAATAAATTTTAAAATAAAAATGTCTTTCCGGTTGAATATATGGATTACTTAAGGGTTGTCTCGTTATTACTACGCCCATGAACAAAAGTCTAATTTAGTCACTTTTAATTCAAGAACATTAGGAATATTAATTTAAAATAATTAAGTTTTAGTCAGAACATCTAATGTTTACGTAATTTTCGATTTTTGTCAGGTTTGACATTAGCTTTCACTTAAAGTATTCTTGAATTTTAGTAACCATCGTTTTAGTGTTTCTTTTAGCTTTTATTATCACTACGTTCTTAGTTAGCATATAATGTAATGGGATGTCATATAATGTAGTCTAATGTAATATAATAATGTAATGTCATGTAATATAATGTAATGTAATGTAATGCAATGTAATGTAATGTAATGTAATGGTAATAAAATGTAATGCAATAGTAATGTAATGTAATAAGAATGTGATGTAATGTCTTTTTCTCTATTAAATTTCTCTGATTAGATTTTTATATTAAATACCGTTCCAAAAATGTTCAATTTACAGTTATTGAATGTAAATTTTTATTCAATAAATTGTGTGAATTAAATTGAAATAAATGTCAAATACTTTAAACAAAACCTATCACCAAAGCTTCTTTACATAATAAAAACGTCATTAATTATTAAAATATACACATTAAAGTTTTATTTTCAGCCAACATTTCAACTACCTCAATTAGTTCACTGTTTCCTTTTCGTCACGACTACATTTTTTTCCCACATTTCCCACATTACTGATTTTACCAGAATATTTGAGTTTTTTTCTCTCAATTTTTATTTTAAATTTGGATTTTCCATTTTTATCTCGCAATTTGGATTTTGCCTTTTTCGCTTCGACTTGAAAATGTTATTTTTTCAAAGTTGTTGGTTTTGCCAAAATTTGCGAGTTTTTCCGTAAATGTTCATTGTTTTGATTTTTAAATTTCAATTGTCATCATAAAATTTGGATTTGCAATTCAAAGCGGTTATTTTTCCAAAATTCGACCTAAAGACGAAATTTGAAATTATAAAACTTGAAAAATATTCAAATTCGAGATTTTGCGAGAAAAAAATTAAAATTTTCGAAAAGTTATTGTGTTCTTCAATTGTTGAAATCTTGTCCCCTGAATCCAAGAGAGATTAAAAAACATAACAAAGGTTTTGAGATGATAGCTTGGCTATCGAAACGCGTTAGAGCAACCTTTGTTGTGTTTTTTAATCTTTCTTGGTTTCAGAGAACAAGATTTGTTTTTCAATTTTTGAAGATAACCAAGGGCCAGTCTGTTCCATCGAATTTCTTCAATTGCTACTTGCTACTACTGTTTAAATTTAATATTTCTAATTTTTAAAATTGTTTATAAATTTTCAAAATTTTAAAACAATATTTCTTTTCCTGTTTACACTTCAGATTACTATTTTTTGTATTTACTTTAAAGCTGTTTCGTGTTTTTTCTTTAGATTTTTATTTTAACAGCAAGATTTTATCTTCAAAAACCTTTTCACTTATAAAAGTCTAGTTTTACAATATTTTTTTAAATCACTTACTTTTTTCTCAAATTTCGACTTCTTTCTCGAAATTTTGACCTTAATATCTAAATTTCGACTATTTTCTCGACTTTAAACTCTAAATTTCGACTTTTTTTCTAGAAATTTCTACTTTTTTCGCAGATTTCGGCTTTTATTCTCGAAATTTCGAGTTTTTTCGCAAATTTCGGCTTTTCTTCTGGAAATTTCGACTTTTTCCGCGAAATTTAGACTTTTTCCTCAAATTTCGACTTTTTTCGCCTAAATTCGACTTTTTTCTCGAAATTTCGTCTTTTTTCTCAAATTTCAACTTTTTCTCAAAATATTTCGAGATTTCGACTTTTTTCTCAAAATTTCGACGATTTTCTCAAATATCGACTTTTTTTCGAAATTTTGACCTTAATATCGAAATTTCAACATTTGTTTCAAAATTTCGACTTTAAACTCAAGATTTCGAATTTTTTCGAAATTTCGACTTTTTTTCTCGAATTTCTACTTTTGTTTTCTCAAAAATTCAACTTACGTTTTTCTCAGATTTCGACTTTTTTTCTCTAAATTTCGACCTTAATCTCGAAATTTCGACTTTTTTCTCAAATTTCGACTTTTTTTCTCAAAATTTTGACTTTTTTCTCGAAATTTCGATTCTTTTCTCAAATTTCGACTTTTTTCTCGAAGTTTGGTTTTTTTTTCTCAATTTTCGACTTTTTTCTCAAATATCGACTTTTGCCTTGAAATGTTGACCTTAATATTGAAATTTCGACATTTTTCACAAAATTTCGACTTTAAACTTAAAATTTCGACTTTTTTTCAAAATTTCGACCTCAATCTAGAAGTTTCGACTTTTTTCCAATTTCTTTTCTCAAATTTCGACCTTTTTCTCGAAATATTTCGAAATTTCGACGTTTTTTTTCAAATTTTGACTTTTTTCCCGAAGTTTGTTTTTTTTTCTCAATTTTCGACTTTTTTCTCAAATATCGACTTTTTTCTTGAAATGTTGACCTTAATATCGAAATTTCGACATTTTTCTCAAAATTTCGACTTTAAACTCAAAACTTCGACTTTTTTCAAAATTTTGGCTTTTTTCTCGAAGTTTTAACTTACGTTTTATTCAAATTTCGACTTTTTTCTCGAAATTTTGACGTTTTTCTTGAAATTTTGACCTTAATATCAAAATTTCGACATTTTTCTCGAAATTTCGACTTTTCTCTTGAAATTTCAACTTACTTTTTTCTGAAATTTTGACTTTTTTTCCAAAATTACAACCTCAATCTCAAAATTTTGACTTTTATTTCAAATTTCAACTTTTTTTCTTGAAATTTCGACCTTTTACTCGAAATTTCGACTTTTTTTTAAATATCGTCTTTTTTTTGAAATCTTAACCTTAATATCGAAATTTCGACATTTTTCTCGAAATTTAGACTTTGAACTCAAAATCTCGAATTTTTTCTCGAAATTTCGACCCGTTTTCTCGACTTTCGACTTTTTTTTTCTCGAAATTTCGACTTTTTTCTCGAAATTTCAACTAACGTTTTTCTCAAATTACGACTTTTTTTCTCGAAATTTTAACTTACGTTTTTCTTAAATTTGAACTTTCTTTCTCGAAATTTCGACCCTAATCTCGAAATTTCGACTTTTCTCTCAAATTTCGACTTTTTTCTCAAAATTTCGATCTTTATAATGAAATTTCGACCCGTTTTCTCGACTTTCGACTTTTTTTTTTCTCGAAATTTCGACTTTTTTCTCGAAATTTCTACTAACGTTTTTCTCAAATTACGACTTTTTTTCTCGAAATTTTAACTTAACTTTTTCTTAAATTTGGACTTTCTTTCTCAAAATTTCGACCCTAATCTCGAAATTTCGACTTTTCTCTCAAATTTCGACTTTTTTCTCAAAATTTCGATCTTTATAACGGAATTTCGATTTAAAACTCGAAATTTTGGCTTTTTTTTCGAAATTTCGACTAACGTTTTTTCAAATTTTTACTTTATTTTCCAAATTTCGACTTAATATTTTGTTTTCAAAAGTTGTTTTGACTTCAAAATTTCATATTTTTTAGTATTTCTGATTATTAGAAAACTTAAGTAACATATTTTTCGTAACGCCTTCTTTGTCATATTGATTTTAACCAAACATTTTCCTTTGGGAATCATTTTACAAGTTCTGACTGTTTGGGAAAATTTGAATATTTGATCAATGTTTCTATTTACTTATAAATTTTTTTTAAATTGGAAACTAATTATAATTCCTACATTTTTAAAATCATTCTTCAACTTCTTTTTCAATTTCAGATTCACATTTATAGAAAGTTACAGTTTGCCAAAAAATAAGCGATTAAAGTTTAAAATGTGTTTACACCTTTTCTGTTAAAATTTCTTTTTGTAAAGAAGCTGGAGGAAAATAATTTTTAATACTTTCTTTTTATAAATCTTTCTAGTAGGATACTGGCGGGTCCAGTCACAAATGCGATAATTATAAGATGCGACCCCTTATAAAAAAAAATATAACTTAATTATTAATCTGGGGCTCTCAAAAAAAAAAGTTTTAGCTGTATTTATTCTGCAATATTTGTGCATAGACGTTGCAGCTCTTCAAAGAATGGTTCCCTCTATGATCAGACCCTTTCCTGAATATATGCATCTTTTAATATTGACACTATCAAATAAATAACACTAAATAATCCAAACTAAAACCATTTTTGTACATGCCTTTGTAATTGTCATTGCCATGTTTGCATTATTTATTTTAATAATCTGCGATAAATCTGAAAATACTGTGATTACATCCGACCAAAATAAATTTTATTAACGAACAGACCTAGTGCGGATGAAATGTGATAACAATGAATCTGCTACTAATTGTCCAGTTTCTGATCGCGTTTTCTCATGAAGAATCTTCTATAGAAAAAAACGACGAGTTTAACGATGTACAATACTCTTCAAATACGATCGCCCTTACTGAATATGTAAGTAGATTTATGTAAATGTAGTAGCGAACTATAACGAATAATAACGAATAGTAGCGAATAGTTGCGAATAGGAGCAAATAGTAGCGAATAGTAGCGAATAGTAGCGAATTGTAGCGAATTGTAGCGAATAGTAGCGAATAGTAGCGAATAGTAGCGAATAGTAGCGAATAGTAGAGAATATTAGCGAATAGTAGCTAATATTAGCGAATAGTAGCGAATATTAATGAATAGTACGACCTAGGCTACACAAAGTGCCGTCCTCCATGCACCAAAACGCTTAGTAGCCTATCGGTCTGTGCATTAGAATGTAGCAACGATGGTAACCGAATTACAACCAAGCTACCTACAATCTCTTCTAAAAGGCCCAAAAAAACATTAATTACTTCAATTCACGGACGAATAGGCTGCAGTATTTATCGGTTTCCAGAGTGAGAACCACGGACCGGTCTCGATCTGTTAGGAAATTGTATGTACGCGTCGCACATCGCACATTTTTTCTTTAAGTCTTGTTTTGTGTATATTGTTAATTAAATATTGATGATTTTTGCTATATGTAGTATTAATAGGTCTCTTACAAAAATATTGATATTATTAATAATATTTACTGTTCTTTTCTAAATATTTAAAAAAAAACAAAAACACATTGATTATTTCTTTCATATCCTAAAGATTCCATATCTTTATAAGTCATAGAGAGGCCTTGTACGGGGAAGTGTTTAGAAAAGTTTAGAAAGTTCCAAGATTGAAATACAAATCTTATCCCCTGAAACCAAGAAAGTTTAAAAAACACAACAAAGGTTGCTCTAACGCGTTTCGATAGCCAAGCTATCATCTTCAGAGAGATAGTATCTTTTAGAAGATGATAGCGTGCCTATCGAAACGCGTTAGAGCCACATTTGTTGTGTTTGTTAATTTGTTGATTTGGTTTCAGGGGACAAGATTTGTATTTCAATTTTTGAAGATAATGAACGACCAGTCCGCTCCACCAAAAAAAAAAAGTTTCAAGAAAAAATGCAAAAGTGAAACGTACAAGTTCCTAAAAAAAATTCAGAAACTTATCCTTGCATTAGTTTAGAAATTGAAATTTTTTTCAAGACTCTGATTTATTCAGAACAAGTCTGAACTCTGAATTGCTATTTATTTTTAATTTCATCATTACAGTTAAAATTCGTCATTAAAGTTGAAATTTCAAGAGAGGAATATTGAAATTAAATTCGAATGTTTGGCTTTAAATCCCAAATTTTTTAAAAATGTGGAAGTTTGGAATTTTAAATGTAGAGATTAAAATTGGAGGTTCGAGAAAAAAAATCAAAATTTTTAAATAATTCTAGATCTTTTAAAAAATTTCCGGATTTTTTTCAGAAATGTCGATATTTTTTTGCTTCAAATTTAAAGTAGAAGCTTCGTCTATTTTGGTAAATTTTGAGTTTAAAAAGAACTGTTAAGGATAAAGTCAAAATGTTCAATAATGCACAGACCAATAGGTTTGAACATTTATTAAATTCGAAGTTTGGAAACCAAATACCGGTTTCGATCTTGTTAGATCTCGTCAGTTTGGTATATCCAACTCGAATGCTAATAAATGTTCCGACAAGTAAGTACTAAAGCATTCACAAGCGTCAAGCGAGTGACTCTTTAGTACTACCACCTATTGGCCCATAGAGAAACTATGGCCATCGCCATCAAAATGTTCAAATAAAAGACGAAATTGCAAGAAAGAAATTTAACTCGAAATTTCGTCGTTAATTCAAAATTTTAGAAATTTTCAGAATCAACAAGTTTCAATATTATAAAGTCTACAATTTAGGAAAAAGTGAATGCTTGAAAATTTTTAGGATTTTTTCAAAAAACGTTTTTCTGGTTCAAATTTAAAATTAGGAACTTCTATTATTTTTTTCTTAAATTTCGACTTTAAAACGAAATGTCAAGGATAAAGTCGAAATATTCAGACAAAAGTCAAAATTTCAAGCAACAGATTCAAAATTTTGAGATTGCATTCAAAATTTCGTCTTTAATTCAACGAAAATTTTTAGAATCGACAAATTTCGAGATTATAAAGTCGAAGATCCAACAAGAAGTTAAAACTTTGGGTTTGATCTGAAAGTTAACTTATTTATTAAACCTTTATTTTTTCTTTTAACTTAAAGAATTCCGTGTTGGAAATTTTAAATTATATCCTTATTTGACTTGGAAGTCAAGATTTTGATCAAAGAGTCAAAAATTGAAATACAAATCTTGTCCCCTGAAACCATGAAAGATTAAAAAACACTCTAACGCCTTTTCATAGAGAAATATCTCTCTGAAGATGATAGCTTGGCTATCGAAGCGTGTCAGGGCAACCTTTGTCGTGTTTTTTAATATTTCTTGGTTTCAAGGGACGAGATTTGTATTTCAATTTTTGAAGATAACCAAGAACTAGTCAATTCTGCCAAAAAAAGGTCAAAATCTTATAAAATTTATAAAAAAAAGTTTTATTTAGAAAGGTGAAAATTGGATTTAAAAAAAAGTCAAAACAAGTTTGAAAAATTTCCAATTTTTTTCTTGAAGCTTACAGAAAGAAATTTTATTTTTTTTAAATATCAATGGCTTGAGAATGTTTGGAATTTGATTTTTAATTTTTTCTACATACTCAATTTTTTTAAATTAAATTTGTAGAAAAAAGTGACAAAGATTCTACTAAAATTTTCCTTTTAATAACTCCGTTTTTTCTTAGAATATTATTTTTCTAAAAGTTCAATTGCACAATCGAAAATTTGGAGTTATAGTTGACATTTTATCCTGTAGGTTAAAATTTCGAAATTGAGTGGAAATATGTGTATTAAGTCAAAAAAAAATGGCAGAATTTCAGAGTCTGAGTTTGAGTTTAAAGAATAAAGGCATTATTTCGTAATTTGAAAAAAAAGCTAAAAAAATCTTCCTCTCAATTTCTACTTAAGCATCGTTTCAAATTTGAGTGGAAATATGTGTATTAAGTCAAAAAAAATGGCAGAATTTATTTAAAAAAATTGTCGGAGTTTGAGTTTAAAGGATAAAGGCATTATTTCGTAATTTGAAAAAAAAGCTAAAAAAATCTTCCGCTCAATTTCTACTTAAGCATCGTTTCAAAGTTAAATTCGAAGTACTGAGATTTTTTTTCAATAAATGAATTTTTTTAGGAAATTTAGATTTTGTATTCGAAATTTCAATCTTTAGTCATAAACTTTACCAAAAAGTTTTCGAAGTTCCAAGTTTAAAAATTTCAAGCTGGAACTTCAAATTTCCAAGGTTCAAACAAAAAATCGATATTTGTAAAAAAAATTGACTTCTTATACAAAATTTCAAGAATAATATAAATTAAAGAATAAAAATTTTCAAATTTTGAAATTTAAATATTCTCTTTAAACCTATAATTTTGAAAATACACCGAACATTTCACTGCAGCTTCCAAAACTTGTTTTATTTTAACTTTTAACATACCTATTTTGTGAATTTTGTTTCCTAACTGACGTTTAGACATTAAAGGAAAAAGGACCTTTTTTTGGTTGTGAAAAGACATTTAGGAGTAGGAGGATTTGTTTTTGTCATCAGAAATGTTTTGGAATTATTGGTCTGGGAAACAGTTGAGGATACGATATCTTTCTTTCTTTTTCCTTGTTTTTAATCGATAAAAAATACATTTTGCGCTACCAGCAACTCTATCAGAAGGTGAATAAATCAACCCTTAAAGTAGTAATTCTTAACCACTTAGTGATGAAGACCACCACATAGGACTTCTTAATTTTTTTCTATTTGAAACTTTTATCGATGTTTTTTCAAATAGTCGAAAAACAATAGAAATTTTAAATTGAAAGTCGAAATTTTATGATAAGAACAAAAAAGTTCAGATAAACTGGAAAGTCTCGAGAAAAAGTCGAAATTTGATAGAAAATCCCGGAATATACAACTTATTTGTGAAACTGAATGTATGAATTTCAGGTCTAAGCTGTGAATTTTGAGAAGAAGCCCCAAACTTATCTTAAAACTTAAAAACTTAAAACGAAGGTGCACAAGATAGAACTAGATGGCATTTAGGTGTAATGGGAATGCAAATACATTAATATTTTAATAATAATAATTTGTTTTAAATCAGTAAAAAAATAAATTTCGACCTATTCATTTTGGCTTTAAAGTTTAAAGACGTGAGCTGACCTTGCCTGGTATGCTTTTAATTTTTTAACAATTTAGAAGTTATTGAAAAGCTATTAAAAATTTGAAATTTTTGAAATTTATTTAAAATAGGAATCTTAAAAATCATTTTAATTTTGACAGTATGCAGGGGCGGCTGGTCCTATAGAGCGCAAGAGCGCGCGCACCTCCTTAAATGAGTGATTAATTTTTTTCTGTTTAATGTAAAAGTTTTTTTTAAGTACTAAATAATGATCTCTTAATTAAATAATACTTGTGCATTACTTGGTATAAAGTACGCATATGTTTTATTCCATTATGAGGAAATTTAAATAAGTTGGTGCGCTCAGAACTAAGCACTTAGCGTGGCTGCTGTACGATTCCTATGAACGGCATCTTCGCGTTACGTAGAAACAACAAACTACGGAGCGCGCATTAAAGTTAGCGTGGTACGCCGCTCCCCTACGAAATGCTGTCGGATGATGAGTACGAGACAGAGTTTGAAGTGAAATATTTATCGTTCATGTGATAAGATTTCTGTTACAACTTTTGTGTCTTAATTTTGTTTCGAAATAAAGGATAGATTTTTATATCGTCAATCAATTATATTTCGATTATCTAATTATTAACATAAAAGGAAGTCATATGAGTTACAAATTTTATTACGTGTAATACATCTGCAATCAATCTGGCAGTAGCATATCTTGTTACATCTGTCTGCGTTGTCTGTTATTGTTGTGATTGGCTGATTTGTATGATTTAAATATTTAAACAAATTTTAAAATGAGTGACAGACTGAACACTTTGAAGGTTTAAAACTATAAATGTTCAGTCATTTAAATTATAATAAAAGTTATGAGAATGTTTTGTGTATTATTATTATGCATTACTACTTAACGAGGAAAAACAAGTAGGGATGCAAACGATAGTTTAATGTTTTCAAAACATTGATATATCGTTTGTAAAAATCAAAGTTTCAACATCGATTCTAAAACATAAAAAATATCGATACATCGTTCAGTTTACAAACGATGTTTGAAAAATCGATGTATTGTATCGCGATGGAATTAGCGCCATCTGTTGCATAGAATTATTATTGATGGTACAAATGACCACCCAATTTTTTAACTAGTCGCTTGATGGCAGCAGTGTATATTTAACAAATTGATACTGAAGCTTAGCCGCAAGCATACAAACAGTACAATTATCTGACAATTCATAGTTTAGATATTTTTATTTGGCAACCTATAAAAAATTTTGAAAGAAAAATGAGAATTTTTAGAAAAGTGTTAATTTGAAAACTCGAAACTATAAACAGAATTTTCACAATTATTTACTATTTATTTAATATTAAAAAAAATCATACCTATCAACATTTCTAGTTTGAACTTCAAATATTCAGTTCCTTTAAGACAACTTACTTTACATAAATTGCCTTTTTTTGACTTTTAATTTTGTTAATTTCGTATTTTCATTGAAAACCTCTAGAAAAAAAGTCGAAATTTTCATAAAAACTATAAATATTTCTGGAAAAAGACCAATTTTCAAGTTAGATATAAAAATGTCCAAATTAAAACCTAAACAGAATTCTCAAAATTTCGGACCCAATTTCCAAATTTGGAATATTTGAAAAGTTGTCAATTTTTGAATAAATAAATCTTCATACTTAATACAAGAAATTATAAATTTTTATCAAAATTCCTTGTTTAAATTTGAAAATTGCATACTTTTTAATTCCAAATTTTCTTAGAAATCTCGAACCTTTCCTGACATTGTGTATTAAAGTTTTATTTTTATAAATTTTGTTTTTTTTCCGAATTGTTTTCCCCAAATTCAGACTTTAATCTAAAAGTTTTATCGAAATTGTGAACATTTTTTTTTTAATATTTAAGATTAAAGTGGAAAATTTTAGAACTTTCAGTTTAGCTTTTAAATGTTAAAGTTTCTTCCCATGTATGTCTACAATTTCGAAATGTCTGCTTTGTTCGAAAAATTTAAACTTCAAATGTACACTTCGGCTTAAAATTTTTTTTTACAAAATTCGAGTTTTTCAAAATATCCAATTTTTTGGAAATCTTGCCTTTTTATTGAACTTTTTAACTTTTTATGAAAATGTCTACATTTTTCAAAATTTCGACTATTTAAAAACTTTCGATTTTTTTTCGTTTTTTAAAATTTCTAGTTTTTCGAAAATTTGGAACTTTTTGAAAATTTCGATTTTCAAAAAATTTCGGATTCTTCTGGAAATTTTGATTTTTTAAATTTTTTACTCTTTTTAAAAATTACCACAACTCAAAGCTTGGCTTTTTTAAAAGTTTGGCATTTTTACAAACTGCTTTAACTTTTAATTTCTTCAAAATGTTAATTTATTTTTCAAAATTGTGGCTTTTTAAAAAATTTCGACATTTTTTAGATATTTTTATTTTTAAAATTCCTTGGATTTTTCTAAACTTTTCACTTTTTATCAAAAACTTTCGATTTTTTTTTAAACTTTAATGTTTTTTAAATTGTCGATTATTTTTTTTTAATTCTGGCGTTATTTTAAAATTTCAACTATTTTGAAAAATTAAGTTTTTCAAAGTTTCGCCTATTTTTAAAATTTTTGGCTATTTCTCAAAATTTCGAATTTTTCGTTAAATCTTTACTTTTCCAAAATTACATTTTTTTTAAGTTAAATTAGAACCACTTTTAAAAAAGTTTGGCATTTTTGAAAATTTCATTTCTTCATAAAAAAAATTAAAATTGTTTTAAAAGGCATCTTGAAATTTTCCAGTTGTCTTCAAAATTTTGATTTTCTTTTTAAACATTTCGATATTTTTCAATTTTCAACGGTATTTAAAAATTTTGTCCTCTTTGAAATTTTGACTATTTTACAAAATTTCGACCTTTTTTGAAAATCTTTACTTTGGTCAAAATTACAATTTATCTTCAAATGAAATTAGTAAAATAAAATTTCGCTTTTTTTGGAAATCGGATATTTTCAAATTTTTTTTAAAATGTCTTGAACTTTTTTAATATTTCTTTCAGAATTTCCACATTTTTGGAAATTTTGACTTTTATGAAAATGTCGATATTTTTCTAAATTTTAACTTGAAATTTCGATTTAAAATTCGTCTGTTAAAATTTCGACTTTCTTGAAAATTTTTGAAAATGTTTTCAAATATTTCGTTTTTTACAAGTTTTCGAATTCTTTTTTTTTAATTAGTGCGACTCAAAAGTTTTCAAAATTTGATATTTTCTCAAAACTTCGCTTTTTTTTAAATTCCGTCTTTTATAAAGTTTGGTATTTTTACAAAATTTTGCCTGACGTTTAAAAAAAAGTTTTATCGAAATTTAGACTTTTTTTTGAAAAATCTGAATTTTTTATGAAAATATTAACGTTAAAATTTAGCCTTTTCTTTTAAATTTCCGAAGTTCCTCAAAATTTTAACTCTTCTTCAAAATTTTCGGTATTTTAAAAATTTTGACATTTTTAAAATTCATTTATTTTTCAAAATTCCAAAATTTGTAATAAACCAGATTTTATTTTTATAAATTTTAGTTTTTTCCCGAAATTTCAGTTTTTTTGACATTTCATAAAAAATAATCAAAGAAATTAGGCGAGAAAAGACCATCAACCAATAAACAGTGTTAGAAACTTCGAGTTTAAAGGCGAATTGTCGAGTTTTCTTCAAAATTTGGTCTTCAATCTCGAAATGTCAACTTTTTTCTCGAAATTCTAGGAGTAAAGTCAAAAATTCGACTTTAATCTCAAATTTCACCTTTAACCTGAAAATTTCGAGAAAAAGTCGAAATTTTGGATATTAAAAATTGAAGTAACTGAACACTGTCATCTGTCAATATTGTATGCCTAACCTGATTTTCGTGTATATTTATGGTCGAATGTTCGAAATTAAAGTCGAAATTTTGACTTTGACCTTAGAATTTCTAGAAAACAGTTGAAATTTCGAAATTGAAGGCGAAATTTTGAGAAAAAAGTCAACATTTCGACATTAGAGTCAAAATGTTGACGAAATTTCGAGAAAAAAGTGGAAATTCCAATTTAAATTGATGTCCTTTTCTACAGTTTCCGAATTTTGACTTCTTAAACTCGCAGTTAAATATCTAAAAAGCATCAGAAAAACATCAATGTATAGATACCAAATACCGATGTTTAAGACATCGATGTTTCATTGAAAAAAATATCGATATTCAAACATCGATGATTTTTGAAACAATGTTGCATCCCTAAAAACAAGTACTTAACTGTGAAATGATAAATGCTAAATGCGTACGTGTCGGTTGATCGATTGCGTTTGCTAATTGTGCCGCTTACAGGCCTAACTGCCAATGGTACCGCTATTCACAAAAAGATAGCATCGCCCATTCTAGGGCCTAATAATTAATTTATTGATACGGTATTTGGTTCTAAATTATAGAAAAAATAGTTCGTTGAATAAACACTCACCACTAATTATGACATTGTCAGTATGCGTGAAAATTTGAAGTGTCAGTATTCTGCTTCAGGTTTTAGAAGATTTAATTGTGTTTTTAAAATGAACAGCATTTTTATATTAAAAAGCGATTTTGGTATACTTCCACTAGAAGAGAAAGTGAAAATAAAGAACTAGGTAGGCGTTTGCCAGTGTTAAAATTGGAATAAAAATGTGAAAAATAAATAAATAAATAAATAAAATACTATTAAATACCACGCCTTACAAAAAGGGTTTGTTTCTCCTAAATTTATTACCCTGCTGTGGCATTAAAGTCACCTATACTTTAACTATTAATATTTTTTGCATCTGCGCACCCCCTGTCAAAACCAGCCGCCACTGACAGTATGTATTTTTCAGTGTTCGGAAGAGAGAAACGATATTCTGGGGATAGTTTGGCCAATAACACCCGAGGGTAGTTCTACAATGTCCGCTCCTCCTTGTGTCGATGAAGCAAGCGTTGTAGTGGCAAGAAAATGCAACAATTCAACATGGGAACGAGATTCATGCGTGTTTGCTTACAATGAAAAATATGACGTTTACTACTATTTTATTTTTGATATTGCCTTCGCCGAACGTTCAAAATGCAAATCAAATAATTTAACTAATTTTACCAATGTTAGAAATGTAATCGACGACCTTAATTTGGATGATGTAATTAAACCAATTTGGGTGCCCGTAGAGAGAAATTTGAGCAATGGATTTTTGTACTGGATGGAAATAAGCTCTCAGTATATGAAACCGTTTGATTTGATTAGCGACTCATTCATTAATAATTGTGTAACGTACTTTAATGATTCATTTGCTGCTGTTGATTGCGATTCAACACAAACAATGGTTTGTGCTTATACCTCACAGCAACTTAATCATAACTTGAGCTCAAATATTCCAAAACTTGAGATAGGGGAGAAGGATGATGGCATTTGGGTCAAGGTATTAAACAGTGAGGGCATTATATTAGTGGGGGTGACGATAAGAGAGAGCATTTTTTGCTTTACCGACGTGGATCCGCTTCAACCAGTAGATCGTCTTGAAGTGGGAAACGTCTTAATGAATTCACAAGTGTCAAATCATTATTGGTGCCAGTGCTTTGCTCAGAATAATCTAAGTGTCAGTCACTAGCAATACCATATTTATTAGAAGCCGCTTTAACGAAACTTTAGCTCTTATTCAGTACTCATGTACGAACTGTTCTCTGATCATGGAATCAGTTACAGATTATCTCGGAAAAATTTGTGGTGAAACTAATTATTTCGAAAATATTTCCAATTTGCTACCATTTGCTTCAAGTTAAAATTGTCAGTGGAGGAACTATTATAATAAACATTCATTTTATGTTAAAAGAAAATATTAGCATAACAAATAAAACATTTACAGAAATATATAATGTACTGCAAGATAAAATTAATGGAACCAAATATCAAGAATTGTTTGAAATTGCTATTCTGGCATTTCGAAGTGTGGATTACTGTCTAGCTGAAAGTTGCCAAATTATTGGGGCTAACATTAACTGGCCTCTATCAGTGATTTCAACTGAATCCATATATCCGAACAAAATGTGCGTTACTCGTGACGATCGTATCATCAATAGGTATTGTTCTGGTGACTACTATGAAGGTGCTTCCTGGTCCGAATTTAATCCAAACGCAGCCATCTTCACAAATGTAACCAGTTCCAGACTGACGCCTGAACTAAACGATCTGGTAAACTCCAACGCATCATCCGTGGAAATACTGCAAAACCTAACATCCATTTGTAAAGAATATAAAGAGTTGGAACCGATTGACGTCAATCTCATTTCGAAAGTTCTCAAGAAAATCAGTTCGTCACCTTTGACTGATTTAGGTAATATTGCTAGCGTTGCCAGTAACCTAATGAAAATTGATAGGGGATTTGTTAAGGAACATCGCAGGTAATGTGGAATTCAACTGATTCAATTTTGGAGAATATTCAAAACATCCTTATTAATAAAATAACAATTTTACCAATACATCAGATTGTGGATGAGTATATCACTATGGTCAAAATTAAATTAGGTTCTAATGATACGACGATATTTTGGAAAAACAAAGACAACTCGATTACTTTAATTACATTTAATGACACCGTAACTATTTGGGATTTGAATAAAAACACTATAACAACGGCGATATTTTTCCCAGTAAGTATTCTAGACCAGTATCTAGAAATAATAATTGTTATGTACTTTAAAGCAACATTATTTAATAGCGATAAAACAGAAGAAGATAAAGTAAACTCGGTTGTTGTTAATATTCTTATACCGAATTCCAACAATCGATTTAACGACTACATCAGAGTGGTTCATAAAACTAAAAGGTTCCTATATGGTTCTAGTGATTGCTCCTTCTGGAACTTTGGTTCAAGAGTAAAAAGTCACTGGAAAAGAGAAAATCCATCTTCTTTTAAATTTGCGTATGAAACCTGCTTCTATAACCACACAACTCACTTCGCTATGCTTCTAGCTGAAGATCAGGAAGAATACATCAAATATGAACCGTTTTTAAATATAATCACCAATCTAAATTGTTTACTGTCACTCTTCGGCTTGATAACAATTTTTGCAACTGCTGTCATCTTCAAAGGGTGGCGTCAAAACACAGGTAATATAATCCTACTAAGTTACTCATTCAGCATCTTCCTCCAAATCATACTACTCTACTCTTCAAATTTATATAAATCGAATCCGGAATCTGATCACATTTGTATACTTATCGGCATCTGTCTTCACTATACTCTTCTATCGTCTTTCTCATGGACTCTAGTGGTAGCATTTCTGCAATTCAAAAGGTTTGTTAAAGTTTTTAATCAGTACGATCCATTGATTCTAATCAAATCTTTCATCTGTGGCTGGATCCTACCAGTTATCCCGGTCTTAGCAGTCGTTATCTTCGATGTTGATGGTTACAACAAAAGCAAGACCGCTATCTGTTATCCGTCCCAGTTGAGTCTCCAGTATGGAGTCTGGTTGCCCATTAGTCTGGTCATTGCCATAAACGCAATTTTCTTCGTCTATATTATTTATAGTTTATTCTGCAGGAAGGTAAAGATCGATCAGAAGAGCGGAACAATCACGTTGCAGCTTCGACTGACCTTCCTCCTCTTTTTTATGCTTGGCTTTACCTGGAGCTTCGGCTTGTTAGCTCAACTCGGACTCAGTTTGATGTTTCTGTTGATTTTTTGCGCGACTAGCACGTTGCAAGGGTTCGTGGTTTTCGTCTTTTTTATCCTCCTCAATAAACCTACTAGAGCGTGTTATACTAGATTATTTTACAAATTACAAAAAAAGTTTTGTACAAAAAACAGTCAATGAGATTTGAAAAAAATTCTCATTAATGCCACTTTTAGCCAATAATAATATTCCCAATTAAAGTTGGTTCTTTGGTTGCCATTGACTATTTCTTGTCCAGTCTATTTAGCATGATAACAAAGGCTTCCACGCCCAGAGTCAGTACAGGATATACTTCTTCCGGGATTGGACCGTGTCAATGAACTACTAAAAGTGTTCGACGTTTCGCCCACCATTCGTAGGGGGCTTCCTCAGGAACAAAGAAAAGAAACAATAAATGAAAAGAGAAATATAAAGGAATAAGGCGAAACTCTTCAGAAGAATTTCGCCTCTGGTATGGTGGTTACCGTGCTCTTCTGTCTAAACTTGCTTATCCTTTGTACCAATTTTCAATTCAGAAGAGTTTCGCCTCTGGTATGGTAGACATACTGAGTTACCGTGCTCTGAGGTTTTGAAATTGGTCTTTTCATTCTTTCATTTTTGGATATTCCCTTATATTTCCCTTTTCATTTATTGTTTCTTTCTTTGTTCCTGAAGAAGCCCCCTACGATGGTGGAGCGAAACGTCGAACACTTTTAGTAGTTCTTTGACACGGTCCAATCCCGTAAGAAGTATATCCTGTACTGTTTAGCATAATTAGTTTTCTGTTTACTAGTGTAATTTAATTAACAATTCTTACATGGTATTTTTTTATTTTTGAAGGAAAACGGTAACAAGAAAGGCCATATATATTTATACTTTAATTTAGTAGTGTCCAATGCGTAGCTAAGCCACATGTATCTCGCTGCGACATTTGACTCAACATTGCCAGAAGAAATACAGTGTCAGATTTAATATCGTTTTAAATATGTTGGTTCCCAATTTTTTTAGTGGTTACATGCATGGGGACCAGAGAATTACACACTGATGATGTTTTTCGTATTTTGCAGTTCAGTTTAAAATATGTGCGTCGCGTTTAACTTTGACTTTTTATAATTTAGCGCTTGAACGAAGTTAAAGTTTAAGTACCACTGCTTTAATTCAAGGTTCAAGAGCATTGTGAATATCAACATTATTAACATAAAAGTGCTAGCCATGGCATTGTAATTTGTGGCAGTTCTTATATTAGCACTTATTTCTTTTTCTGAATTGTGGTAAAAATTGTTGCAGTTTTAGATTTAGTTTATTAATTTTATTTAACATTTCTGCCACCCAGTTTGGAAATATTTAAATTTTTATTGAATGTTGACAATCTTCTGAAACATTTTTTGAAATATGATTGCGTGATATATAAATTTATTTAAAACGTCACCTCATGACAAACTGGGTGGCAGAAATGTTAAATAAAATTATTTAATAAACATGACGTTTCCGACCAATAAGAATCCACCATGAAGAATAATTTATTATAGCTTAGTGTTATTGTTAGTTAACATTTAATTTTTGAAATGTCCCTCTATTAGATTTATATAGCTATTATATTTTTATATGGCGAATAGTTTCAGGAATTTTCAATTATATGCAATGAATAATTAAGTTATCCAATAAATTGTGTAAATTATTATTAGGCAAATAAATAAGTAAACTAGGATATCTTCATTTAATTTTTTACCATCAATATAAAAATCTTCTCAAAGAAAGCAGTTAAAAGTAAACAAACAAATATTAAAATACATATAACATATACGTATTACTTTAACAGTCTTCAACAGACACAAATTCACTAAAGCACTGAACTAAACACCATGGCTTGTGATTAAATCTGTTTATCATATGTTGGTCAGACCAAGAGATCCATTAAAACCAGATTTAAAGAACATATAGCTCATTTTAGAAACAATAGAGAAGAAAAATCAAGTGTCGCCCTAGATATGATAAGAAAGGGCACAAAATTAACATTGAAAATTTAAAATTGTTAAGATTGGTCACACATAACAGGAAACTTGATGCATACGAAACAATTTATATCAATCAGAGGCCAGTTACCCTAAACGGAGATAAAGGGCCATTGGCGGCCTCCAGTTTATTGAAGGCTATTTGTAGCAAAGTCCAAGAAGGTGTCACCCCTTTACCACATCGGCAATTAAATAAATAATTACGCGATACGTATTTCGCCAGCAGAATTGGCATTTTCAAGCGTACTAATCTAAAAGATTAGCAAAAGATGCATCGACATCATCTACAGTGAGATTCAAATCGATACTGGCGGTCTTTTGCTTTCTTTCCTATTTCTAATTGTTTAACACATTTGATGCATGCAATTTTGACCTGCCACAAATAGCCTTCAATAAACTGAATGCCGCCAATGGTCCTTTATCTCCGTTAAGGGTAACTGGCCTCTGATTGATATAAATTGTTCCGTATGCATCAAGTTCTCTGTCATTTGTAACTGATCTTAACAATTTTAAATTTTCAATGTTAATTTTGTGTCCTTTACTTATCATATGTAGGGCGACACTTGATTTTTCTTCTCTATTGTATCTAAAATGAGCGATATGTTCTTTAAATCTGGTTTTAATGGATCTCTTGGTCTGTCTAACATAAATTACAACTGTTACAGCTTATTTCGTAAATTCCGGAATTCTCAAGCTTGTCAAATTATCTTTAGCATTACCTAAATTATTGCGGAAACTGTTATTGGCTGTGTACACTACTTTTACATTGTTTTCTTTTAGAATTTTATTAATTTTATTGGTCATATTCGGGTAAAATGGTAATTTCACAACGGTTGTAGGAGTGTTATCTTTAGATTGGTCAAGCTTAGGCAATCCTGAATTATTTTCTTAAATCTACATTTTCTTAACATGCTGTTTACTGTTTCTACGGGGAAACCATTAAAAATGGCAACATCTTTAATGTAAGGTAATTCTTTTGTATATCTGGATTTACTTAGAGGAACATTTAAAAGCCTGTTGATTAAAAAACGTATACTTGCTAATTTCTGTTGTGGATAATGATTAGAATCAGCTGTGATAAAGCGATTTGTATTGGTTTCTTTTCTGTATATATCGAACTCTAAAGTAGTTTTATTTCTAATAACTAAGATATCTAAAAACGGGAGTAATCCATTGGTTTCTTTTTCAAATGTAAAGTTAATTGAATTGTATATTGAGTTTAACTGATCAACGAAATCTTGAACTTCTTATTTACTGGTGTCAAAAACTGCAAAAATATCGTCTACGTATCGTATCCAAATTCGAGGGAAGTTAATTAATTCATTTTTATTTTCTTGTTCAAAATTATCCGTAAAAAGATTTGCTTGAAATGGGCTTAATGGATTTCCCATGGTGGTACCATTTGTTTGTTTATAAAATTTATTTAGGAAATAAGCTGTAACAATTGTAATTTATCATATGTTGGACAGACCAAGAGATCCATTAAAATCAGATTTAAAGAACATATCGCTCATTTTAAATACAACAGAGAAATAAAATCAAGTGTCGCCCTACATATGATAAGTACAGGACACAAAATTAACATTGAAAATTTAAAATTGTTAAGATCGGTCACAAACAACAGAGAAATTGATGCATACGAAACAATTTATATCAATCAGAGGCCAGTTACCATTAACGGAGATAAAGGACCATTGGCGGCATCCAGTTTATTGAAGGCTATTTGTGGCAGGTCAAAATTGCATGCACCAGATGTGTTAAACAATTAGAAATAGGAAAGAAAGCAAAAGACCGTCAGTATCGATTTGAATCTCAATGTAGATGACGTCGATGCATCTTTTGCTAATCTTTTAGATTAGTACGCTTGAAAATGACAGTTCTGCTGGCGAAATACGTATCGCGTAATTATTTATTTAATTGCCGATGTGGTAAAGAGGTAAAACCTTCTTGGACTCATTCACAAGCCACAGTCTTTAGTTCAGTGCTTTAGCTATTTGTAGCAGGTCAAAATTGCATGCACCAGATGTGTTAAACAATTAGAAATAGGAAAGAAAGCAAAAGACCGTCAGTATCGATTTGAATCTCAATGCAGATGACGTCGATGCATCTTTTACTAAACTTTTTAGATTAGTACGCTTGCAAATGCCAGTTCTGCTGGCGAAATAGGTATCGCGTAATTATTTATTTAATTCCCGATGTGGTAAAGGGATGAAACCTTCTTTGGACTTTATCACAAATTCCAAAAATTGGGTCTGATTTTTAAATAAAGGCGTAATTTTTCTACATCTTTAACAGTTCTTATTTACATTCCAAGATTTGACGTTTTTCCCAAAATTTCAACTTATGGTACTTCGTCAATCGAAAAGTTGATTTCAAAAAATTGATTTTTAAAAATCAAAATTTGACTTTAAAAGGGTAAATTTAGAGAAAAAATGAAAAGTTTAAAATATAAATGTCAAATGTTGGGAAATAGAAATTTCATTTTTTTAAATTTTCGATTCAATTTTAATTTTCTATTTTTTGTAAATTAAATAAAAATAGATTTTAAGGTCAGTATTTTTAGAAATTTAAATATATGAATTCACATGTAACAAAATTTTTAAAGTTAAACGTCGGATTTCAAGAAAAAAATCCAGAAAATACTCGATACCCTTTAAAAAATAAGTTTTTGAAATTTTAAGGGCTTTGTCGAAATTTTCAGTTTAAACTTGAAACTTCTAATTTCTTTTTAATAAAGTAAATTTTTGGCAATTTTATTTTTTCCCATTCCCAGCTTAATGTCAAAATTTTGAATACTTCTACTCGAAATTTCTAATTTTCGGATTTTTTTTTAAATTCGATTTAATCTGGAATCTTTTCAAGAATGCTGATTTTTTCAGAAATGATATTTAACATTTGGATGTTATTCACTAAATCTAAGGTAAGTTTTTTCTCAAGATTTAGTTTTCCCATAAAATATGCTTCATAAACTTAAGATTTCGAAAGTTCTAAAGTTTGGTATTTAACTCGAATAATCAAATATTAAAAAAAAACAAAAATTTAGACTATAAATTTCGAAATAAAAAGTAAAAATGTTATAACGAGTTCAACAGTTATTAATTGATATGATATACAAATCTTGTCCCCTGAAAGCAAAAAAGATTAAAAAATACAATAACAGTTGTGTTATTTAGTCTAATTTAGAATCGATGTTTAATTAATTTAAGGATTCCAGAGATTATTCTCTATCAAAAACACATTAAGAAAGTTAACTCTAAAACTGCTCTAGAACGTCTCTAATAATTATTATTAAGCTTATAAAGGAGCTAACAGTTTTTTTTTTGAGTAAAGCATTCATATACCTCTCTAATATTTTGAAATTTCATTGAAACCGGTTTTACGCAATTTGAGAAAAAAATATTTTCCTATTTTATATTTCTTTCGAGTTTTTCCAAAAAAATAAATAAATAAAACCTTAATACTTACAAATTTAAATTACTCTATTAGTAGAAATATACTCTCTGAGATGTGCCCAATATTCCTGAAATTGAAATATAAATCAATTTTTTAATGACAAAATCGGTTTTTATTTTTTTTCAATATGGCCTACCTTTTTGATCAGTTTCAGAATTTGCAAGGCTATTCTACATCAAAAGGACATAAACAGAAATAAGTTTAAAATTGTTCTAGAACGTTATCATAAAGAAAAAAATAATTTAAAAAAAAATTGCCCGTTTTTCCTAAATAACATAATGATTATAGACTGTCATTTTTCTGGAATATAGCCTATATATATTTCTATAATGTTTCCAAATTTTATTTAAATCGGTTGTCATTTTTGAGAAAAAAAAATTCTATTTTTTGATTTGTTTCAGAATTTTTTCGATTTTTTCAAAAACTAAAATAGATAGAGATCTGAAACTTGCAAAATCAAAGGATCTCATTAGTAGCAACACATTTTCAAAAAATGGTTCAGATATCTTTCTGGGACCGATTCACTATGCTTGTCGTCCTATGGCCTTTCGAAATAAAAAGTAAAAATGTTATAACGAGTTCAACAGTTATTAATTGATATGATATACAAATCTTGTCCCCTGAAAGCAAAAAAGATTAAAAAATACAATAACAGTTGTGTTATTTAGTCTAATTTAATTATTTAATTTATTTTTAGGATTAGGTGTTACTATCTCTTTGAAGATGATAGCTTGGTTGTCGAAACACGTTAGAGCAACTGTTGTGTTTTTTAATCTTTCTTGGTTTCAGGGGACAACATTTGTATATCAATTTATGAAGACAATTAAGGACCAGTCCGTTCCACAAAAAAAGTTATTGATTTACTTTAAAATTTGAAATATATTCTTTTGAAACTTTCGATTTCAGGTTAATATTTATATACATTTTTTACATTTTACATGCAAAGACTAATCAAGAAATAAAATCGATATTTCCAGTTTCAAGAGAATACATCCGATAACATTTTTTTTTAAAGTATTACGTTTTACTAAAAAATTAGTCTTCTTTCTGAATTATTGAAGTCTAAACGAGTTTTTTTTTTCAAAATATCCACTTTGATTTCGAAATTTTAAGTATTTTCCTTACAAATTTTCCAAATTCGTATAAAATCTCTGTGACATCACCTCTTGGAAATTTCGATCACAAGCTTGTAGCAGCCTCTCGCTCGCTTCATATATCACCTTCTTCTCACACACAGTCCCGTAAGGTTTGGCACTTTAACTCTGCTAACTAGGAGGAATTAAAAGACTTCTTTCCTTTTTTCCCATGGCAGGAAGTCTGCTTTAACTCAGATAACCCTTCCTCAGTCGCCGAATCCATCACTGAAACTATCCTGATTGGTATGGAAAGCTCAATTTCCCACTCCCCACAAAAGAAGTCTGCCTCCAGTAAATCTTGGTTCAGAAAAACATGTGCTCGTGCAAAAATCACTCATATCATCGTTGGCAAAATATTTCATCAGTCGAGACTGGGACCAGCTTTGTAGATGCACAAAAATTTTGTAAACAGGTTATTGACGAGGGAAAAATTTATTTCGATCGTAAAATGCGCCAGAGGCTTATCAACTGTCCGAATAGTTCCAGGTCCTTTTGGGAATTTGCAAAGTCGATTGGAAAAAATTTTACATCTTCAAATTTTCCACCTTTATTCGATGACAATAACAAAATTGCGACTACTTCCAAGGAAAAGACTGACTTGCTAGCCTTAATGTTTGCTGAAAATTCCAGCCTTGATTCTCGAAACGTAGAACCTATTCTTCTTAAGGTTGGCACTTTAATGCCTGAAATTGGTTTTAGACAACGCACAATGGGGAAGATTCTCCTCGAGCTCGACACCTCGAAAGCTTCTGGACTTGATGGTATCCCCGCTAGTGTTCCTAAGAAATGCGCTCCAGGGTTGACTCCTTCACAATTTCTTACAATAAAGGTGTATTCCTTAACATCTGGAAATCTGCTAGGGTGCAGCCTCTGCCCAAAAAGGGAAAAAGGATTCTGGCTAAAAACTATCGCCCTATATCTCTCGAGATTCTCAAATATCTGAAGGAGAATAGAACCATCTCGTACAGGCAATACGGTTTCAGACAACAACACTCAATTGGCGATCTACTGGCATATGTTACTCATATCTGTAACTCAGCTATGGAAAAACATGGTAAGGTTAGGATTGTAGCATTGGACATCTCAAAAGCCTTTAACAGAGTCTGGCGCCGATCTCTTCTCGCCTAATTAACATCTTCTGGTCTTCCTCCTGGACTCTATCATTTGACATCCCATTTTCTCACTCACTTCTTCCGGTCGTCGTCGATGGCATTTCACCCGAGACATTTGCGATTAATGCAGAGGTGCCTCGGGGGTCTGTTCTGTCTCCTACTTTATTTCTGTTACACATAAACGATCTCTTAGCTTCAACTTCCAATCCTGTATACAGCTACGCAGATGATAGTAACCTTGTGTAATCTTTTTTCTCCAGCAAACAATTATCTATCGCTGCTTCAGATCGACTAAGGGAACAGCAGATACAGATGGTTAATCGGGATTTCGAGATCATTCTGGTATGGAGTAAGAAAAATCTGGTCGACGTCAACGCTTCAAAAACTCAAGCCGCGGTTTTCTCTAAGAAAATATCAAGGAATAATGCAATAAACATACTAATGGACGGTAAAATCTTCCCCATGGATCTAATCTGTCTATCCTAGGAATAAATACAAGCACTAACTTCTCTTGGGACGATCATGTGCGCGCCATTGCCAAGTCAGCCTCTCAGAAGCTAGGCTCTCCTTTTTGAGATAAAAAGTACTTCATATCTCATCAGCTACTCACACTATACAAAGCTCAAGTTAAGCCAACACTAGAATACTGTTCTCATGTTTGGAGTTCAGCTCCAAACCACAGTTTAGCTCTTTTGGATTCAATTCAAAGAAGAGCGATTCGCCTAATTGATGACGAGAGTTTTACCGATTCTCTCGAAACACTAGAGCACAGGCGGATGGTTGGTGACTGGTCTCTTTTCTACAAGTACTATCATGGAAGATGCTCGTAGTAACTTTTTTTTGAAGAATACAAGACAGTCGGAAACAGCAAATTCCTGTGCGGTCCAGCTTGACACAGTGAGGACTTTTGTCTACGGAGACGCTTTTTTCTATAGGATTTTCAAGCCATGGAACTCGTTACCGAAAGAAATTGTCCCCAAAAATTACAATCTATCCTTGTTTAAAAAGAAGGTTCATCGCCGTCTGTTCTTGTATAAGCATCCTACTCGCAGTGCTTTGAAGGCATAATGGAGTTGCCCTTTGCGAGTAGATTAAACTTAAAAAAAACATAAACGTAAAAGATGGGATAATGTTTTGCTAGCAACAGTAACTGATCTAAAAAAAATATTTAGTTAAAATCATTGGATTTACCAATTCACTAATTGCTTCCAGTTTAACAAACAAGTCAAAATTTGAAAAAATCTGAAAAAGCTAAAATTTACAATGAAAATTCGAGATTTTTGTCCTTTTATAAACATTTTATATTTCCAAAAAATATATTTTTTTATCGAAAGATTGACCAGATTTAGAGAAAAAGGCAAATTTTAATAAAGAAATCAAAACAGTAGGGCACAAGCGAATGGTTGATGACTTGTCTCTTTTCTACAAGTACTATACTGGGATGTGCTCGCAGGAACCTATAGAATTGATCTCCCCAAGAGCAAGATTTTTGAGGCATACAAGACAGTCGGAGACAGCAAATTTCTGTAAGGTCCAGCTTGACACAGTGAGGACCTCTATCTACGGCGACCCTTTTTTCTATAGAACTTCCAAGCTATGAAACTCGTTACCGAAAGGAATTTTCCCCAAAAATTACAACCTATCCTTGTTCCTAAGATCATCGCCATCTATCCTTGCATCCGCATCCTACTCGCAGTGCTTTGAAGGCGTAATTGGGTTGCCCTTTGGGAGTGGGTTAAACTTTAAGAAAAAACATAAACGTAAAAAATTGGATAATGGTTTGTTAGCAACCGACACAGATCTAAAATGAATATTTAATCAAAATTAGTGGATTTACTAATTCACTGATTGCTTCCAGTTTAAGCAAACAATTTTTAAAAATCCAGCTTTTAAAAGATAAGCTACTAAAAGTTTAGAGTTACAAAAAAAAATTTGAAAAAAGTCAAGATTTTCCATATGAAGACAAATTTTAGAGAAGATGGTGAATTTCGAAGGTAAAATAAAAACTCAGGAGAAAAAAAAAATTCAGGAAAAACTCGAAATTTCGAGAAAAAACTGATTTTAAATAAAACATGGAATTTCAAAACACAACTTCTTTCGGTTGAATAAATTTTCTAACGTGCCTTCTCGAGGCTGAGGGAAAGGAAAGTCACCCTCCACATTATAGCTGGATTCTGGATTCGAGGTGAGTTGCCTAGGCCAGCACTTAGGCCACCAATTATGATTTTACGAGTGCAAATTTACTTTAAAAAAAAAACACAAGTTACACTATTGAATACAAGTTTATTCTTCAAGTAAAAATTTACAACTAACTTGTCTAATCTAGTTTAACCTATTTATATAGAGCATATGTCTCCAGGGTGGTATGCTTGTCGTCGCAGGGCCATTAATGATAACAATATCTGAAAGTTGTTTACTTTCAGGTATCATTGTGCTATCCCCGTGATTGAGGTGTCCTTGGTCATTCATTCAGCCACCCAACCTTTTTGAGAAACTGGAAAACGTCCCTTGGATGCGCCTCTCTCAAACTGGCCACATTAGGCCAGAGGTCCCCCAGTGTGGATCCTCTGATTGATGCTCGTGCCGGGCAGTGACACATCACGTGCTCGACACTCTCACCTTCTTCTAAACACCCCCTACAACTCGGGTCGTTTATAATTCCTATTCTGTGGGGGTCCCTACAAGTCTCCTGAGGTTATTTCTTAACAGTGGTAGGCATACTTTTGCCCTTTTCCTGCTCGGCATTCTAATAAATGCGTGAGTCTGTCGGCCTGTTGTTATTGAGGCCCATTGGGCTTTGTATTTACAATGGATTTTTATTTTTATTTGAATAAAACTAGGCTTTTTAATTCTAAAAGTTCACACATTTTACATGAAAGTATAAAAAAGAGAAACCCATCCACAAAATGTATGGCTGACATAATATTGCGCGTCACCTACAATTCTAGCAAGAACTAAAAGAAGGAGTACGAAACTTTGACTCTATTATTCTGTTAAGATCAAATGAAAAATTATTCTATTTTGTAATATGACGTTATTGGACCTTGCACAGATAAAATCGCAGGGTAGCTAGTTGTTTAATATAAATTTAGCCAAGAATTTCCAAAATCGATAGGTTTCTATTCTGATGAATGGCGAACCGCTAGGACCGGCATGCACAAACATCGATCAAAATTGTGACATGTAACTTATTTGCATATGAACAAATACCCACTATCTAAGGTACGTAAGTTTTTTCAACAGCTTTAGATAATAAGAAATTTAAATTAAGAAATTGTATCATTTTTTAAACAAAATTTTCTCCTATTTAAAAGTTGATTTTTCGCAAGATTACCAAAGATATGCTAATAAACTCGATGCACGTAGATGCACTTTAATATAAAGTATCTTCGAAGACACATTTATATCGAAAAATAATTAATATTTATTTTGTAGCCTTTCAGCAAGTAAAATGTGTGTAATTATATTACTACAACAAACTATTACATAAACATTCAACCTGACATTCGTGGTTATAAAATGAAACCGAAAGTGAAAAAATTGTATAAAATCCGTAATTATTTCACACTATCGTGAACACACTTTCATCGCACCTTCTTCTGAATCTTTGTCTTATAACGTCTTTATGTGTTAATGAAAAGATAAATGGCACATTGTTGAAGCTCACCTCAGCTTAGAAAGGCTTCCTAAATATGTCATTGCATCATGAACTCGTCTTGAAATGGAATATGAAAAAAGTCGATTAGGTTAAAAAATGTATCGCAAATTGTTGACATTAGCAGTTAATAATTCTTGAGGATGTTTTAACTCGAACTTGCATATGACACAATTCACGTTGCAAATTATTTAATGATAGTCGTTGAACGAGAAGACTTACCCAAGTAAATTAGAATTGTGTAATACGAGTCGTCGTTTATCCTTTTACCTTCTAAACTGAAGTAAACTAAATTTATTACCAACCTCAATAAAGTTTTTTTATTATATTACATATTATATCCATAAAATAAATCAGAAAAGATTTTTTTCTTTTGATTAGTGAAAAACAGCTGACAATTTTGAACTCAAGATTTGAAAAGTAGAAAACTGAAATTTTAAGTTGCTTGTTTTTTTTTATTTTTCTGTATGACCATTTTCCTTTAGGTTATATCCTTTGAAAAATCATATGTAATTTTTGAGATTTTTTATTTCTTTACCTATGGCAGGGGCCGGCAAACCGCGGCTCGCGAGTCGCATGCGGCTCTTTTAAAAGAAAAGTGTGGCTCTTTAAATTCCCTTAATAAAATAAATAAATAAAAGCTAGAGCGGACAGACACTCAGGCACTCATTAAACAAGTGACCTACTGAAGTCGAAGTTTCCAAAAACACTTTTCTAGGAATTTTTACGTTTTACTAAAACTTTGACAAAAACTTATGATTTCAGAAAGTAATTTTTCGAAATATTTGATTGATTTGTGTTAACATTTTGAAAAATCACATAAAATTTGAAATTTCTAGAAAAAGACCAGCTTGGGGGGTTGAAATTTCTAAAAAATATTTTTCTCATGATATTTATTTTTTATTTCTAAATTTTCTAAAAACTCGGGATTTCGTGAAAAAAAGGTGAATTACTTTTTGTGTGAAAAAAAAATTAAATTTTCAGAAACGGCAAACATAAAAGTTTGAAATAAAAGCTGAAATTTCCAGAAAAAAACCGAATTTTGAGAAAAAGAGATTTTGAAAAAATTGAGACAAAGAAAGAGAATTGAGAAAAAGGAACAGATTTCGAAAAAATTGAGAAAAGCGAGCCGTATGGGGTTCTTTAAAAGAAAAGTGCGGCTCTTTAAATTCCCTTAATAAAATAAATAAATAAAACCTAGAGCAGACAGACACTCAGACACTCATTAAACAAGTGACCTACAGAAGTCGAAATTTCCAAAAACACTTTTCTGGGAATTTTTACGTTTTACTAAAATTTTGACAAAAACTTATGATTTCAAGAAGTAATTTTCCGAAATATTTGATTGATTTGTATTAACATTTTGAAAAAAAAACATTATATTTGAAATTTCTAGAAAAAGACCAACTTGTGGAGTCGAAATTTCTAAAAAATATTTCATGATTTTAACTTTTTTATTTGTAAATTTTCTGAAACCTTGGGATTTCGTAAAACAAAGGTAAATTATTTTTGTGTGAAAAAAAAAATCTAAATTTTGAGAAACGGCAAACATCAAAGTTTGAAATAAAAGCTGAAATTTCCAGAAAAAAACCGAATTTTGAGAAAAAGAGATTTCGAAAAAACTGAGACAAAGACAGAGACTTCGAAAAAATTGAGAAAAAGGAACAGATTTTGAAACAATTGAGAAAAAGCAATTCATCAAAAGTACTCAATAAAAAAAAATTTTTTAAAAAACAGAATTTCGACAATAGATTGAAACCCAGGACAAATCAAAAACCTGAAATTTTTAGACAATTTTGAATTTTTGAAATATAGTAAAATTTCAAAAAGAGAAATTGTAAAAATAAACTGAAAGCTTGGAAAAAATTGTCGATCTCTAAAAAAGTTAAAGTTTTCCAGTGAAGAAGAAAAAACTTTAATTTTAGAAAGAATTTCATGAAAAAAGTTTAGAACAACTCGAAATTTCGACAAAAAATTGTAATTTTCTAGAGAAAGCTAAATTTTGAAAATAAATTTGCAATTTCAAGAACAGGACGAATTAAAAAAAAACTCCTAACTTTCAGATAAATTCGAATTTTGAGAAAATCGGTAAAATAATTTCGAAAGAAAATTCCAAGACAATTTCGAGAAGAGTTGAACTTTAAAAAAAGGTAGAAATTTCCCAGAAGAAGCCAAATTTAAAAAAAAAAGAAGAGATTTCAAAAAAACTGTGGAAAATGAAGAGATTTAAAAGAATGACTTTATCTAATTAGGAAGAAGGGAGAAATTTTGAAAAAAAAATGAATTTATCGAAAGTTCTCAAAAATTTAAATTTTAGAAAAAAACATCGAATTTCGACAATAGATTGAAATTTTTCATGGTGAAGTCTTATTGACCGGAAATATTATGTTTATTAATTTTATTTAATATTTTAATATTTCTTCGGCCCAGTTTGGAACTATTTAAATTTTTATTGTTTGCTGAAAATATTCTAAACAGTTTTTGAAATATGACTACGTGATATTTAAATTTATTTAAAACGTCACGTCATGACAGTTGACAAAATAAGAGGTTAGTTTATTTTACATAGAATATGAAAAATAAAAATAGAAGACCAAAATTAGATATGAAAAAAGTTTTCGTTTCTTTTTTTTTGATAAATTATGTAAATATAAAAAAAAACAAAATTTTTTTCATATCTAATTTTGGTCTCCTATTTTTATTTTTCATATTCTATGTAAAATAAACTAACCTCTTATTTTGTCAACTGTCATGAGGTGACGTTTTAAATAAATTTAAATATCACGTAGTCATGTGTCAAAAACTGTTTAGAATATTGTCAACAAACAATAAAAATTTAAATATTTCCAAACTGGGCCGAAGAAACGTTAAATAAAATTAATAAACAAAATAGATTAAAACTCAAAACAAATCTAAAAACCTGAAATTTTTAGACAATTTTGAATTATTTGAAAAATTGCAGAATTTCGAAAAGAGAAATTGTAAGAATAAACTGAAAGCTTAAAAAAAATTGTTGAAATTTAAAATAGTCAAAGTTTTTCAGAGAAGAAGAAAAAGTCAAAATTTTAATAAAAGCTCGAAATTTCGACAAAAAATTTACAATTTTCCAGGGAAAGGTAAATTTTGAGAATAAGTTTGAAATTTCGAGACCAAGGCGATTTAAAAAAAATTCAAATTTTCAGATCAATTCGAATTTTGAGAACATTTGTAAAACAATTTCAAAATAAAATTTGAAGAAAATTTCGAAAAAAGTTTTTAACTTTAAAAAACGTCAGAATTTCCCAGAAAAAGCCGAATTTTGAGAAAAGGGAAGAGATTTAAAAAAATTGGAAAAAGTGATTTAAAAAAAAATGAATTGGTCCAAAGTTCTCAAATAAGGGCAAAATTTCAGAAAAAAAAACGTCGAATTTTCGCAATAGATTGAAACCCAAAGCAAATTTAAAAAACTTGACATTTTCAGATAAAAGAGAAATTGTAAAATAAACTGAAAGCTTAAAAAAGTGTCGGACTTTAAAAAAGTCGAAGTTTTTCAGAGAAGTAGAAAAAAGTCAAATTTTAGGAAACATTTCAAGGAAAAAGTCAACAATTTAAGAAAAGTTCAAAATTTCAATAAAAATGTGCAATTTTCCAGAGTAAATTAAATTTTGAGAATAAATTTGAAATTTCGAAAACAAAACGAATTAAAAAAGCTCCAAATTTTCAGATAAATTAAATTTTAAGAAAATTGGTAAAATAACTTTGAAAGGAACGGGAATGTTGATAAGACTTCCAATTTTGAGAAGTGTTAAACTTTAAAAACCGTCAAAATTTCCCAGAGAAAGTCAAATTTAAAAGAAAATCAAATTTTGGGATTTGAAAATAGATGAATTTCGTTCGAAATAAAAGTTTTTCAGACAAAAGAGAAATTGTAAAATAAACTGAAAGCTTAAAAAAGTGTCGGACTTTAAAAAAGTCGAAATTTTTCAGAGAAGTAAAAAAAAGTCAAATTTTAGGAAACATTTCGAGTAAAAATTCAATATTTTAAGAAAAGTTCCAAATTTTAATAAAAATTTTCAATTTTCCAAAGAAAATTCAATTTTGAGAATAAATTTGAAATTTCGAAAACAAGACGAATTAAAAAGAAATCTCCAAATATTCAGAAAATTGAATTTTTGGAAAATTGGTTAAATAATTTTGAAAGAAAAGGAAATGTTGATAAAACTTCCAATTTCGAGAAGTGTTAAACTTTAAAAAAACGTCAAAATTTCCCAGAGAAAGTCAAATTTTACAAAAAAAATTAAATTTTGAGATTTGAAAATGGATGATTCGTTCGAAATAAAAGTTAATAATTCCGGAAAAATTTAAATTTTGAAAAAAAGAGATTTCGAAAAAATATGAATTTATCAAAAATTCTCAAAAAAGCAAAATTTTAGAAAAAAAACGTCGAATTTTAACATTAGATTGAATCCCAGAACAAATTCAAAAACCTAAAATTTATAGACAAATTTGAATATTGTGAAAAATTGTCAAATTTCGAAAAGAGAAATTGTAAAAAACTCAGAGCTTATAAAAAATTGTCGAACTTTAAAAAGTGGAAGTTTTTCATAGAAGAAGAAAATAAATAATTTGCAATTTTCCAGAGAAAGTTAAATTTTGAGAATAACTTTGAAATTTCGAGAACAAGACGAATAAAAAACTTCAAATTTTCAGAAAAATTCGAATTTGGAGAAAATTGGTAAAATAATTTCTAAATAAAAAGGAATGTGGGTAAAACTTGCAGTTTCGAGAAAAGTGTTGAACTTTAAAAAAAAAGTCAACATTTCCCAGAAAAAGTCAATTTTAAGAACAAAATTAAATTTTTATATAAATTCAAACATTCTGAAAATTGGTGAATTTCGTCGATAAAATCGCAACTTTACAGAAACATAATAAAATGTCGAATTTTTAGTTAAAAGTTGGAATTTAGAGAAACACCTAATTTTGCGAAACAGGTTGAAATTTCCAGAAAATAAATAAAAATTTAAATATTCATTAAAAGTCAATATTTGAGGGAAATGGTGGAATTGGAAAAGAGAATGTAATTTGAAAAGAATAGAAATTTCGAGAAAAAAGTCGCAATTTAGAACAAAGTTAAAAAAATATAATTTTGGAAAAAAGTCAAATTTAAGAATAAATCTAAATTTCGAAAAAAGAACATTTGAGAAAAAGATCGAAATCTTCAAAAACCATTTTATTTAACATTTCCAAATTTTTACTTTTTTTATTACGAAATCGGCAAAAGATGAATTTTCGAGAAATAAGTCGAATCTTCCAGTGTAAGTGAAAATAAAAAAAAAAGTAAACGTTTTCACAGATTGTCGAGTTTTGAGAAGAGAGGAAGATTTATGGAAAAAAGTCTTAATTTAGAACAAAGTTAAAAAAATATAATTTTGGGAAAAAAGTCAAATTTAAAAGTAAATCTAAATTTTGAAAAAAGAAAATTTGAGAAAAAGATCGAAATCTTCAAAAACTATTTTATTTAACATTTTCAAATTATTACTTCAAATTTTTACTTTTTTTTATTACGAAATCGACAAAAGATGAATTTTTGAGAAATAAGTCAAATCTTCCAGTGTAAGTCAACTTTAAAAAAAAGTAAACATTTTCACAGATTGTCAAGTTTTGAGAAGAGGGAAAGATTTGGAAAAAAAAAGTCTAAATACATAGTTAGAAAAAAGACGAATACAGAGAAGAGTTTAAAAAGTCGAATTTACGAGAAAAAGGTAAATTTTGAAATAAAGCTTCAAATTATGAGAAATGAAAGGTATTTTGGGCTAAATATGTTTTCTTTTGACTACATGACTCAGAGGGGTCTCCCCCTGTCCCATATGTTGTCTGATTTATCTGATTTAACTGTGAAATGAAATGTTAAATCAGAAATAAAAACTCGTAGCTCTTTGAAATTCACGAAACCAATATTTTTATTGCGGATGGTTCTTTTGGCTTAAAAGTTTGCCGACTCCTGACCTATGGTATAACCTTCGTATATTTTATTAGATTTTGGGGTTTCACAGAGGAGAGTATGCTCAGCCTGAATGTTCCAGATTTCCATCCGTTCAGTAACATCTCCCGCTGCAGGACGTTTCGCGGAAATCTCATTCGACATCTTCACGTACTCGCTTGAAACTCTTAATACATTTTGTGTATATAGCGATATTACATGGATTTTCTTTTAGTTTGTGTTAAAAGCAGGCACGTAGCCAGGGGGGGTCCAAGGGGTCCGGACCCTCTCCGAAATAAATATTCCCCAATGATGATACGAATTGAAATATCAGTAGAAAAACGACTGATTGTATATTTAAGCAAGTAAATAATTTTCGAAATTGCCAACTATTGAGCTTATGATAAGCAAAATAGCCATGTAGACATTTTAATAAAAATTGGCAATGAGCTCAAGCCTTCCCAATACATGCACCAACCCTTTTACAATTTAATATTGACACTTAGCAGTAGGGTACGTTCAGTAATTTCAATTTTTTATTATCTCAAATTTCGACATTCTTGACATATGTATGCATGGAGTAGAATTTTCGAGAAAAAAGTCGAAATTTTGAGTTTAAAGTCGACATTTTACAAAAGCATAGGAAGGCATTGATTAAAAAAAATTATATTTAGCAATTTCGACATTTTACAAAAGCGTAAAAAGGACACTGATTATTAAAAAAAATGTTTAGGGATTTGGACTTTTTTTGTCAAAAATTCGGTTTTTTTAAACTTCGATTTTTTTCTCGAAATTTCGGCTTTAAACTCGAAATTTCGATTTAACACTCGAAATTTCGACTTTTTTTTCAAAAATTCGACTTTTTTCTTGACATTTCTACTTTCTTCTTAAAATTCCGAGACTAATGTCGAAATTTCGACTTTAATATCGACATTTTTTTCGAATAAGTCAAAATTTCTACACTATGATCAAATTAGGCAGATGACAGTTGCGTCCCACCACTCCTCTTTCCCAACAATCTTAACAGTTTGTAGTAGGGTGCGTTCAATAATTGCTATTTTTAATTAGCAAATTTTGATCTTTTTTTTTAGAAATTTCGAGATGAAAGTTAAAAATTCGAGAAAAAAATCGAAACTTCGTGATTGAGATGAAAATTTCGAAAAAAAAGTCGGAATTTGAAAAAAAAAGTCGAAATTTCGAGAAAAAGATAGAAATTTCGAGAAAAAAGTCGAAGTTTGAGAAAAACGTAAGTCGAAATTCCGAGAAAAAGTCGAAATTTGAGAAAAAAGTCGAAATTTCTAGAAAAATAGTAGACATTTTGAGTTTAAAGCCGAAATTTCGAGAAAAATGTCGAAATTTCGATATTAAGGTTAAAATTTCGAGAAAAAAGTCGATATTTGAGAAAAAAGTCTAAAATTGAGAAAAAAAAAAGAAATTTCGAGAAAAAAGTCGAACTTTTCAGATTAAGGCCGAAATTTCGAGAAAAAAGTTGAAATTTGAAAATAACGTCGAAATTTCGAAATATTTCGAGCAAAAATTCGAAATTTAAGAATAACGTCGAAATTTCGAGAAAAAAGTAGAAATTTCGAAATATTTCGAACAAAAAGACGAAATTTCGAGAAAGAAAGTCGAAATTTTGATATTAAGGTTAAAATTTCGAGAAAAAAGTCGATATTTGAGAAAAAAGTCTAAAATTGAGAGAAAAAAACGAAATTTCGAGAAAAAAGTCGAACTTTGCGAAAAAAATCGAAATTTTGATAAAGTTCGAAATTTCGATAAAAAAAGGTCGAAATTTTGAGTATAAAGTCAAAATTTTGAGAGAAATGTCGAAATTTCTATATTAAGGTCAAAATTTTGAGAAAAAAGTCGATATTTGAGAAAAAAAACGAAATTTCGAGAAAAAAGTCGAACTTTGCGAAAAAAGTCGAACTTTGCGAAAAAAATGGAATTTTGATAAAGAAAGGTCGAAATTTCGATAAAAAAAGGTCAAAATTTTGAGTATAAAGTCGAAATTTTGAGAGAAATGTCGAAATTTCTATATTAAGGTCAAAATTTTGAGAAAAAAGTCGATATTTGAGAAAAAAGTCGAATTTTTCAGATTAAGGTCGAAATTTCGAGAAAACAGTCGAAATTTCGAGAAAAAGTCGAATTTTCTAGAAAAAAAGTCGAAGTTTGAGAAAAACGTAAGTCGAAATTGCGAGAAAAAAGTCGAAATTTGTGAAAAAAGTCGAAATTTCTAGAAAAATAGTCGACATTTTGAGTTTAAAGCCTAAATTTCGAGAAAAATGTCGAAATTTCGATATTAAGGTTAAAATTTCGAGAAAAAAGTTGATATTTGAGAAAAAAGTCTAAAATTCAGAAAAAAAACGAAATTTCGAGAAAAAAGTCGAACTTTTCAGATTAAGGCCGAAATTTCGACGAAAAAGTCGAAATTTGAGAATAACGTCGAAATTTCGACAAAAAGTCGAAATTTCGAAATATTTCGAGCAAAAATTCGAAATTTGAGAACGTCGAAATTTCGAGAAAAAGTAGAAATTTCGAAATATTTCGAGCAAAAAGTCGAAATTTCGATAAAAAAGGTCGAAATGTTGAGTACAAAATCGAAATTTTTAGAGAAATGTCGAAATTTCGATATTAAGGCCAAAATTTCGAGAAAGAAGTCGAAATTTGAGAAAAAAAAACGAAATTTCGAGAAAGAGGCAAAATTTCGAGAAAAAAATCAAATTTTGAGAAAAAAGTCAAAATTTCGAGAAGAAAGTCGAAATTTTGAGAAATAAACTCGAAATTTAAGAAAAAAATCCAAATTTCGAGAAAAAAGTCGAAATTTCGAGCTTAAAATCGAAATTTAAGAAAAAAAAGTTGAACTTTCTTAAAATAACATTTTTTTAATCGATGTCTTTTCTACGCCTTTGTAACATTTCGAAAAAGTGAAAATTTCCAGAAAAAAGTCAAAATTTCCAAAAAGAGTCGAAATTTTGAGAAAAAAGTCTAAATTTGAGAAAAAAAGTCGAAGTTTGAAAAAAAGTCGAAATTTCTAAACACAACATTTTTTTTAAATCGATGTCCTTTCTACGCCTTTGTAAGATTTTCGATTTAAAAATTGAAATTTCAACTTTTTTTTATAAATTTCGACTTTAAACACCAAATGTCGACGTCTTTTTTCGAAATTTTCACATTAAAGTCGAAATTTTGACTTTAATCTCGGGATTTAAAGAAGAAAAAGTCAACATTCCGTGATAATTTTTTTTCAAATTGATGTTCTTTCTACTCTCTTGTAATTTTTACTTCAAAAAAAAAGTCGATTCTTGATCGGTGATAAGTTAAATACGTAAACTCAAAATAGATATTAGGAAATTTTTCTTTGGTAAATTTTACGTTTTTATTTGTCAAATTTATATAATGTTAAGGTCACAAGATTTTATTCTTCACTTTTACTAATTAACAAAATGAAAAAAAAAAATAAAATAAAATAAAAGAAACGAATACGTAAAAGTAATTGATGTATGTTCTTATATTTTCTGAAGAGTGGGGGGGTGGAGTTGGGCCCCCCCCCTGAACGAAAATCCTGGCTACGTGCCTGGTTAAAAGCAAACAAATTACGTAACATATCTTTCACCAATTCACCATCTGAATGCTATCGTACAAATCCTCTGATAAAAATCATACTTTTTGCGCTCTGGCGCTACCTGAAAAGCTACAAAATTAATTACAGCTGGTAATGGATCGCAATGGAGTTATTTAAAATAACTAAAACAAAAACTCGCCGTTTCTAATAACAATAAACGAGCAATAAAATAAACTACATAGATTATTTGGGTTACCAGGTAGACAACGTTCAATATTGTTATACAATTCATTTTAGAAAGGATCTCAATATGTTGATAAAAAAACTAAAAGGAATCATTGCAACTCGTTAGTTTGCGAAAGTATTTCAACATAGATAAATGTTTGGTGTCATATTGATACCAACAGATGGGAGTTATGGAATCATTTTTCAAGTTTCCTATTTCAGTTTTATCTTAAACATATTTCAACACACCACCTTAAGCTCCATCCTTCTTTTGTAAATTTAATTTGAAGAGAATGGTTAAATATTGACGTATAATCAATATTGACATTAGCCAAGTTTAAATTATATAGAATACATCAAAACATGGCAATATATCAAAGAAAACTACTTCTAATTAGCATGTTTGATTTCTTTAAACTGATATAACTAAAGAGTGATTTGATTACCTAATACATTCTAATGTAAATGGTGAAATGGAACAAAATCCAAAAGTAAAGTTCTTTTATCTTATGATATAACTTTGGCACTTGTTAACTTGTTGAATGTTTGCTAGGATATCGTAAATGAGCATTTTGATGCATAACATGGCAAAGAGTTTAGTATGTGCAACATTGTTGATGCAAAGGTCAAGTAACCAGTTAAAAATTCAGTGAAAGTGAAAGATGCAAATTTTATTACGAAAATAAGTCAAATTTATCAAATAATTTTAAAGAAGTTTAATACTTCCTAGTTATAGCAACTTAGAATGTTCATAATAAATATGTGCATAATTACTACATCCTCCTCCTCGTTCTTTAAGCTGCTGCACTCTACGAGCGATATTCTCTTTCCTCTGGACATAACCAGTAAAGTCGTTTGTAAAAACAAAGGTAAATACTCCGCAGGTTGTTTTCCAGGCTAAAGTTGCCACTTTTCATTTAAGGAAATAAAGTATACTAGTTATTAAAGGCTACAAAAAAATACATTATATCAAAATTAAATACTATTTGTTTTATTTTAATATTTTCCAAGTATTTTACAATTCTATTAAACAAATTGAAAATGGGGCTACAACGTGGATGCAATCGCCCCAATTTCTGGTTCATGCAGCAAACCGAAAATTTATATTGTTGCGAGTTATCGGTTCGAAAATTACAACTTCGTGAATTGTAACACTTTATTCCCAAACTGATTTCGAAACATTACAGTTATAATTCACTCAACTATCAGACTATATAGCTAACTAACTAACCTAACTAACCAACTGACTAATTCAGTAGTAGTGTATTTCCAGGGGAATACCAAATCGACAGATGCAACTGTGGTAGCTTCTTGATTCGCGATAATGTAAGCTTCAGGACATTTACTGAAATAATTCATGGCTATCAGGATGTACTTGTTTCCATAGTCTGATGCTGTAAATGGTCCAGCTACATCAATTGCCATTCTCTCAAATGGATCTCCCACATTATACTGCTTCGGAGTCCCTTTGGTTCTTGTACGAGGACCCAACGCAGATGACACATTTTCGATACCACCGCTCACGTCCTCCCTGCAGTTAACCCAGTAAAACCGTTTCCGAATCTTCTCCAGGGTCTTGTTCATCCCTAGATGTCCACCAGAGGTCCCATTGAACACCTCCCACAAAACCTTTTTCTCCTGAGGCACCACCAACTGCAAGTTGACACGCTTTCGATCCGCGCTTTCCCATGCCCTCTTCAGCACCCCGTCCTCTCCCTAGAGGGATTTTCTTTGGGCCCACAAATTCTTAAGAGCTGGACTTCTGTCGGAAACTTCTTGCCATTCAGGTCTATCTCCAGCTTCTTTCCATTCCAATATGGGTCCGATATAGGCATGGCTTTTCTGTAGCTCCCGAAGATCTTCAAGAGTCCATTCATCTTCTGATTGGATAGACGTAATCCTTGTATCCATCATGTCCTCATGTTTTTCTACTCGTCTGCAGTGTTTACAATCCCCACAAGGTCCTCTAAACAAAGCGTCAGGGTTGTTATGCTGTCGTCCTGGTCGATGATGCACCTTAAAGTGATACTGTTGGAGCCTTTCTAACCATCTAGCCGTTTGCCCTTTTGCATTCTTGATTCCCAATAACCAAGAAAGCACCGAATGATTTGTCCTGATGAGGAATTCTTGTCTATACAAATACTCATGGAAGTGCTCCACTGCCTTCACTATCACAAGAAATTCCTTCCTGGTGGTAAAGCAATTCCTCTCTGACTTCGTTCTTCGTCTTGTTATTTTTCTTGTCGTCTTCGTTCTTTATTTTGTCGCCTCCGTTCGTCATCTTTTTCTTTTTCTTGTCATCTTCGTTCTTCATCTTGTTTTTTTCTTGTCGTCTTCGTTCTTCGTTTTGTTCTTTTTCTTGTCGTCTTCGGTCTTCATGTTGTTCTTTTTCTTATCCTCTTCGTTCTTCATCTTGTTCTTTTTCTTGTCCTCTTCGTTCTTCATCTTGTCGTCTCCGTTCGTCATCTTTTTCTTTTTCTTGTCATCTTCGTTCTTCATCTTGTTTTTTTCTTGTCGTCTTCATTCTTCGTTTTGTTCTTTTTTTTTTGTCGTCTTCGTTCTTCATGTTATTCTTTTTCTTATCCTCTGCGTTCTTCATCTTGTTCTTTTTCTTGTCCTCTTCGTTCTTCATCTAGTCGTCTCCGTTCTTTCTCCTTTTCCTCTTTGTCTTTTATCATTGCTAATATTGCTTGCAATTGTTGTTCCTTTTTGGGCAATTTTAATTTCGTTTTCATAAAGCGTTCTAGAATATTCAAGAATTTTTTGGACGCACCCTGTATAAACTATTTCTCAGTTTATAACGACCGTGATAAAATCTAAATTTAATTATCGCTGCGATTTACTAGCGCAATAGTTCCGAACTCGCACGAATTTCTCCGACCAATAGAGCACAATCCACAAACTAATCCCACTTCTGACAGTAGTTGTAACGCGTTGTCGGTTCCAGAATTAATTTTTTGTAAATTGTAACACTTTATTTCCAAACTGATTTCGAAACATTAAAATTATAATTCACTTAACTATCAGACTATCTGGCTAACTAACTAACCTGGCTAACTAACTGACTAATTCAGGAAAAGACGACTGCGTATTTATAGGTACCGTTTTGGTTTGTAGAACGAAACTTCGTAGAGATAAGGCTTATTGCTTGAGGAAACATCTATAGCGCTTATCTGCCGTTTCATTATCGCGGTCGCAGCCCATTATCAAATTTTTCTAGGGAATTCCTTACACAATCGCTAATATAAATTCCATAACTACATTTTGTTACGCTATCCATTCAGTTTTTTAAAAATGTTCGTTCCATTTTTTGAAATTCATGTTTTCATTTTCTAAATTTCTACTATTTTCTGGAATTTGGTATTTATTCACAAAATTTGTCTTTTTAATCTGAAATTTTGCAATTTCGACTTCTTTTATCATACTTTGTCAACATCTCAAATTTTTATTAAAGTTCGTCGTTTTTTTCTAAAATTTCGCCATTTCTCGAAATTTGGCTTTTACTGAAAATTTCAACTTTTTTTTAATTCTGCAAATTTCGGTTTGTTTATTCAAATTTGCCTTTTTCTCGAAATCTGGTCGATCTTTGAATAAAAAAGTATATTTTTTGGACATTTAAAATTTTTACAAAAGGACTAAAATCTCAAATTTTCTTTGTAAATTTCAGTTATTTTTTAATCAAAATTTCTGGAACTTTCAACTTGTTTGTCAAAATGTTCACGTGTATCACAATATTAAATATTTTCTGATGACAACATCGTGTGTTGTCTTCCCCTGACTCGAGCAATCAAAAGAAAAGGAATATTCAGCCAAGAAATTTCGATTTTTTTTCTTAAAATTTCGATTATTTACTCAAAATTTGCTTTTTTTTTCTAAATTTCGATGAAATCTGTCCCTTTCTCGAAAATTTTGAATTTTCAGTAAGATTAAATGCTTGTTCTCAAAATTTAGATCATTTTGGCAATTTTTCAATTATTTTTTCGTAATTTTGCCTTTTTTTCGGAGTTTTGACTATTTTTTTCAAAAATTCGAATTTTTTTCTTAAAATTTGACTTTCTTTTGAAAATTTTAAATTTTTTGTCCATTTCGAAGTTTGCTAAAAATTTCGCTTTTTTTCCAAATCCCGCTAGAACATTTAACTTTTTCTGAAAATTTCTATCTTTTAAACCTTAATTTTTTAGAAATTTTGCCTGGTTTCTTAATTTTTTTGTTGATCCTTGGTTAACTTTAAAAATTGAAATACAAAAATTGTCCCCTGAAACCAAGAAAGATTAAAAAAAGATTAAAAAACACAACAAAGCTTGCTCTAACGGATTTTGATAACCAAGCTATCATCTTCAGAGAGATATTGCTCTCTAAACATGATAGCTTGGCTGTCGAAACGCGTTAGAGCAACCTTTGTTTAATCTTTCTTGGTTTCAGGGGACAATTTTTGTATTTCAATTTTTGGTTTTTTAAAGTTTGTTTTTTTCACGAAGTTTTTATTTTTATCTCAGTACCGGATATTTAAAATTTTCATAAGTTTCGCCCTTTTCCTAGTAAATTCGTTATTTTTTTCAAAATTTTGATACTTTCTCTTAGAATAATTGTCTTTTTAAAATTCGCCCCTCCTCAAAATTTGTCCCTTTTGAAATTTTGATTTTATTTTTAAAAGCTCCTCGCAATTTTCAAAAACATTGTTTTCAAAATTTAAAATTCAATAAAGACGTTGAATTTACAAGAAATCTTTTTCTCAAAATCTCCAGGAATGTTTGTTTTTAACATTTTTATTAAAATTCTGTTGTAATTTGTTGAAATCGATAAATTTTCAAAAAAATGGCAGAATTTTGCAATAAATAAACGATTTTTGAAACAAAAGTGTAAAAAGGAGGTTTTTAAAAATAAAATCAAAATTTGGAAAAGGACAAATTTTGAAGATAAGGAAAACTTTAGGAAAACGACTACTTTAAGAGGAAAAAGTCAAAAGGGCGAAATTTTTAGAAATATTAAATATGAGATATTTTGTCAATTTTTTTAGGTATTGTATATTTTGATTTTTTCTTAATTTTAAATTTTTGAAGAATTCTCAGACAAAAATTTTGACTTTTTCTAAAAATATCGAGTTTTTTGTAAATTTCGTTTTTTTTTGGGATAAATATAAAAATTTCGTGAAAAAGACAAGGTAGGAAACCAGTCAAAATTTTCAAAAAATCAATCGAAATTTTCAGAAAAAACTAAATGTTGCATCGAAGTTTGGAAAAAAAGCAAAATTTTGAGAAAACTTCGAAATGGACAAAATATCCAAAAATTTCAAAAGAAAGTTAAATTTTAAGAAATAGAATCGAAATTTTGAAAGAAATATTCAAAACTCTTAGAAAAAGACGAAATTACGACAAAATGATCGAAAATTTGCAAAAAAGATCTAAATTTTTAGAAGAAGCATTTAATCTTGGTGGAAATTCAAAATTTTTCCAGAAAGAGTCAGGTGTTAGCAAAATTTAGAAAATAAAAACAAATTTTAAGAAAAAAATCGAAATTTTAAGCAAAAATTGAAATTTTAAGAAAAAAATCAAAATTTTAAGAAAAAAAATTGGAATTTCTTGGGTGAATATTTGTTTTCTTGATTGCTCGAGTCAGAAGAAGACAGGCGCCGACTTTAAAATAGACATTTCTAGACCTTTGAAAATGGGAAGTTATAATTGAGTTTCTTTCTAGGATTTCTTATCATTTCTCTAAAAATTTTCATTTTAAATAAAAAAATCGATATAAATTGCAAGATACTAGCTTAAATGTGAAATTTTAGCTTTTTTAATCTGGGTCCAATATGTCATTATTATCACAACTCCAAATTTGAAAATTTTGTTTTCAGTTTCTGTTAGTTTAAACCAACAATTTTGAGAAAAATGTCAATATTTGAAATTTCCCAAAATTAAAATCTGCTTTTTAAAGGAAATTAAAATTTCGAAAAAAAAGTGGAATCATATTTTTAAAAAAGTTGGGATGTAATAAAAATATTTTAAAATAACGCAAAAGAGTAGAAATTTTAAAAAAGTGGAAATTTTAAAAATAAAGATAGTTATTTTGAAATGCTGAAATTTTCAAAAAGTCAAAATTTTCATAAAAGGTTAAAATTTGAGAAACGTTAAAATTCTGAAAAAGACAACTTGTAAGAGCAGAAATTTCCGAAAATAAAAAATTAATATTTTACAAAAAAGTCGAAATTAAAGCAAGTAGATTTTTTTAAGTCAAAACCTGTAATTTTAGAGAGAGCCAAAAGAAAAAGTCAAAATTCTTAGTCAAAATTTCTAATATCGATCTTTAGATTGGTAAATTTACAAAGTCAAAATTTTGGGAAAAAGTTTAAAATCTGAGGTCGAAATTTTGAGAAAATGTCCAAATGTTGATATTAATGGGAACTTGAAAAAGTTTAAATTTTCAAATGTTGAATTTTTGTAATAAATCGATCAAAAATTAAAGATCAAAACTTTCTATTAAGACGTGAAAATTTAGAATCGAAATTTTTACAACAAAATCAAAATTTAGAAATATTAGAAAATGTGGAATGTCGAAATTTTCAAAAAGTTTTCAGAAAATCAAACAAACGTCGTTATTTTCATAAAAAGCGAATTCTTCAAAAAGGCGTAAAAACAATGTCCTGAAAATCATCATTTCGAGGAAACGCAGAATTATTTTTGAAAAGTCTACCTTTTGAAAAAGTCAAAATTGTCATTAAAAACTTTTTTAAGTTTTCAGAAGTCGCAAAAAAGAATTATTTATGAATAATAAACAACAATAAATACAACAAGATATATTAAAAATTCCGCGATATTTCGGTGAATATTTGCTCTAGTGGGACCTAGTTTCGTTGAATATTGAAGAATTTTGCACAATAAGGGTTAAAAATGTTAATTATTTAAAATGAAATGTAAAAAAAACCTACATTTTGAAAAAGGTGGAAATTTTCAAAATAAGGGAAGGGAAGAGAAGAGATGGGAAGAGAAGAGAAGACAAAAGAGAAGAGAACAGAAAGGAAGACATGGGAAGGAAAGGGAAGAGAAGGGGAAAGAAGGGAAGAGAAGAGAAGAGAAGAGAAGAGAAGAGAAGAGAAGAGAAGAGAAGAGAAGAGAAGAGAAGAGAAGAGAAGAGAAGAGAAGAGAAGAGAAGAGAAGAGAAGAGAAGAGAAGAGAAGAGAAGAGAAGAGAAGAGAAGAGAAGAGAAAGAGAGAAGAGAAGAGAAGAGAAGAGAAGAGAAGAGAAGAGAAGAGAAGAGAAGAGAAGAGAAGAGAAGAGTAGAGAAGAGAAGAGAAGAGAAGAGAGAAAGAAAAGAGAAGAAGAAGAGAAGAGAAGAGAAGAGAAGAGAAGAGAAGAGAAGAGAAGAGAAGAGAAGAGAAGAGAAGAGAAGAGAAGAGAAGAGAGAGAGAGAGAGAAGAGAAGAGAAGAGAAGAGAAGAGAAGAGAAGAGAAGAGAAGAGAAGAGAAGAGAAGAGAAGAGAAGAGAAGAGAAGAGAAGAGAAGAGAAGAGAGAGAGAGAGAGAGAAGAGAAGAGAAGAGAAGAGAAGAGAAGAGAAGAGAAGAGAAGAGAAGAGAAGAGAAGAGAAGAGAAGAGAAGAGAAGAGAAGAGAAGAGAAGAGAAGAGAAGAGAAGAGAAGAGAAGAGAAGATAGAAGAGAAGAGAAGAGAAGAGAAGAGAAGAGAAGAGAGAGAGAAGAGAAGAGAAGAGAAGAGAAGAGAAGAGAAGAGAAGAGAAGAGAAGAGAAGAGAAGAGAAGAGAAGAGAAGAGAAGAGAAGAGAAGAGAAGAGAAGAGAAGAGAAGAGAAGAGAAGAGAAGAGAAGAGAAGAGAAGAGAAGAGAAGAGAAGAGAAGAGAAGAGAAGAGAAGAGAAAGAGAAGAGAAGAGAAGAGAAGAGAAGAGAAGAGAAGAGAAGAAGAGAAGAGAAGAGAAGAGAAGAGAAGAGAAGAGAAGAGAAGAAGAGAAGAGAAAGAGAAGAGAAGAAAAGAGTAGAGAAGAAAGAGAAGAGAAGAGAAGAGAAGAGAAGAGAAGAGAAGAGAAGAGAAGAGAAGAGAAGAGAAGAGAAGAGAAGAGAAGAGAAGATGAAGAGAAGAGAAGAGAAGAGAAGAGAAGAAGAAAGAGAAAGAAGAGAAGAGAAGAGAAGAGAAGAGAAGAGAAGAGAAGAGAAGAGAAGAGAAGAGAAGAGAAGAGAAGAGAAGAGAAGAGAAGAGAAGAGAAGAAAAATGAGTAGAAGGGAAGAGAAGGGGAGAGAAAGGAAAATATGTGAAAAGCAGAAAGGAAGCAAAAATGTGTTCTTCTGCTGTTTCTTCTTATCATTGTCAGATATTTAGGAAAAGACGAATACGAGAAGGATTTTTTGTTGCTCTATAGCAGAATTAATCATCGCTTTACAATCTTAACTTCTTTGGTGCGAACTTAGAGATTTTGCGAAAATATCCAAATTTTGAAGTAGAGAAATTCCCAAAGTAAATATAATTTGAAAAAAGGCCAACATTTTGGAAAAAATGAAAATTTTGAAAAAGTGTAAATTTTGAAAAAAAAGGAAATTTTCAAATGTCACAATTTCAAAAAAGAGTTGAAATTTTGAATAAAAAAACTAGAAACAATTGGCAATTTTCTAGAAATTCATTTTCTTAAAATCGAAATTTTCAAAATAAAACGGAATTCTTAAAAAGGTTGGATTTTTTTTAATAAAGTCCAAAATTTAAAGAAGATCGTTGTTTTCGGTCACAATTTACAAAAAAAGTAACAATTTTCAAAAAGACTGAGGTTTGCAGAGAGACAGTTTTGAAATTTCCACTTTCATCACGAATTTTTGATTTTAGAACTTGAGAGAAAATATGTTTTGTTTCATTTCTAAAAATTGTCAACTTTCGCTTTGAAATATCGATTTTATGTTCTTGAAGGAATTTCGTCTGTTTTTAATTTTTTTTCATGTTTAATAATAATTTTTTGAAGAAGTTCATCGACGATTTGATTCTTCAGTGAAACAAAAGAGACATTCCCAAGCTTGCTTCGTTTGAGCGAGCGCCTAATGTACCTGAACGGTGGCCGTTGCACAGTGACTACACCCGCGGAAGATACAGCGAAAACAAATTATGATTACCCAAAGGTCGTCCCAGTGCATAACAACACACATCTTTCGATATCGAAGGCGGTAGACGGCAACAGCGACCAGCCAGCGGCGAGGCAACTTTCTATAGCCCCTTTCTTCTTGTGCAGCGACCCTTCTCTCTCTCGAACACCGCGAGAGACCCATCATCAACCACATCCCAGCCACTTAACTTCTTCGACGCTCTTTAGTCGAATCGGAACGGCTAATCGTTGGATGTCCGACCCGCGATGGACCTGTTCTTGTAGTTCCTGATTGTGTTGTGTTTGATTGTGGTTGTGATTCTAGTTTAATTGATGACTTTATCTAAAAGAGACAATATGTGGATTAAGTTGATAGTGAGTGTCTCTATTGTTATTTTGATTAATGTTCAAGGGTAATTTAACTTTGAGAATGGTGAAATTTAATCACCGACAGGGAGTATTCCCATCCATTTGATTGAAGAGTTTACCAATTAACCGCTTCCTCACTATTTATTATAGTTAATGTTCATATATAACGTACATGTTTTGGTAATGCATAATAATGTGCTAAGGATAATTAAAGAGGTATAAGATCGATTTTGATTTACTTAGAAAAATTAAATGTGTATACACTCGGGCAGCTCTAAGATTGTCATTTCGTCACAAGTGTGAAGTACGATTTGCAGACATGCAGACATATTCAATGTATATATTACCCTAGTATTAATTTAATTTGACAGCGAGGGTCTTTAATATCATTGCTTTGGAACGCTATGGCAATCTTAGAGGGACCCAAGTATATCTGATTCGTGATAAATGGAATCACACCCACTTCTGTGTCAGATTCATAAAGGGAATAATTTTATCTACAATTAATTGAGGAATTCCTGATGTAGATACCCATCAACCTAATCTACTAGAGATTTTCCTTACAAATTCTCCAAATTCGTGACATCACCGCTTGGAAATTCCGATCACAAGCTTGTAGCAGCCTCTCGCTCCCTTCATATACCACCTTCTTCTCAGACACAGGCCCGTAGGGTTTGGCACTTTAACTCTGCTAACTAGGAAGAATTAAGAGACTTCTTTGCATCTTTCCCATGGCAGGAAGTCTGCTTTAACTCAGCCAACCCTTCCTCAGTCTCCGAATCCATCACTGAAACTATCCTGATTGATATAGAAAGCTCAATTTCCCACTCCCAAAAGAAGTCTGCCTCCAGTAAATCTTGGTTCAGCAGAAAATGTGCTCAGGCTATCTCCTGCAAAAATCGCGCATATCATCGTTGGCGAAATAATTTCTCAGTCGAGACTGGGACCACCTTTGTAGATGCACGAAATTTTTATAAACAGGTTATTGACGAGGGAAAAATTGATTTCGATCGTAAAATGCGCCAGAGGCTTATCAACTGTCCGAATAGTTCCAGCTCCTTTTGGAAATTTGCAAAGTCGATTGGAAAGAATTTTGCATCTTCAAATTTTCCACCTTTATTCGATGACAATAACAAAATTGCGACTACTTCCAAGAAAAAGACGGACCTGCTAGCCTTAATGTTTGCTGAAAATTCCAACTTTGATTCTCGAAATGCAGAACCTATTCTTCTCAAGGTTGGCACTTCGATGCGCCTGAAGTTGTTTTCAGACAACGCACAATGAGGAAGATTCTCCTCGAACTCAACACATCAAAAGTTTTTGGCCTTAATTGTATCCCTGCTATTGTTCTTAAGAAGTACGCCTCCATAGTTGACTTCTGTCCTAAGCAAATTGTTTACATTTTCTTAAAACAAAGGTGTATTCCCTAACATCTGGAAATCTGCTAGAGTGCAGCCTGTCCCCAAAAAGGGAAAAAGGAATATGGCTAAAACCTATCGCCCTATATCCTTGTTGCCCGTTATATCTAAAGTGATGGAAAAGGTTATCAACATCGAGACTCTCAAATATCTGGAGGAGAATAGAATCATCTCGGACACGCAATAGGTTTCAGACAACAACACTCAACTGGCAATCTACTGGCATATGTTACTCATATCTGTACTTCAGCTATGGAAAAATATGGTGAGGCTAGGGTTGTGGCAATGGATATCTCAAAGGACTTTAACAGAGTCTGGCACCGATCTCTTGTTGCCAAATTAACGTCTTATGGTCTTTCTCCTGGACTCTGTCATTTGATATCCAATTTTCTCGCTGACAGATCTTTGAAATCGGTCGTCGATGGCATCTCTTCCGGGACATTTGTGATTAATGTAGGAGTGCCTCAGGGGTCTGCCCTGTCTCTTACTCGGTTTCTGTTATACATAAACGATCTCTTAGCTTCAACTTCCAAACCTGTATACAGCTACGCAGATGATAGTAGCCTGGTGTCATTTTTTTCTCCAACAAACGATTATCCATCGTTGCTTCACTTCGACAAAGGAAACCGCAGATACAGATTATTAATCGAAATCTCGAAATTATTATGGAATGGGATAAGAAAAATCTGGTCGACTTCAATGCTTCAAAAACTCAGGCCGCGGTTTTCTCTAAGATAACATCAAGGGATAATGCAACAAACATACTAATGGGTAAAATCCTCCTGATGAGATCTAAGTTGTTTATCCCCTAGCGCAGGGGTCAGAAAACTTTTAAACCAAAAGAGCCATCCGCAATGAAAAAATTGGTTTCGTGAATTTCAAAGAGCCACAAGTTTTTATTTCTGATTTCACATTTTATTTCACAGTTAAATTAGATAAATCAGACAAAATATGGGACAAGGGGAGACCCCTCTGACTCATGTAGTCAAAAGAAAACATATTTAGCCCAAAAAGGCCTTATATTTCTCATAATTTGAAGCTCTATTTCAAAATTTGCCTTTTTCTCGTAAATTTGACTTTCTTAACTCTTTTCTGTATTCGTCTTTTGTTTTAACTATGTATTTAGACTTTTTTTTAAATATTTCTCTCTTTTCAAAACTCGACAATCTGTGAAAATGTTTACTTTTTTTTAAATTCGACTTACACTGGAAGATTCGACTTATTTCTCAAAAATTCATCTTTTATCGATTTCGTAATAAAAAAAAAAGTAAAAATTTGAAGTAATAATTTGGAAATATTAAATAAAATAGTTTTTGAAGATTTCGATCTTTTTCTCAAATTTTCTTTTTTTGAAATTTAGATTTATTCTTAAATTTGATTTTTTTCCAAAATTATATTTTTTTAACTTTGTTCTAAAGTGCGACTTTTTTCTCGAAATTTCTATGTTTTTTAAATAACGTTCTCTTTTCAAATTTTACCATTTCCCCCCAATATTGACTTTTAATGAATCTTTAAACTCTTATTTATATTCTGGAAATTTCGACCTGTTTCGGGAAATTAGGTGTTTCTCTAAATTCCAAATTTTAACTGAAAATTCGACATTTTATTATGTTTCTGCAAGCTGCGATTTTATCGACGAAATTCACCAATTTTCAGAATGTTTGACTTTATCTAAAAATTTGATTTTGTTCTTAAAATTGACTTTCTATGGGAAATTTTGACTTTTTTTTAAAGTTCAACACTCGAAACTGGAAGTTTTACCCACATTCCTTTTTATTTAGAAAGAATGTTACCAATTTTCTCAAAATTCGAATTTTTCTGAAAATTTGAAGTTTTTTATTCGTCTTGTTCTCGAAATTTCAAATTTATTCTCAAAATTTAACTTTCTCTGGAAAATTGCAAATTATTTATTTTCTTCTTCTCTGAAAAACTTCGACTTTTTAAAGTTCGACAAATTTTTTCTAAGCTCTGAGTTTTTTACAATTTCTATTTTCGAAATTTTACAATTTTTCACAAAATTTAAATTTGCCTATAAATTTTAGGTTTTTAAATTTGTTCTGGAATTTAATCTAATGTCAAAATTCGACGTTTTTTTTTCTAAAATTTTGCTTTTTTGAAAATCTTTCTCAAATTCTTATTTTGAGAAAACTCTTTTTTTTTAATTTAAATTTTTCCGGAAATATAAACTTTTATTTCGAACGAAATTCATCTATTTTCAAATCTCAAAATTTGATTTTTTTTTAATTTGACGTTCTCTGGGAAATTTTGACGTTTTTTTAAAGTTTAACACTTCTCGAAATTGGAAGTTTTATCAATATTCCCTTTCCTTTCAAAATTATTTCACCAATTTTCTCAAAATTCAATTTATCTGAAAATTTGGAGTTTTTTTAATTCGTCTTGTTTTCGAAATTTCAAATTTATTGTCAAAATTTAATTTTCTCTTGAAAATTGCAAATTTTTATCGAAATAAGGAACTTTTCTTAAAATGTTGACTTTTTTCTTGAAATTTTTCCTAAAATTTGACTTTTTTCTACTTCTCTGAAAAACTTCGACTTTTTTAAAGTCCGATATTTTTTTAAGCTTCCAGTTTATTTAAGAATATCTCTTTTATCCGAAAATGTCAAGTTTTTTAAATTTGTTTTGGGTTTCAATCTATTGCGAAAATTCGACGTTTTTTTTTTAAATTTGGCCTTATTTGAGAACTTTGGACCAATTCATTTTTTTTAAATCACTTTTCCCAATTTTTTTTAAATCTCTTCCTTTTTCCCAAAATTCAGCTTTTTCTGGGAAATTTTGACGTTTTTTAAAGTTAAAAACTTTTTTCGAAATTTTCTTTAAATTTTCTTTTAAAATTATTTTACAAATGTGCTCAAAATTCGAATTGATCTGAAAATTGGGATTTTTTTTAAATCGCCTTGGTCTCGAAATTTCAAATTTATTCTCAAAATTTAACTTTTTCTGAAAAATTGTAAATTTTTTGTCGAAATTTCGAGCTTTTATTAAAATTTTGACTTTTTCCTTGAAATTTTTCCTAAAATTCGACTTTTTTCTTCTTCTTTGAAAAACTTTGACTTTTTAAATTTCAACAATTTTTTTAAGCTCTCAGTTTATTCTTACAATTTCTCTTTTCGAAATTTTGCAATTTTTCAAAAAATTCAAAATTGTCTAAAACTTTCAGGTTTTTAGGTTTGTTTGGAGTTTCAATCTATTGTCGAAATTCGACGTTTTTTTCTAAAATTTTGCCTCTTTTGAGAACTTTCGATAAATTCATTTTGTTCGATATTTCTCCCTTTTTCTGAATTAGATAAATTCATTTTTTTTAATCTCTTCATTTTTCCCAGTTTTTTTCGAATTCTCTTCCTTTTTTCTCAAAATTTGGCTTTTTCTGGGAAATATTGACCCTTTTATAAAGTTTAACTCTTCTCGAAATTTTCTTGGAATTTTCTTTCGAAATTATTTTATCGATTTTCTCAAAATTCGAATTTATCTGAAAATTTAGAGTTTTTTTTAATTCGTCACGTTCTTGAAACTGTACATTTATTTTTAAAATTTAGCTTTCTCTGGAAAATTACAATTTTTTATCAAAATTCGGAGTTGTTCTAAACTTTTTCCATGAAATTCTTCCTAAAATTAAAGTTTTTTCTTCTTCACTGGAAAACTTTAACTTTTTTAGAGATCGACAATTTTTTCTAAGCTGTCAGCTAATTTTTACAATTTCTCTTTTTGAAATTTTAATATATTTCAAAAATTCAAAAGTGTCTATAAATTTCAGGTTTTTAATTTGTCCTGAGTTTCAATCTATTGTCCAAATTCTACGTTTTGTTTTTCTAAAATTTTACCTTTTATTGAGAACTTTCGATAAAGCCCTATTTCTCAATTTTTTCAAAATCTGTTCCTTTTTCTCAATTTTTTCGAAGTCTCTTTCTTTGTCTAAATTTTTTCGAAAACTCTTTATCTCAAAACTCGTTTTTTTCTAGAAATTTCAGCTTTGATTTCAAACTTTGATGTTTGTCGTTTCTGAAAATTTAGATTTTTTTTTACACAAAAAGTAATTCACCTTTTTTTCACAAAGCCCCAAGGTTTTAGAAAATTTACAAATAAAAAAGTAAAAATCATGAAAAAAATATTTTTTAGAAATTTCGACTCCCCTAGTTGGTCTTTTTCCAGAAATTTCAAATTTCATGTGTTTTTTCAAAATTTTAATACAAATCAATCAAATATTTCGGAAAATTACTTCTCGAAATCATAAGTTTTTGTCAACATTTTAGTAAAACTTAAAAATTCCTAGAAAAGTTGGAAATTTCGACTTCTATACGTCCCTTGTTTAACGAGTGTCTGAGTGTGTGTCCGCTCCAGCTTTTATTTATTTATTTTATTAAGGGAATTTAAGGAGCCGCACTTTTCTTTTAAAAGAGTTGCATGCGGCTCACGAGCCGCGGTTTGCCGATCCCTGGTTTAAGCCAAAAAAACAATCTCAGAATTCTACAAAAAATTTCGTATTTCGAAAAATACGTGACAAGGTTGAAATTTTGAAAAAATATGGTTGGAATGTTAAAATATTTTTGAATTTATATTTAATATTTTAAATAAAAAATTAAATTTTGCAAAGAAAATACAAAATTGTAGAAATTCAATTATGCTTTTCTACCCAAAGATAAGAAATAAAAAAGTGAAAAATGAACATGTAAACTCGAAATTTTGAAAAAAAGGTTCAAATTCCGAAGCTAACAGACAAGATTTTAAAAATAAAAGTGAAAAGCTTTAGAAAAATTGAAATTAAAATTAAAATGTTAAAAAAAAGAAAAGTAAAAAAAGTTTAATCATGCAAATTTTTGGAAACAAAAATTGGCCGTTTATTATGTGTTATTTATCGACATTATCAATTTAAGAATACATTTTTACCTGCCTTCGACATTAAAATAACAATTTTGGGAAAAATAATTTAAAGTTTAAAGTCAGAATTAAAAAAAATCTAAATTTCAAATAAAGGTTGAGGTCGAGAAAGAATATATTTCGATTGTAAAGTCACGATATCGGAGAAAAAGGTGAAAACCTTTGGAAAAGTCGGTTTGCCGACCCCTGCCCTAGTGAATGCGAGTAATAACTTCTCTTGGAATGTGCGCGCCACTGCCAAGTCCGCCTTTTAGAAGCTAGGATTTCTTTTTAGAGCTAAAAAGTACATGACATCTCATCAGCTACTCACACTACACGAAGCTCAAGTTAGGCCAACACTAGAATACGGTTCTCATGTTTGGAGTCCAGCTCCAAACCACAGTTTAGCTCTTTTGGATTCAGTTCAAAGAAGAGCGATTCGCCTAATGGATGACGAGAGTTTGACCCATTCTCTCGAAACACACAACGGATGGTTGGTGACTTGTCTCTTTTCTACAAGTATTCTCATAGAAGGTGCTCGCAGGAACTAATAGGATTGATCTTTGAGGCATACAAGACAGTCGTCGGAAACAGCAAATTCCTGTGTGATCTAGCTTGACACAGTGAAGACTTTTGTCTACGGAGATTCTTTTTTCTATAGAACTTCCAGAACTTCCAAGCTATGGAACTTGTTACCGAAAGGAATTTTCCCCAAAAATTACAACCTATCCTTGTTTAAGAAGGCGGTTCATCGCCATCTATCCTTGTTTTCGCATCCTACTCGCAGTGCTTTGAAAGCATAATGAGGTTGCCGTTTGCGAGTGGATTATACTTTTAAAAATAATTCAGTTTATTCTATCGAAACATACCAATAGATAGTTATACTTGATATAATTACCAGTTAGAGGGTCGTTCAAAATTATTTATATTTCCGTCTAATCTTCTCTTCTGTGGCAACTTCGAGAAAGATTCTTCTATTCATCTAGATAGAGCAGAATTGGCCAACTTCATTACGTATGTGATCGACTATTTTTTTCCAAAAATATGTGACTATCTACTTACTAAAATTTTGATATTTAATCTACACAAAATGGGCTTTATTTCAGGAATAATGTATATTCCCATATTTTCTGAAAAACTAAATTGCTGAAGTAACCTTTTTTTAGAAATTTTGTCTTTTTTATCAGAACTACGTAAATAACACAGAATCAACGATGTTAATTTTTCAAAAAGTATAATCCTACAGTTATTAATTTTTTTGTCAACAATTTTGACTTTAAACTCTAATTTTGATTTTTCCAAAGGTTTTCACCTTTTGCCCCGATATCGTGACTTTCCAATCGAAATGTATTCTTCCTCAAAATTTTTTATTTCTGTCAGTTTTTTTTATAAAAAAAACACTCTTTCTTTTCGAAATTTTTTGGGTTTTTAGAGATTTTGATTTTTGTCAAAGCTTGATTGTAAATTTTAAATTTCTTTTTTATAACTTTGAGAAATCTTCATTTTAAATTTAGATTTTTGTTTAAATTCTGACTTTGAACTTTAAATTATTTTTTCCCAAAATTGCGATTTTAACGTCGAAGGCAAGTAAAAATGTATTCTTAAATTGATAATGTCGATAAATAACACATAATAAACGGTCAATTTTTGTTTCCAAAAATTTTCATGATTAAACTTTTTTTTACTTTTCTTTTTTTCAAACGTTTTGATTTTAATTTCAATTTTTCCAAAGCTTTTCACTTTTATTTTTAAAATCTTGTCTGTTAGCTTCGGAATTTGAACCTGTTTTTCAAAATATTGAGTCTACATGTTCATTTTTCACTTTTTTTTTGTTATCTTTGAGTAGAAAATCAAAAATGAATTTCTACAAATTTTTATTTTCTTTGCAAAATTTAATTTTTTATTTAAAATATTAAATATAAATTCAATAATATTTTAACATTCCAACCATATTTTTTTAAAATTTCAACCTTGTTAGAGGTATTCACCTACTTTTCGAAATACGAAATTTTTTGTAGAATTCTGAGATTTTTTATTTTGGCTTAAACCAGGGGTCGGCAAACAGCGGCCCGTGAGCCGCATGCGGCTCTTTAAATTCCCTTAATAAAATAAATAAATAAAAGCTAGAGCGGACAGACACTCGGACACTCATTAAACAAGTGACCTACAGAAGTCGAAAATTCCAAAAACACTTTTCTAGGAATTTTCACGTTTTACTAAAATTTTGACAAAAACTTCTGATTTCAAGAAGTAATTTTCCGAAATATTTAATTGATTTGTATTAACATTTTGAAGAAACACATGAAATTTTAAATTTCTAGAGAAAGACCAACTTGGGGAGTCGAAATTTCCAAAGAATATTTCTCCAGGGAAAGGTAAATTTTGAGAATAAATTTGAAATTTCAAGACCAAGGCGATTTAAAAAAAATCCAAATTTTCAGATCAATTCGAATTTTGAGAACATTTGTAAAATAATTTTAAAAGAAAATTTGAAGAAAATTTCGAAAAAAGTTTTTAACTTTAAAAAAAACATCAGAATTATCCAGAAAAAGCCGAATTTTAAGAAAAAGAAAGAGATTTAAAAAAATTGAGGAACGTGATTTAAAAACAATGAATTGGTCCAAAGTTCTCAAATAAGGGCAAAATGTCAAGAAAAAAAACGTCGAATTTCCGCAATAGATTGAAACCCAACGCAAATTTAAAAAACTTGACATTTTCAGATAAAAGAGAAATTGTAAAATAAACTGGAAGCTTAAAAAAGTGTCGGACTTTAAAAAAGTCGAAGTTTTTCAGAGAAGTAGAAAAAAGTCAAACTTTAGGAAAAAGCTCAAGAAAAAAGTCAACATTTTAAGAAAAGCTGCAAATTTCAATAAAAATTTGCAATTTTTCAGAGAAAATTGAATTTTGAGAATAGATTTAAAATTTCGAAAACAAGACGAATTAAAAAAAACTCCAAATTTTCAGATAATTTGAATTTTGAGAAAATTGGTGAAATAATTTCGAAAGGAAAGGGAATGTTGATAAAACTTTCAATTTCGAGAAGTCTTAAACTTTAAAAAAACGTCAAAATTTCCCAGAGAAAGTCAAATTTTAAGAAAAAAAATCAAATTTTGAGATTTGAAAATAGATGAATTTCGTTTGATATAAAAGTTGATATTTCCGGAAAAATTTAAATTTTGAAAAAAAGAGAATTCAAAAAATATGAATTTGTCAAAAATTCTTAAAAAAGCAAAATTTGAGAAAAAAAAACGTGGAATTTTGACATTAGATTGAATCCCAGAACAAGTTTAAAGACCTAACATTTTTAGATAAATTTGAATTTTGTGAAAAATTGTAAAATTTCGAAAAATTGTAAAATTTCGAAAAGAGAAATTGTAAAAAACTCACAACTTAGAAAAAATTGTCGAACTTTAAAAAGTGGAAGTTTTTCAGAGAAGAAGAAAATAAATAATTTGCAAATTTCCAGAGAAAGTTAAATTTTGAGAATAAATTTGAAATTTCGAGAACAAGACGAATAAAAAAACTTCAAATTTTCAGAAAAATTCGAATTTTGAGAAAATTGGTGAAATGATTTCTAAATAAAAAGGAATGTGGGTAAAACTTTCAGTTTGAGAAAAGTGTTGAACTTTAAAAAAAAAGTCAAAATTTTCCAGAGAAAGTCAATTTTAAGAACAAAATCAAATTTTTATATAAAGTCAAACATTCTGAAAACTGGTGAATTTCGTCGATGAAGTCGCAGCTTGCAGAAACATAATAAAATGTTGAATTTTCAGTTAACAGTTGAAATTTAGAGAAACACCTAATTTTCCTAAACAGGTCGAAATTTCCAGAAAATAAATTAAAGTTTAAATATTCATTAAAAGTCAATATTTGGGGGAAATGGTGAAACTTGAAAAGAGAACGTAATTTAAAAAGAATAGAAATTTCGAGAAAAAAGTCGCAATTTAGAATAAAGTTAAAAAAATATAATTTTTTAACAAAGTCAAATTTAAGAATAAATCTAAATTTAGAAAAAAGAACATTTGAGAAAAAGATCGAAATCTTCAAAAACTATTTTATTTAACATTTCCAAATTATTACTTCAAATTTTTACCTTTTTTTATTGCGAAATCGACAAAAGATGAATTTTTGAGAAATAAGTCGAATCTTCCAGTGTAAGTCGAATTAAAAAGAAAGTAAACATTTTCGCAGATGGTCGAGTTTTGAGAAGAGAGGAAGATTTAGGGAAAAAAGTCTAAATACATAGTTAAAAAAAAGACGAATACAGAGAAGAGTTAAAAAAGTCGAATTTACGAGAAAAAGGCAAATTTTGAAATAAAGCTTCAAATTATGAGAAATGAAAGGTTTTTTTGGGCTGAATATGTTTTTTTTTTACTACATGAGTCAGAAGGGTCTCTCCCTGTCCCATATTTTGTCTGATTTATCTGATTTAACTGTGAAATAAAATGTGAAATCAGAAATAAAAACTTGTGGCTCTTTGAAATTCATAAAACCAATTTTTTCATTGTGGATGGTTCTTTTGGCTCAAAAGTTTGCCGACCCTTGGCTTAAACCCCTTAAATTTTAACTTTATCAGAGATTCTGATATTTTCTAAAGTTCTTTCTTCTCGAGACCTCGAGGTTCAATTGGAAATTTTCCTGAAATTTCCCCATCTTTTCAAAATCTGTATTATTTTGTCTTATACTTAAAATTAAAATTTTTGTTGAAATGTTTACTTTAATTTCAAACTTGCAACATTTTTCATAAAATTCAAGTTTTAGTTCTTCGTTTTATAAATTATATCAACTTAAACCAAAATTTATATTTTTTGAGACATAATTTTTTACACTGTTTAAAATCCAATTTTAAATTTTAAGAGACGCATTATTTCTAATAAATTCAAGTTCTCGTAGGCTTAGCCCAGGGGTCTACAAACTTTCCAGCCTTAGGGCCATACTGAAAGCTCTAGTAAGTTCCCAGGGCCTTCAGTCTGTGCCAGGGCCTAAATCGTTTTAATTTTCCGGAAAACTTTAACCTCTAAAGTTTGTATTTTTCTAAAAGTTTGGTTTCTTCAGAATTTCAACATTAATCTTGAAATATCGATCATTTTTTATAGATCTTCTAAGACAATATCAATTGTTTTAGGAGTGATCCATTTTAAAAAAGATGGCTTTGATATTAGAAATATTTAGAACATAAATATAGTCCAGAACATATTAAAAGTACATGGCAGCTCCTTCGGTTATCATTTCTTTTCTTCATAACTATTTAACTTTATTAACAATTAAAACAACAAAAGATATTGAAGAATTTCACAAAGTAAGGGTGAGAAATGTCATTTTTTTTTCTTTTCGAATCTAAACGAAATTTTTTTATGGTCACTTTGTGCTTCTAAGATAGTTCACAAGTTAATTTCTATACACTTTCTTTAAATTTCTGTCAGATGTTACTTACACTGTTATCTAGATACCTGCAAATTTGAAAGACCTTGCCGGTACCAAAACAGAGATATCTAATCTAACTAACTAACTAACTAATCTATCTAACTAACTATTTTAACATGTAAAGTTTTATGCCGATTAAGCAATGAAATTTTAATTTACTGCGGCCAAACCTTTTCACAGATTTTCAAAAAAAAAGGTATTAAATTATGCAAAGTGATATTGTGAATTAAATAGTGAAACGTGAAGATTTCTAGCGGTAACCGTTTTTGTGTAATCGCAATTTGAATTTACACGCTTCACGAAATTTCGATGCTTCATTCCGCAGATTAGGGAAACATCTTGAAGTAATGACAACATAGCAGCTTTAATAATCGAGTCTTGGATCTCCAAGATCCACAAAGCACCTGATTTGTGCGGAGATGTCAGCAGCGTTGTCAGGAACTCTAATGAAAAGCGATTTTGTACTGTATCCACGCTTACAGTATATGCTAAAAATCGAGTAGAGGCGCTTACATCTTATAGCGTTTCAAAAACTTTTAGCTCTGATTGCTGCCGGTGAACTACCACATGATTTACTGATTTTAAAGTTAATACAGCTGAAAGTTAAAGGCTTCGGGTAGAATTTGCATATGAGTTCACACAAAATAGAAGCTACCGATCGGCTTTCTTCAATTGCAATAACGCGATTTTTCGTGATTAATCTCGGTTGGTTAATTACATCAGGTTGTTTAATTAGAAAAGAATTTTATAATAGTGAGAAGCTGATAGCTTTAAAGATTCATTCAAGTTCATTACTAGAGAAGCAAATGCCGTAAACGATAATTTCTCACCATTGCATTGAATTAATTATTTACGGAAGTGTTCCAGCTTCATTACTAGTTTTTATTAAGTATGAACTGAAACGAACTCTTCTGGAACACACATCGTAAATCTCCTAATTATACAACAATTGCATAACAGGGTATTAAATATTTAAAAATGGCATAGATATGCAGGTAATAACCTTTTGATCATAATTATTGTAGAACGCAACCGCGTTTCGTCCGAACTTTCATTTTCGTATGCTTCTCGGCAACCTCTTTTCAGTTCCGTTAACTGTAGAAATCAGCGGGTATGCCTTGAATTAAACATCAATTGGAAAAGTGCCATTGCGACGGAGATGATTCAGAATAATTACAACATTCCTCGTCGCCTCATTGTGAACGATCGTAGAAGAAAAAAAATCGGTTACATGTGTTTTCTTGTCAAGAACGCAACCAGTGATGATTTCACATCGCCTTTTTAGAATTGGCACATCGGTATTTCTCATGGTCTATTGCGAAAATTGTTTTGGGGACGCTACAGAAGTCATCTTTTACCACTAAACGAAATACCATGAAAAACCATGTAACCTATGGAGAACACACGACAAATCATGACGTATAGATTCCAGGAAGCCTTCTCAAAAATTTGGTAATTCTTCAATAGTATTTGTGAGGGTTTGCTGTAAATAAACTTGACCCTCATAAGCAGGAATGACCTGGGCGCTACTTAATTCGTCAATGGGTCAAATAAAATTTTCGTATTATGGCAGAATGCATCAAAAATCGTCCTTTAAACCAAAAGTTTGCACCCCGTGACTTGGGTTGACAGTTTACAATAGGGTTGTCGACCCTTTTTGACACTTTAACTTCAAACTGGAAAATTTTAATTTAAACCAGTGGTTCCCAAACTTTCTTGGTTCCCGACTTAATATACCTGTCTTTCTTTAAAGGAAATTTGGACTTTTTTTCAAATTTTGTTTTTTTTTTCTTCCTTTAAATTCGTCTTTATGTCAAAGTTTTTATTAATTCTAGAAGTGCAGCTATTTCTGGCAATCGAATTTTTTAAGTGGCAATTCCTGAAACTTTCGTTTTGTTTTTCAAATTTTGTCATTGCATCAAAATTTTGACTTTCCTCTCAAAATTGTTTCTGACAAAATTTATATCTCTGTTCGATTTTTTCTGGGAAGTTTATCTTTTTATCGAAAATTCGACGTTTTTTTTTAATTCTTTTTAAGTACGATTTTACTTCCAAAATACGATTTATTTTTTTTTACTTTATCCACCAAAGGTTTTTTCTAACATTCAATCTTTTTCCGGAATTTTAGGGGATTTCTATAAGTTCGACTTTTTTTAATTTGATCTTTTCTTCCAATTTATTCTCAAAATTCATCTTTTTGTCGGAATTTCTACTTTTTTCTCAAAATTTGACTTTTTCCTCAAAAATGTATTTACTATTGGAACATCTTGCCAATTTATTTCTCAAAATAATGATTCACTTAAAATTTCGACTTATTTAGAATCTGCCTTTTTTCCTTCGTTGTTCTCAATGTTTAAATTTTCTAAAAAAAATAGATTTTTATTTCAAAATTCGAAATTTTCTATTTCTCGAAATATCGATTTTTTCTTCAAGACTTCTTTTTCCCAAGTCTTTCTCAAAGTAATGATTTACCTAAAATTTCAACTTGTTTAGAATTTACCTTTTTTCCTTCGTTGTTCTCAAAGTTTAAATTTTCTGAAAATATAGACTTTTATTTCAAAATTCGAAATTTTCTATTTCTCGAAATATCGATTTTTTTCTTCAGGGCTTCTTTTTACCAAGTTTCTCCCAAAGTAATGATTTACCTAAAATTTCGAATTATTTAGAATCTGGCTTTTTTCCCTCGTTGTTCTCAAAGTTTCAATTTTTTGAAAATATAGACTTTTATTTGAAAATTCGAAATTTTCTATTGCTCAAAATATCGATTTTTTTCTTCAAGGCTTCTTTTTCCCAAGTTTCTCTCAAAGTAATTATTTACCTAAAATTTTGACTTATTTAGAATCTGCCTTTTTTCCTTCGTTGTTCTCAAAGTTTAAATTTTCTGAAACTATAGACTTTTATTTCAAAATTCGAAATTTTCTATTTCTCGAAATATCGATTTTTTTCTTCAAGGCTTCTTTTTCCCAAGTTTCTCTCAAAGTAATGATTTACTTAAAATTTCGACTTATTTAGAATCTACCTTTTTTCCCTCGTTGTTCTCAAAGTTTAAATTTTCTGAAAATATAGGCTTTTATTTCAAAATTCCAAATTTTTTATTTCTCGAAATAACGATTTTTTTCTTCAAGGTTTCTTTTCCCCAAGTTTCTCTCAAAGTAATGATTTACCTTAAAGTTCGGCTTATTTAGAATTTACATTTTTCCCTCGTTGTTCTCAAAGTTTAAATTTTTTGAAAATTTTTTGTTTCAAAATTCGAAATTGTCTATTTCTCAAAATATCGATTTTTTATTCAAAACTCCTTTTTCCTTAAGTTTTTCTCAAAGTAATGATCTACTTAAAATTTCGGCTTATTTAGAATCTGCCTTTTTTCCTTCGTTGTTCTCAAAGTTTAAATTATCTAAAAATATAGACTTTTATTTGAAAATTCGAAATTTTGTATTTCTCGAAATATTGATTTTTTTTCTTCAAGGCTTCTTTTTCCCAAGTTTCTCTCAAACTAATAATTTGCCTAAAATTTCTACTTGTTTAGAATCTACCTTTTTTTCTTTGTTGTTCTCAAAGTTTAAATTTTCTGAAACTATAGATTTTTATTTGAAAATTCGAAATTTTCTATTTCTCGAAATATCGATTTCTTTCTTCAAGGCTTCTTTTTCCCAAGTTTCTCTCAAAGTAATGATTTACCTAAAATTTCGATTTATTTAGAATCTGCCGTTATTCCTTCGTTGTTCTCTAAGTTTAAATTTTCTGAAAAAATAGACTTTTATTTCAAAATTTGAAATTTTCTATTTCTGAAAATATCTTTTTTTACTTCAAAGCTTTTTTTTCCCAAGTTTCTCTCAAAGTAAATTTCGACTTTCGACTTATTTAGAATCTGCCTTTTTTCCTTTGTTGTTCTCAAAGTTTTAATTTTTTGAAAATGTAGACTTTTATTTCAAAATTCGAAATTTTCTATTTCTCGAAATATCGATTTTTTTCTCCAAGGCTTCTTTTTCCCAAGTTTCTTTCAAAGTAATGATTTACTTAAAACTTCAACTTATTTAGAATTTGCGTTTTTTCCTTCGCTGTTCTCAAAGTTTAAAGTTTTTGAAAATACAGACTTTTATTTGAAAATTCGAAATTTTCTATTTCTCGAAATATCGATTTTTTGCTTCAAGGCTTCTTTTTCCCAAGTTTCTCTCAAAATCATGATTCACTTAAAATTTCGATCTATTTAGAAACTGCCTTTTTTCCTTCGTTGTTCTCAAATTTTCTGAAAAATAGACTTTAATTTCAAAATTCTAAATTTTTTTTAAACTCCTTTTTCCCTAAATTTTTCTCAAAGTATTGATTTACCTAAAATGTCGACTTATTTAGAATCTGCCTTTTTGCCTTCGTTGTTCTCAAAGTTTAATTTTTCTGAAAATATAGACTTATTTCAAAATTCTAAATTTTCTATTTCTCGATATATCGATTTTTTTTCTTCAAAGTTCCTTTTTCCCCAAGTTTCTCCCAATTTCTCAAAAATAGATACAAGTTTTATTAAAAGGGACAACAACGAAATTTCGACTTTTTTCCAAATTTTCACCTCTTGTGTTTTTCAACGACAACAAATTTCAACTTTTGCCTCAAAATTCGTCTCTTTGTGGAAATTTTGACATTTTTGTCATTATTTGATTTTTTAAGTTCATCTTCTCAAAATTCATTTTTTTTGTCAAACTTTCTGTAAGCCACTACCATTTTTTTAGGTTCAATTATTTTTTCTAAAGATTTAAAATTTCTCCCCAAATTTGACTCCTTTATTTTTTTTTGAATTGTTGATTTTTCTCTCAAAATTAGACAGTTTGCGTTTCTAGAAATTTCGATTTTCTTTCGAGATTTAAATTTTTTTCGAAATTACGACTTTTTTCTCGAAACTAAATGCACATTTTATTTAAAAAGTTAAACGTCTTTCCCAAATTTTCGACTTTTCTTTCAAAATTTAATTATACAGATATCGAATGTTTCCTCGAAATGCGTCAGCTTATAGAAATTTGGACATTTGTTCCCAATATTTATCTTTTTTCAAATTCAACTAGAGTTCTAATGCAGAGAACATTAGGTTTCAACATTTATTAGATTCGAAGTTTGGAAACCAAATACCGGTTTCGATCTTCTTAGATCTCGCAGTTTGGTATATCCAACTCTAACAAGATCGAAACCGGTATTTGGTTTCCAAACTTCGAATCTAATAAATGTTCAAACCTATTGGTCTGTGCATTAGAATCCTTGTCTTCTGGGAACTTTTTCCTAGAGAGCAACCGCTTTGCTAGGTGGCAGTGTTTCAACTATTGGTAGTTCAGCTAGGTAGTCAAAGTTGCATTCTGCTTGCATTCGACTATAGTCGCGAAATTGGCCTTTTTTTTCTTAAAATTCGACTTTCTCCAGTAAAGTTCGTTTTTTTTAAACCTCGATCTTTAATCGAATTTTAAAAATATTCGTTTATTCGACTTATTTCAATTATTGACTTCAATCAATACGGCATTTTCTAATTTACAATAGACAATGCAGATGACAAATAAATCTATTATTTAAAATAATCATCGTGACTTGTAAATGATTTGAAAATTAGGAGACTTGAAATACCGAAGCTAATCCAAACATCAAATTGAAAGTAACAGTTGACTTCCAATTTTTTATTTGACATCGATTCCACACACATTTGAAGGTCGACAATTTGTGGGTTATACACGAATACATGTCTTCTGTGCAACGTCACTGTGTTACGGATGATTTGTGTATGACTAGGAAATTAGCAGCTCTTCATTCCATCAACTTTCCAGTTAGCTTTCGATTATGGTGCTCCTTATTTGCATATCTTACGATAGGTCATTTCCCACGAATTAGAAGACTTCGATATCTTGTACTTGTTAGTTGATATTGGCAAAGTGGAAACTGTTCCCGTTGTCTCCTTTTTTTTTCACAATAACATCTCCCTCAGTGTGCGGCTAAAACAAACATTTAGTGTCTAACAAGAACATGTAAGAGATTCTAGCAGGAGATACAACGAATCTTCATCCTATTTGTAGGTCAAAAAATGTAAACCAGATAACTTTCTTGTTGACAAAAGTTGCAAATACATTATTCTTTAATATCGAGATCATGTTTATATACGTTGACTTGGTTGTTCTGGTGAAAATTGCCAACTATTACCACTCTGATTTTAAACAAAAATATTATTCAGTTAAGCATATCAAATTAAAAAGACAACTTGGAAATTAGGATTTAAAGTAATAATTTTTGGAAAATTCAATCTCAATCTCAAAATTAAGACCTATCTCTTATCTTATCTTCTCTTTCTTTCTCTTTTTTTCTGTTTTCATCTCTTCTTTTTCTCTTCTCTTCCTCTTGTCTTCTCTTCTTCCTCTTATCCTCTTCTCTTTTCTTCTCTATTTCTTCTCTTCTCTTCTCTTCTCTTCTCTTCTCTTCTCTTCTCTTCTCTTCTCTTCTCTTCTCTTCTCTTCTCTTCTCTTCTCTTCTCTTCTCTTCTCTTCTCTTCTCTTCTCTTCTCTTCTCTTCTCTTCTCTTCTCTTCTCTTCTCTTCTCTTCTCTTCTCTTCTCTTCTCTTCTCTTCTCTTCTCTTCTCTTCTCTTCTCTTCTCTTCTCTTCTCTTCTCTTCTCTTCTCTTCTCTCCTCTTCTCTTCTTTTCTCTTCTCTTCTCTTCTCTTCTCTTCTCTTCTCTTCTCTTCTCTTCGTTTCTCTTCTCTTCTCTTCTCGTCCCTTCTCTTCTCTTCTCGTCCCTTCTCTTCTCTTCTCTTTTCTTCCCTTATCTTTCCTTCTCTTCCATTCCCTTCCCTTCTCTTCTCTTCTTTTCCCTTCTTCCTCTCTTCTTTCCTTCTCTTCTTTACGTCTTACTCCTCTCTTCCTCTTTTCTTCTGTTCTTCTTCTTCTCTTATTCTTCTCATCCTCTTCTCCTTTTCTTCTCTTTTCTTCTTCTTATCTTATTCTTCTCATCCTCTTCTTCTTTTCTTCTCTTTTCTTCTCTCCTCTTCTCTTTTCTTCTCTTCTCTTCCCTTCTTCTCCCTTCTTTTCTTCTTCTTCTTCTCGTCCACTTCTGTTTTTCTTTTCTTATTTTGTCTTCTCTTCTTTACTCTTCTCTTTTCTTTCCTTCTCTTCTCATTTCATCTCATCTTTTCTCTTTTCTTCGCTTCTCTTCCTATTCGCTTTCTTTTCTCTTCCTCTTTTCTTTTTCTTCTCTTCCTCTTCTCTTTCTCTTCTATTTCTCCTCTCTTTCTCTTCTCTTCTCTTTTTCTTCTCATCCTCTTCTCTTTTTCTTTTCTTCCCTTTTTTTCTTTACGTCTTACTCTTCTCATCCTCTTTTCTTCTTCTCTTCTTCTCCTTCTCTTATACTTCTCATCCTCTTTTCTTTTTCTTCTCGTCTCTTCTCTTCCCTTCTTCTCTCTTCTCTTCTTCTTCTCGTCCTCTTCTCTTCTCTTTTCTTCTCCTATTTTCTCCTCTCCTCTCCTCTCCTCTCCTCTCCTCTCCTCTCCTCTCCTCTCCTCTCCTCTCCTCTCCTCTCCTCTCCTCTCCTCTCCTCTCCTCTCCTCTCCTCTCCTCTCCTCTCCTCTCCTCTCCTCTCCTCTCCTCTCCTCTCCTCTCCTCTCCTCTCCTCTCCTCTTCCCTTCCCTTCCCTTCTCTTTTCTTCTCTCCTCTCCTCTCCTCTCCTCACCATTCCTCACCTCTCCTCTCTTCTCTTCTCTTCTCTTCTCTTCTCTTCTCTTCTCTTCCCTTGTCCGGAACTTTTCCGTAAAAACTTTTAAATTTACAGTTCGAACTTAAACATTCTTTTTTTTATAATTTTGGTTTCGTCTGCGTTTTGATTTTTTGCCAAAAATTTTGGAAAAACCTTTCTTGTATAAATTGTTTGTTGTTTTCGAAACTTTGACATTTTCCTAAAAATGTTTACGTTTTTCCTAAAATTTCGATTTTACCACAAAATTTTATTTTATTTAAAAAAATTTCGATTTCTTTCTCTCAATTTGATCGTAAAAATGATTTTTTTTTATAAATTCTTTCACAAATTTTAAGTTATTTTAATTGCAAGTTTGCGCTTTCAATTTTTAATTTCTTTTAAAAGCTTTGTTGTAAAATCTTTTGGGGAAAGATTTAATCTAATGTAAATTGTACTTTTATTTGAAAACTTCGAGTCTTAGTTCAATATTCCGGTTCAATAATTTCACTTTTTATTTTTTCTTAGAAATTCAAATTACAAATCTAAAATTTCAAGTTTTTCTGGAAATGTTGCTCCTATTATCAAAATGTTGCTTCTATTATCAAAATTTTTACATTTGAAAAATCGTGTTTGAACTCAAATTATTTTTGATAAATTGTGATTTCTCGAAAATGTAACCATATCTATCCATGCAACTGTAAATGATGAGGGATTTTCATTTAAATTTCAGAAGTTTTATGGAGCTTGTGAATTGTTTTTTCGAGAATATGGTAACATTTGTAATTAGTGTTTAGCAACAACAGACATTTCTTTGACCTAGAACTTTTATGAAAAATAAAAGAATGGGGTCTCGCGAAAATAATGTCGTCGATGTTCACATTTGGTGTTGCCTCGCCTTAACTTTTGATGAGGTTTCCGACCGTGTTAACCAAAAGTGAAAGAATTAGCGGTTATCAAATAAACTTAATTAGCTCATTGTTTAAACCTGTCTCGAAGACTTGTAACGGAAATTATTAAAATATAGGAAGAAATAAAATCTTCCAAGCTGAAGACTATTGTTTATAAGCGTTGTAAATGTATCTTTAACGATCTAATACAAGACTAACTATGAGTTAATTAATTGTTAACATTTTAAATAACAAAAAATTCCTTGTAAAATCATTAAACTTTGATTTATTTCGAAATAATTCCGCGTGATACATTTCGGCGAGAGTAATCTCCGTATTACATAAAAATTACACCAAAGCTTGCCTCATCTTCATTTGTTTTAATTTCGACGAAACCCAGATTGATCCCATGATAAATTAGATGTGTATCTTCACCCAGACGTGAAGATTGATGTAAAAGTATTTCATTACCTAATCCTCTACCTACTTAGCTTTGAATATAACGGTTATAAAACCTTAAATAAGGGGGCAATCTAAGCATCATATGTCGCCTTGTAATTTTCTCTTCTCAGAGAATTCAATAGCATTCGGTTCGAACTTTCCCAAAAGAAAGGACCGGATATTATAAATTCAAATAATGCTCATTTATTCAAATTATCTAAGTTGTTCTACAAGAAACACCATCTTCTTTCTTAAACGTGTTGTAATAATTGTAAGATGTAATTTCATTTGCTGGCGATAGTAATGAGACTGTGCAGATGTAATTAGAAGAGAATTAAGCGGTTTGTTAAACTGAAAAAAAGCTATTTTGAAGTGGAAACGTTCCTATAAATATTTAATGGTATTTTGATATATAATTATGCAGTCTCATTAGAAATTGAAATTTAAAGAAAGTTGTATTTTGTTTGCAAAATTTTTAAGCATATTCTTTGGAAACAAGTACATGAATGAATTCATCTACAATTTACCTTTCTATTTGACTTACCTTATTATGGGGGCGCCTCATTAATTTTAATCGCCTATTTAGAAGGTTTAGCGAAGAGGAGCAAATTAGTCCGTCACTCACCCCAACAAGGCGCTCCTGGTTCGCAGAAAACTCTCTTAATAAACATTGTTTACTACTTGATGGGTCACCAGACGATTACCGCGTTATAATCACTAGCGCACACTAGTGCAGCATTTTCCAAACTTTTTCTGTCAGGGCCCGGTTATGTTTTGGCCTCTTTTTCGTGAGTCACTAAAATTATTTTAAAATTTCGTTTACCTTCTCAAAATTTCAACCACATTTTGTCGTAAAAATCAAAATTTCGTCTTTTCTTTCTAGAATTTGTTAATTTTCTTTTCTCAAAATTTCGACCTTGATTCTAAAATTTTGACTGCAGATCTCAAGTGTAAGTTTCGAAGTTCTATTTCTCTTTTATCTTAAAACTGGATTTTTTTACTATTTTGTTTCTCTTACATTTTCGAAAACTTCTGAAACTTCGACAACCAATATAATGTCGAAATTTTAAATTTTTCTAAAGAATTTTATCAATTTATTGTATTGTCTTTTTAGTTTTGCATATAGCCACATAGAGAAGACACGTTGCAAAATGCATGGTTTCGAAATTAACCTCAACATTACATTAACAAGTGTCAAAAATTTCGTCAAAATAGAACAAGTGGTTTAATCACAGTGAATTTTTGAAGTTGGTAAGCCGTTCAGAAACATGGAATTGAATGGGCAGCATCTTCAGGTGATTGAAATCGTTTTCCACGCAAAGCACTCTTGATGGTTGGAAATGTAAAAAAATCGTTGAGACTTAGACCAGGGCTATACGAAGGATATTCGGCAATTCGGTGTTTTGTTGCTCCAAAAACTTAACTGTTTCTGGAGCACTCTAAGCACTCGCCATCCACCAAGAGAAAATATCGTCGAATCATTATTCATCAAGAACTGTCTTGGTGAATGATCATTCAAAAAATCTTTGGGACTTTGGTCAGGGCTATACGGAGAATAATCAAACAATTCGATGTTTTGTTGCTCCAAAAACTCAATTGTTTGTCGAGCACTCTAAGCACTCGCCATGCACCAAGACAAAAGATCGTCGAATCATCATTCATCAAGAACTGTTTTGGTGAAGGATCATTCACCCAGGCAATTTTTGTTGAATGATGATTGGAGGATGTGGGTTCTTTTCTCGTAACTGAGAACAAACAAACGGTTGTGTACCAATCCGCATTTACCGTCCTTCGATCTTTTACATGAATTGTAACCACATGTCTGGGTTTTGATACAAAGGTTGCAACCATCTTTTTGGACATAGCGCGGGAACTGATGACTTTGGCTGGTTTCTCCTCATCTTTTCAGGTCGTCATCGATGGCATCTCATCCGAGACATTTGCGATTAACGCAGGGGTGCCTCAGGGATCTATTCTGTCTCCTACTCTATTTCTGTTACACATAAACGATCTCTTAGCTTCAACGTCGAATCCTGTATACAGCTACGTAGACGATAGTAACCTTATGTCATCTTTTTTCTCCGACAAACTATTATCTATCGCTGCTTCAGATCGACTAAGGGAACACCAGATACAGACGATTAATAGGGATCTCGAGATTATTCTGGAATGGGGTAAGAACAATTTGGTAGACTTCAACGCTACAAAAACTCAGGCCGCGGTTTTCTCTAAGAAAACCTCAAGGGATAATGCAACAAACATACTCATGGACGATAAAATCCTTCCGATGGGATCTAATCTTCTATCTTAGGAGTGAATGCGAGCACTAACTTCTCTTGGGACGATCATGTGCGCTCCATTGCCAAAATCCGCCTCTCAGAAGCTAGGCTTTCTTTTTAGAGCTAAAAAGTACCTCACATCTCATTAGCTATTAACACTGTACAAAGCTCAAGTTAGGCCAACACTAGAATAGTGTTCTCATGTTGGAAGTTTAGCCCCAAAACACACTTTAGCTCTCTTGGATTCAATTCAAAGAAAAGCGATTCGCCTAATTGATGACGAGAGTCTGACGGATTCTCTCGAAACACTAGAGCACAGGCGTATGGTTAGTGAATTCTCTGTTTTCTATAAGTACTACCATGGAAGATGCTCGCAGACACTAATAGGATTGATCCCCCCAAGGGCAAGATTCTTGAGGCGTACTAGACAGTCGAAGACAGCAAATTCCTGTGCGGTCCAGCTTGACACAATGAGGAATTCTGTCTACGGAGACTCTTTTTTCTATAGAAATTCTAAGCTATGGAACTCGTTACCGAAAGGAATTTTCCCAAAAAATTACAACCTATCCTTGTTTAAGAAGGCAGTTCATCACCATCTATCCTTGTTTCCGTATCCTACTCGCAGTGCTTTGGAGGCATAATGGGGTTACCCTTTGCGAGTGGATTATTTTTTTTTTTAAATCCGCATTTACCGTCCTTTGATCTTCTACATGAATTGTAACCACATGTCTGGATTTTGATACAAAGGTTGCAACCATCTTTTTGAACATAGCGCGGGAACTGATGACTTTGGTTGGTTTCTCCTCATCTTAAAACACCCAAACACTAGACTGACGTTTATTCTTAGCTTCATAAGAATAAATCGTCGCCACTGACAATACAATACACATTTTTGAAGCGGCTCCCATTGAAACGATCTAGAATTCTTCGGCACCAATTAAAAAGCCAATTGCTTCTCGACCAACAGATGCAGGATTCAACGAGAACCTAATTTTCTCAGGCCGAACTCTTCATGTAAAATCTTTTGGATTGAGGTCTAAGAAATGTCCAAGAAATTTCCCATGTTACATGACGATCATCTGAGGCACAGTATTAAAGTTTTCCTGAGTGGCGGCTGTTTTTGATGGACCTGGACTAGGATCATCGCTGAGATTTGTGCGTCCACGTATGAATTGAGAAACCAACGAGAAATTGTCGAGTGATGTACTTTATTACCAAAAACATCAACCAACTCGGCAAGATATTCTTCTTGCGATAAACCTCTTTGAAAGTTGTAAAAAATCATCGCTCGGAAGTGCTCTCCATTCAATTCCATATTTCTAAAGGGCTTACTAACTTTCAAAATTCAGTGTGACTAAACCACTTATATTTTGACAAAATTTTCAACACGTATTTATGTAATGTTGAGGTTAATTTCAAAACTGTACATTTTGTTATTTGGGCTCTCTATCTGGCTATATGCAAAATTAAGAAGACAGTCCTCATATGGCAAATAAATACTTACGAATCAACAGACAATGTCTATGTGATTCTTGAGCACCTTCATCTCTTGATCCATAGAAGAAACTGTGGACACACTTCAACAAATGGCACATGCAAATAGAATGCAACCTTGACCACAGGATGCAAACCAAAACTGGTCTTTGGTTTACAATTCTGAATCTATTAAAGCCCAAACCTATTGGTATGTTCGTTAAAATCAAGTCTTCTGAGCTTTACCAAAGAGCGACCGCTTGCTAAGCGTTTGTGGGTCAACTGTGGTTACTTATGATCCGCTACGCGCGTTTAGAGGGCTGCACACTGTAATTGTAGTCCAGATTACATTCTATTTGCAAGTGAAACTTAAAACCTTTTGATTATATCGAAATGTCGATTCAATCTAGGAAGTTCCAGTTTTCGTTATTAAATTTGAAATTTTAAGAATGTAAAACTCGAAATTTTATATTTTTATGGAATGACCAGTAGAAACTTTTCTTAATTTACAATTCATTACAATAGAATTTCATTCTGCGGGAAAAAGTTTCACTTGAAATTGAAAATACATTTTCAGTTGATGAGAGTTATGTGCTTTAACGAAACTCTCCTAAAGCAATAAAGGTCTCATTCAGTTTATTGCTTTAGGAGAGTTTCGTTAAGGTATCATACAGTTGCAGAAATAGATTTTGCATTCCAAGCAAAATTATCCGGTCAAAGTCATTTTATAGAAAGAGAAACCGCCATTACCTTTTTATGTATACATATTCCGTCATATGAAGCAGTTGCACATCCACAAATTATAATAATGGGATGGCTTTCACTAAGCCTCTTTTTAAATCAATTTATAGCTAAATTATAAGTTGCTTCTGACGATACGTATAAAAATATCTATCATTAAGGTTACAGTTTTACTAGATTTGTTAAATAAATTTTAGAAAACGTATTATTAAATTATATATTTCGTAATTGTTTATAATATGCAGTCTGTCGCAAATAAATCATTGCCTAATTAAAACGTGAAGATTATTAGTTTAAATAACCACTAAATGTTGGTCCTGAGGATAAAATTATAGGATATTGAAGTAGCTACGTATAAGTCGAATTTGTTTACAATTTAAGTATGTTGTACCTAAAAGAATAGAAATCTTCAATTTTTAATAATCTTTGTTAATTTAAATTTCACTTTTTACGCGGAATTTATGGCCCTCATTTTATTGTAATTCATTGTCGGTTTGTATTGTATAATCCTTTTCGATTGTATAAATAAATGTTTCCCTGTTGCGAGTTTTACATCCTCAATCGACTTAAAGTATGTGAGAACGGACTGCAAATAAATTGCTTTCAAACACTTCCCTATCGTGCAGCACTTTCGAACAGTTCAATTTTTATTATTGTTTTTTACAAAAACTTTTATCCCCTCTAGTTCTTGTTATTTATACGCTTAAGCCAATTGTTTGTAGCTTTTCCAGCTTAGTATCTCTGAATGTATTCCAGCTTATTATCTCTGAATGTAAAGCAGTGAATTATTCCGTATCGATGTAATAAACTGTGCATGTCATCGAGGCTTAATGTACAAATTAAATTTATTACCCAACTTGGGCGTCCTAGATAGAAATTATGTGGATTGAGCATGTGGAGGATTCCCTAGTCCATTGGAATGTGAAAGTTAATTCCTACCAAATAAGATCTTATTTGTTTTATTTGTAATTAATTTCTTCGAGCTAATGAAAGACCTTCATTACATATTCGGTTGCTGGAAGGTCAAGTTTTCTTTTCTAATTTAAACAAATTTCAATTTGAGCATGACGTGTCATGGTACATAGCGGAATATGAACAATCCAAACAGCTTATTGTTTACCCAAAAAAACTTTATGCGCCAAATTGTACATCATTTCTTGCTATTTCTAAATGATAAACTTTTGTTACGCTACGTCACTTAGAAAAAAAGTTATTTTCGAAAAAATTTAAAAAAAGCACGAAAATTTAATCTTTTTTTAGGACTGCGGATTAAGCACAGGGTTTCCAATGTCGAAAACTTCGTTTTTTTACCTTTACCTTATTCCAAGCAATAGAAAAAAATCTGAATTACCCAATCTTTTGCAAGAAAACATAAATAATTTGACTCGGCTAAATAGTAATGAGAATATTTTTTTTCTTTCTTAGGTTTTATGGTGCCTAGTGACCTTAGCAATAGCCATAGATGAACATAGGCCAAAAAGAAAAGACGATGGACGAGGCAAAAGAAATTTACAATACAGTATATCTCATCATTATTCTGGACCCCAGAGTTATAGACTTGAGAGAAGGATAGCAACGGGATTCCAACCTTCGCTTTACCACTCACAGTTCTTCCCAGGCTCCCGACCTTACTCGCCGCTTCATAAAGGTAGACCACGTTCTCTTCCTATACCCCCTTATGCAGTACAAATGGAACCTCTAATCCATTATTCACAAAGAGATCCCCTATATGATACTACTAACATTTTGTCTCCAGATGACCATAATGACCTTTCCAAACCCGATGACCTCCAACCGGAAACTAACCACCTTACGGAGCAAGTCTACGGGCCACCTCATCCTCAAATTATCGAAAGACCGGTATACATCAAAGAGCCTGAACCAATCATTGAAATTATTATCAAGGAATCAAATGTTTCATTGCCAGCACCTCCAACGACCCCACCACCTAAAAAGAAGAAAGAACAAGTTCAAGTATTTTATGTTAAGTACAAGAAGAATCCTCATGGAAAGGGAAAAGACAGCGTCATTTATGACAAACCTGTCCCTGCCATATCACCTTATATTCCCGAGGAGGAAGAAGAAGAAACACAACAACCATACTACCCAGAAGCAGTAACATATGCTCCACCTCCAACTACAACATTAAGAACCATAATTAAGCCAGACTCTGAAACATACCACGGCCCTAGTGGAATTAAAGTCACCTTTGGCAAAGAGGGTTTCGATTATGATAAACGCTCTAACAAACCCGGAGATTTCCCGGGTCCTTTTTCACAAAGCCGCAGACAACCACATCACCCACCTAATGGACGACAAATATCATTCCCAGCACCATCACCTCCACAAGACCAATCGCAAGGTCGTCAATTCTCATTTCCTCCTAGCTTCGAAAGGGGTCCAAATTTTGACCGCAACCCAGCTTTCCAAACCTCGAATTTCGAAAAACCTCCAAGCTTCGAACGAGGCCCTAACTTCGAAAGAGGTCCCAACTTTGAAAAAGCTCCCAACTTTGAAAAAGCTCCCAACTTTGAAAAAGCTCCCAACTTTGAAAGGGGCCCCAGCTTTGAAAGGGGTCCCAGCTTTGAAAGAAATCCGAATTTTGAAAGAGGCCCCAGCTTTGAAAAGCCCACGAACTTCGAAAGAGGCACCAACCCGATTTTCGCCCCCAGTAACGCGCCTTCCTTCAGACCTGTGCCCCAGCGACCCTCACAAAATTACAGACCATTTTCGGGTAGTTCTAGATTCCCCCTTCTATCCGCTGCTTTTGGAAGACCAAGTTCTCAGAAATATTCGACACTTCCAAAGTCTCTTCTTGAACAACAACCAGCGTTTCCTCAAAGGCCGGCTCCACCCCAGAAACCAGCTCCGGCTCAATTCAATAACGAATATCATACGTTGCCAGAGTTTAATCCACCGAGGCAACCAGTACCTTACAAACCGTTTGACAATTTGAAACCCCAGCTACCGCAACAGCAGCAAAAGGTACAATTTAGGCCGGAAACCACGTTTCCTTTCAATCAACAACCGCCCTTAAATCAAAGCCCAAAAGCGTTTAGCGAGCCGTTCAATCAAAACCCCATTCCTCAAAGTTTCTCTCATCAATTACCAAATGGTAATTCCCAGTATTTCATTCAACCGCACAATGTGGCGCAATCTCAAAATGTTGGGCCACAAAATCACAACAGAGCACCAAAGCAATGGTGTTCATTTAGGAGTGCAGCCGCATACTTTGCCGCAACCTCACTTAGGAGCTGAGGCTTCATTTCCAAAAATTTCATCAAAACCAAAACAGTCGCCCAAACCACCCCAATTAAACGAGCATAAGTTCCAACAGCAGTTCAACTTTCAACAAAAGGAACCTCACTTCCAAGAGCAACAATTTAGACAGCCCGAGCACCAATTCCGGCAGCCTGATCAACAATTCCAACAACCCGAGCAGCAATTCCGACAACCTGAACAGCAGTTTAGGCAACCTGAACAACAATTCCGACAACCTGAGCAGCAATTTAATCAAAAAGAGCAAACAAGACAGCAGCATCTTCCCAACCAACAGCAACAGCATCTACCCAACCAACAGCAGCAGCATCTTCCCAATCAACAGCAGCAGTTCAATTTTCAGCAACCCCAACAGCAATTTGACTCAGAACAGAGCTTCCATTTGAATAACTTGCAACAAGCTCAGAACGCTTTACCACCTGGAGGCGAATTAATTGCGGCTGTCCCAAAATATGAACAACATATTTCGGTTTTGGAACCGGCACCGAGGCAACAGGCTCAGCAGACTGTTCAACAACCTGCTCAGCAACAAATTCATCAGTCGATTCTCCAACCCACTGGTTCTAGTCAAATATTGAATAATCAACAAATTTTACCTAATCAACACATATCTGTTCAACAACACAATGAGCATTTTTCCGCTAATCAACAAAGTTCGTCCAGTCAGAAAAATTTGGCCAACTCTAACGGTCCGATCTCCCAGCAACAGGCACAAAATCAACAGTTACAGTTCTCTTCTAGTCCTTCGTTCGCGCAACAATTCGTCTCCAGTAGCACATTAAGACCAGATAGCAACTACGCACATCAAATTCAACAACAGTTTAACGAAGCTAGTTTACTTCAAGAGAACATAAGACACAGCTCAATACACGAGACTGCCCAATTATTAGAATCGAACCCACACTTGATCCACACAAGTCAAATTCCTCAATTATCCCAACAACAAGCCCAAAATAATTACTTCTCAACAGCTAGAACCCCAACATCACCTCAGTATTCTACGATAAAACCAACCACGAATCATTACATATTCAAATCATCACCCAAACCCTCAACGACAACAACATCTACGGAGTCTTCCACGCCATCAACAACAACTAAAGACCCGAAGGTTTTAGAGGCGCAACTACCAGACGAAGTGCCCGATGAACTCAGAGCTCAACTCCTCTCATCAGGCATCCTAAACCACGCGGACATTTCAATACTCGACTACGATAAAGTCGGAGACATCCCCCTTTCCGCCTTACCACCTGATCAACTGGCCAACTTCTACAACGCTGGCGGTGCCCAGCAAATCGCTTCCGGAAGTCACCCCAGCCCACAATACGTTAACACCAAAGGCGAAGAAGTCGACACCAAGAGCGAACGAATTGACAAAGAGGAAGACATGGAAGCCGAAAGCTCTAACCTCCGAGAGACAGTCTCCCATGAAAGATCAGATGTGGAGATGAAGGTGGTCCACTATAATCCCGATTCGAATAATGGGCAGCAAATTCAACAGTCTTTCATCAAAAAAGACGCGACGCAAGTAGAACCGGTGGTACTTAACGATGAGAAATACAATCGGTATTTGCCGTTGAAAGTTAGCGGGGCTCAGTTTCCTATTCCGGATGTACCGGAGTTGAAAGGGAAGAAGATTGCGAGCGTGGTGGTGCTGGCGCCTGTTAGTTTCACAAATCCGAATCAGAGAAGTACCAGGGAAACGAGGAAAAGAGATCTGGAGCTTTTGCAGGATGAGACACTGAAGCAGTTGATTAGGAATCCAACTTTGGAGAATTACAATAAGTTTTTGGAACGGGAGAATAAGACGAAGGCTGATAAACAAGCTGTCATTCTGCTAGTTACTGGGTGAGTAAAATCAAATTTTTTCACCTCGCGGTCAATTTGCTATTTGAAATTAGTAAATCCATTATGACTACAAAGTCAGTCAGTGTGTAGAATTCGATCCTTCAATGTATCTGTTTTAATAAGCAATGATCATCTTTAGAAGCAGTCTTTGAGTTGTACTGCAACTGCATCGGAGCTAGCAAACTAGTTCAATGAAGAAAAACAATCATTGGTGCCATCCATCTTCATTTTTTTTTCATGGAGATATTTTGTTCTGAAAGCTGAATATAAGTCAACTGATATTCATCTTTTGTTGTTGTTTTCGCAGTAGCAGTGCACAGTTTGAGCCATTTTATGGAAAATATTGTGCTTTGGAAATTTTGGAACCTTCAAAGCACAAGAATACTTTTTGTTGTGGTTTCAAAACCATTGCTTTAAACCTTTCATTATCAATTAGTATGAATGTTCCCATATTTTAACTCTACGCAAACATTTCTTGGGTCGCCTTTTTGAAAATTCTTTTTTTTAAAGAATTCGATTTTTATTGAAAATTTCGATGTTTATTGAAAATTTCGACTTATTTTGAAAATTTCGACTTATTTTGAAAACTTCGACATTTTAAAATATCAATTTTTTCAACACTTTTTTACTAACTCACTTTCTTGTCTGTGATTGAAACACAGCCTCAATTGACTTTTGATATTTACATGTGTCTGACAGTTTGTACAAATTTTAACTTTTCCTCAAAATTTAGGCTTTCTGAAAATGACGATTTTTTTGAAATGTCTGGCTTTTTAATTTTTATTGAAAATTTTGATTTATTTGAACATTTCAACTTCATATATTTTAAAAACTTTGAATTTCCAATTTTCCATTGTTTTTTAATTTTGGTCTTTTCAAAATCTTAACTTATTTTGTAAATTTCAACACTGAAAATTTTGTCACATCTTAGGAATTCAGAACTTTTTTTTAATTAATGATATTTGGGTTTTTAATTTTGAGTTTTTAAAAATAAATCTGTTTGTTGAAATACTTGATAAATTCTTGAAAAATTCTACCTTTTTTCAAGGTACCTATATTTTTTAACTCGCACTTTCGTTTAAAATTTTGATCATTTCTCGAAATTTAGGCTTTTTAAAAATTCAGAATTTTTTCAGAAATTTCGTTTTTTTCTCAAAGTTTCGATCTTCATGTAGTAAATTACACTTATATTTAAAAAATGGAAGACTTCATTTTCATTTCTCGAAATTTTACTTTTTTGAAAATCCAGACTTTTTTTCAGAAATTTCGTTTCTTTCTCGAAGTTTCGATCTTCATTTAGTAAATTAGACTTTTAGTTGAAAAATTGAAAATTTCGAATCTTTTTGAAAATTTTCAATTTTTAAAAAGTTGGATTTTTTTTTAAAACTCGACTTTTCAAATTATCAACTTATACATTTCCACATTTCATCATCAAATTTCATCTTTTTCCCAAAGTTTGACTTTTTTTTAGAATTGAAACTTTTTTTCAAAATTTTTACTGTTTTCGAAATTTCAAATTTATCTGAACAATTCGACTGTTTTCAAAATAGTTTTTTAAAAATGATGCCTCTTTTTTCGAAACCTTGATATGACTTTGTTTAAACCTTTGATTATTTCTCGAAATTTTGACTTTTTGAAAATTTAGACTTTCCAGAAATTTCCACTTTTTTCAAAGTCTCAAATTTTTCTGAACACTAACTTTTTTCAAAAGCGTTTTTTAAAAATGGTGCCTCTTTTCTCGAAACTTTGAGTTTCTGTAACTTTGGTTAAACCTTTGATTATTCCTCGAAAATTTGACTTTTTTTTGAAAATTTGGACTTTTTTTCAGAAATGTCGACTTTTTCTTATAGTTGCGATTTTTAGTTATTAAATTAGACTTTTGTTTGAAAAATTGAAAATTTTGACTTTTTTTGAAAATTTTCTCTTTTTGAAAAATTGGATTTATTTCGAAATTTCGACTTTTCAAATTATTAACTTATTAACTCATTAACTTACCCTTCATCATCAAATTTCGTCTTTTTCTCAAAGTTTATGACTCTCAAATTTCGACTGTTTTCGAAATCGTTTTTTAAAAATAATACCTCTTTTCTCGAAGTTTAAGTTTTTGTGACTTTAATTAAACCTTTGATTATTTCTCGAAATTTTGATTTTTTTTTGAAAAATTGGACTTTTTTTCAGAAATTTCGACTTTTTCTCGAAGTTGCGATCTTTATTTAGTAAATTAGACTATTATTTGAAAAATTGAAAATGTTGACTTTTTTTAAAAATTTTCACTTTTTGAAAAATTGGATTTTTTTCGAAATTTCGACTTCAAATTATCAACTTATATATTTTCACCTTTCATCATCAAATTCCGTTTTTTTCTCAAAATTTGTGACTTTTTTACAATTTAAACTTTTTCAAAATTTCTACCTTTTTCACAAATTCTACCTTTTTTCAAAATTTCAAATTTTTCTGAACACTTCGACTTTTCTCAAAATTGTTTTTTAAAAATGGTGCCTCTTTTCTCGAAACTGAGTTTTTGTAACTTTATTTAAACGTTTGATTATTTCTCGAAATTTTGATTTTTTTTTAAATTTGGGCTTTTTTTCAGTTTCAGTTTCAGTTTTCAGTTTCGATCTTCATTTAGTAAATTAGACTTATATTTAAAAAATTGAAATTTTCGACTTTTTTGAAAATTTCCACTTTTTGAAAATGGAATTTCTTTCGCAATTTCCACTTTTTAAATTATCAACTTCTACATTTCCACTTTCATCATCAAATTTCGTCTTTTTCTCAAAGTCTATGACTTCTTTGAGAAATTAAACTTTTTTCAAAATATCTACCTTTTTCAAAATTTCAAATTTTTCTGAACACTTTGACTGTTTTCAAAATAGTTTTTTAAGAATGGTGCCTCTTTTCTCGAAACTTTGTTATGACTTTGCTTAAACCTTTGATTATTTCTCGAAATTTTGACTTTTTGAAAATTTAGACCTTTTTCAAAATCTCAAATTTTTCTGAACACTTCAACTTTTTCTAAATCGTTTTTTAAAAATTGTGCCTCTTTTCTCGAAATTGAGTTTTTGTGACTTTATTTAAACCTTTGATTTGTCGAAATTTTCATTTTTTTTTTAAATTTGGACTTTTTTTTAGAAATTTCGACTTTTTATCGAAATTTCGATCTTCATTTAGTAAATTAGACTATTATTTAAAATATTGAAAACTTCGATGGTTTTTTGAAAATTTTCGCTTTTTGAAAATTTGATTTCTTTCGCAATTTCGACTTTTCAAATTATCAACTTATACATTTCCAACTTTCATTATCAAATTTCGTCTTTTTCTCAAAGTTTAAGACTTTATTTAGAAGTTAAACTTTTTTTTCAAAATTTCTACCTTTTTTCAAAAATTCAAATTTCTGTGAACACTTTGACTTTTTTCAATTTTTTTAATGGGGCCTCTTTTCTCAAAACTTTAGGTTTTTGTGACTTTCGTCTTTTTCTCAAAGTTTATGACTTTTTTTAGAAATTAAACTTTTTTCCAAAAATCAAATTTTCGTGAACACTTCGACTTTTTTAAATTTTTTTCTTAAAAATGGTGCGTCTTTTCTCGAAACTTTGATGTGACTTTGTTTAAACCTTTGATTATTTCTTGAAATTTTGACTTTTTTTGCAAATTTGGACTTTTTTTCAGAAATTTCGACTTTTTTTTTAAATCTCAAATTTTTCTGAGCACTTCGACTTTTTTCAAAATTGTTTTTCAATTATGGTGAATCTTTTCTCGAAACTTTGAGTTTTTGTGACTTTATTTAAACCTCTGATTATTTCTCAAAATTTGTTGCAATCATTATTTAGTAAATTAGACTTATTTGAAAAATTGAAAATTTTGACTTTTTTAAAAAATTGAATTTTTTTCGAAATTTCGACTTTTTAATTTATCATCTTCTACATTTCCACCCTTCATCATCAAATTTCGTCTTTTTCTCAAAGTTTGTGACTGTTTTTACAAATGAAACTTTTCAAAATTTCTACCTTTTTCAAAATTTCAAATTTTTCTGAACACTTTGCTTTCAAAATCGTTGTTTCAAAATGGTGCCTTTTTTCCGAAACTTTGATGTGACTTTGTTTAGACTTTTGATTACTTTTCGAAATTTTAACTTTTTTTTTTTAAAGTTTGGATTCTTTTTCAAAAATTACGACTTTTTCTTGAAGTTTCATTCCTTATGTTGTAAATTAGGCTTCTATTGAACAAATTAAAAAATAGACGTTTTTTTGAAAATATTCAATTTTTTTAAAACGTATTTTATTCAAAATTTTTCAGAATTTTTACTTTTTGTGAAATTTTGACCTTTTATCATCACATTTCGACTTTTTCTTAAAGTTAAGACTTACTTTAGAATTTAAACTTTTTTCAGATGTCGATCTTTTTCAAAGTATCTATTTTTTTCAAAATATTTTTGGAACACTTCGACTGCTTTCAAAATGTTACCTTTTTTCTCGAATTTTTGTAACTTCGACTCTGAAAATTTCACCTTTTCCTGTAAATTTTAAATTTTTTTGAAAAATTGGACTTCCTAAATTGTAAATTTTTAAAGTTTTGAATTAATTGTTCAAAACGAATTTGAGACTTAATTCGAATCGAAATTTAAAAGAATTTTAGCTTAAAATTTAAATAAGGAATATTGAAAAAAAGGACACAAAGCAAGATATTGACTTCCATTTCTACAAAACTGTTTTTCAAAATTTTGAATTCAAAGGCAAAATTAAAAGACGTCGAAATTTCGAGAAGAAACTTCAAAATTTCTATTCAATTTTTATTGGCTTTTTCTGCGCCAGTTACTCTGTTCACAATTCTAAATTTTCAGTAACCTTCTGTTAAGGAATGGCAATCTGTTATAGTTTGCCCCAAGCAGCGATTGCGTTGGATCTTGGTTTTCTTGGTTTGTTAATCGTAACTAGCGAAGAAAAAGCCAAGCAAACATGAATAGAAATACTAATACTTCGCAAAGTTTTGAGAAAAGAGGCACCATTTTTAAGAAAAAAAAATTAAAAAAAGTCGAAGTGTTTACGAAAATTTGAAATTTTGAAAAAAGTTTAATTTCTAAAAAAAGTCATAAACTTTGAAATTTGATGATGAAAGGTGGAAATGTATAAGTTAATAATTTGAAACGTCGAAATTTCGAAAAAAATCCAATTTTTCAAAAAGAGAAAATTTTCAAAAAAGCTGAAAATTTTTTAAAAATGTCAAAATTATTTGTCAAATAAAAGTCTAATTTACTAAATAAACATTTCAAGAAAAAGTCGAAATTTTCGAAGAAAAAGTCCAAATTATCAACAAAAAAAATCAGAATTTCGAGAAATAATCAAAGGTTTAAATAAAGTCACAAAAATTCAAAGTTTCGAGAAAAGAGGCTCCATTAAAAAAATTGAAAAAAGTCGAAGAAATTTGAAATTTTGAAAAAAGGTAGAAATTTTGAAAAAAAAAGTTTAACTTCTAAATAAAGTCTTAAACTTTGAGAAAAAGACGAAATTTGATAATGAAAGTTGTAAATGTATAAGTTAATAATTTGAAAAATCGAAATTGCGAAAGAAATCAAATTTTCAAAAAGTGAAAATTTTCAAAAAAGTCGAAATTTTCAATTTTTTAAATAAAAGTCTAATTTACTAAAGAAGATCGAGAGAGAGAATATCTAAACTTCAAATTTTTAAAATAAATGTTTCTCGACATTTCGATTTAAATATCGGAAGTGTCAAATTAAAGCCAAAATTTCAAGTTTGAGATTTAAATGTTTAGAGGTTGATATTATTTCCAAATAAGGGTTGGAAATGTCAAGTTAATATTAAAAAACTAGTAGGTATATATGCACTGATTATCTGAAAAAATGTGGATAAATTCGTGTAAACAAATTCATCAACGACGTCAGCTCTCAACGCGAATAGGCAACTTTAAATGCAACCGCGTGTATTCTTCATTGCATACATTTTAAGGGGTTGTTAAGGACCATTTTTACCACCTTAGAGACTGAATTTTGAAAAATCCTCTCTTAGTGCTCACATACGTATTACGGGGAACACATGGCTGTAATTTCATGCTCCTAGAGCCTTCGATTTAGGCTGTGCGTTGCCTATCAGTTAGCAAGTAGATTCTGACTAGATATTTCCTCAAAAATTGACTTTCTCTGTAAGATTTCCAATTTATTTCGAAGTAGGAGTTTTTACTCGAAATTCGTCTTTTTCTCGAAATTTCGACTCTTCTTGTCAAAATACATTTTTTTGTAAATTTCAACTTTATTCGCGCAGTTCGATTAAAATTAGATTTTCTCTGAAAAATTCCGTTTTTCAATTTCGTTTTTTTCTCGAAATGTCGAACTTTTTCTGGAAATTACGACTCTATTTTCGACGTTCCACATTTTTTTTTAAACTGGGCGTTTTCTACAAGTTTTGTCTTTTTTATAATTTGACTTTTCGACTAGTTTCAACGTTTGCCTTTTCGACTAGTTTCAACGTTTGCCTTTTCGACTAGTTTCAACGTTTGTCTTTTCGACTAGTTGCAACGTTTGTCTTTTCGACTAGTTTCAACGTTTGCCTTTTCGACGTTTTTCATAAAATTCGTCTTTTTTTAATTTCGAATTAACTCTTAAAACTCGTCTTTTTTTCTCAAAATGTTTTATTCTTATCTCAAAATTTGTCGTTTTGTTTCCAAATTTGTTCTCAAAATTCGTTTTTTTTTGTGGAGATTGGGACTGCATTCAAAATCCGACTATCTGCAAATTCGAAATTCTTTATCACAGTTTCGCTTTTTTTTAAATTTGGTCTATCTTTTGATAAAAAAGTAAACATTTTGAGAAAATACATTTTGGAGATTCTGGGAACTTAGGGGATCCCTAAATTTTCTAAAATGAATTTTAGAATATTGAAACGTAAATTTTTTAAACAGAAAATTTCCTTTTATTTTAAAATGAAACAATAATTTTCGCATTTGATATTTTTTTAAACTAATCGATCTTCTAGTTTGTCCAAAGTGTGTCAAACAACGACTTATTTCAGTAGTTCTCTTTGTAGGCATTTGAAACTGTTTTAGGCGACCCCTATAGTAATCTGCAGTAAAATTTTTGGTCTGTCATCGTTGATTTCTGATTAACTGAAGATCAACATGTTTTGTTTCAGATCTAGGAACACTCCAATAAAAGAACGAGAGATCTACATGTACGAAGTAGCAACAAAATCCGTCAGCAAACTAAGCGGTGACCTCTCTACAGCTTTCGTCGAAGCTGCCGAAGCTAATGCCGACGATGACGAATACGATGGCGACAACCAAGCTTCCGCTTCGAACATCATAGAAACCAGAGTGCCTTTCAGTGGGGAAGCTTCCGAATCTAAATCATTCACATCGAGTCTGGAAGATGACCCAATTGCATTAGCAGAGTCTAATATTCCAATAATTGATCCTACGCAGGGTGATCTGGATTCAGAGGCTTCTAATCAACTCGAAAGTTTTGTTGATATTTCGGGATTCCCCGTGAAAGACGATTTGCAAGTAGCCGATAGCAAAGTTGTGGAGGACCTCAGCGACAAGGAGGAAGCCTGAGATGCCATTGATTGTATTTAGACGATAGACTGTGCTACTGAAAACCTATTTATTCTTAAAAAATATATAATTTCGTTCTTCTTCTTACGTCGCGACGTCAATTAACTTCATAGCTTTAGCCTTAGGCTACGAAATTTTAGAATTGCTCAATAAATAGATACGTAGCTTCTTATTTCTGTACAATCATTATTTACTTACTGTAGTACTCTGATAAGCAATATTTGAATCTATAAGATGTGGATATAAAAAAAGATCCGTAATTTATTTCATCAATTTACATTTAAACTTTTTAGTGATTTAATTGTTAATGATATTTACAAAATAAGGGTTTTTATTATAAAAAACCCAGTAAAATGTACAGTGTATATTTTATTTTTTATAATAAATGTATTTATAAGTAATCGTACTTTATATGCCCCGATTTAAATAAGTACCGGATACTAGAAGTTTTGACCCTAAGCTCCATCTAGCACACCCATTGAAATGATTAAAATCCAAAACTGATATATAATTATGTACAAACTATTTGAAAATAGCTTTTTAAAAATTTGCTTTATTGAACACAACACTTATATTTGGTTGAGCTCGCATAAAGGGTGAGCTCTCTAGTTATTAGTAGTGTTGGGCTATTCGAAAACAAGTTGTGAGATGTATTCGATTCTGCCAAGATCTTGAATACATCCGATTCTCAACTGAAGTATTCGAATACTTCCAGACTCCGTGAGTTGAAGTGAGAATATGAATAGAATCGGTTCTTGCCTCGCGCAAGCAACATCTCATCATCGCATGATTCATAAGTTTTCGGGTACTTGCTTGCATTCGAATACAAAATATGTATTCGAATACAATATATGTATTCGAGATTGTGGTAGTCTGATACAACAAAATATTGGAATGCTGAGTAGAGAATAGAATCGGTCTCCTAACTACGCTACATATCCGATTCTTAACTTCTCCGATGTTGAATACTGTACCCGATTCTTGTATTCGAAATCTTAGACATGCATTTTGAATGCGTATTTTATTCGAGACAGTGGCGGCTCGCGTATATGTACTGAGGAACTGCAGCATCCCCAGTTCCGCTTTCGAGTTTTTTCTTAAAAAGTTTGGTCTTTTTTGAAGACTTTTCCTTAAAAACTTTTTTATAGAAATTTTAAATTTTCTCTGATTTCTTTTATAGAAACTTCACTTTCCTTTCATGTTATGATCTGCTAAAATCTATTTTTATTTTTAATTTTGATGAAAAAACGCATTTTTAAGAACTAACTTTTGTAAAACTTTTGAAAAAGAAATCAGTATTTCGAGAAAAAATTGAATTTTGACAAAAAAAGGTTAAATTTTTCTAAGAGGGTCAAAATTTTGAGAAGATAATGAAAATTTGAAGAAACAATCTGCATCCAACTCTTTTCGCATTTTGATTTCCCTGGAAAAAAAAAGAATAATACCAAATCTTCGATTTTTTACCTGATTTCGCAATTTCTACTGTATTGTGGAAAAATTTTTAGGTTTTTCTAATATTTTTACTTTTTTTTGTTGAGAAAATTTATATTTTTCTAAATATATTATATAAACAAATTTTCTCGAAATTTCTACTTTTCCAGCAAATTTTGTTCTTAAAATTTTTTCTGGAAATTTCAACTTCTGATTTTTATGTTCCTTTAATTTGCTTTACAAATGTTAGGTTTTTTCACGGGATTTTGACATTCTAAAGTTCATTTTATAATTTTCACTAACAACTTTAAGAAAATAATCCTCACATTTCTATAAAAATGTCAAGATTTTGGAAAGAAACGAAAAAGTGTTGAGAAAATTTTCCATTGCTTCCCCATTTTGCTTTATTTTAAATGAAAGTAATAGCCGATGGATTATTTTCCTAAAATTTCGTTTTTTTTGCACAGATATTTCAAATTGTTTCTCGAGATTTCGATTTTCTTTCAACGAAAATTAGAATCTTTTAAAATTTTGACCTTTTTCAAGATTTTGACTTCATTTGAAAATTTCCACTTTTGTTAAGAATTTCGTTCGTATGTTCCTAAAAATTTTGACTTTTTGTGAGAATTTCGCTTTTTCTGACATTTTTGATTTAATTGCAAAATCTCAACCTCAAAAATGTCCACATTTTACAATCTATTTTTTAAAATTTGACCGGTTTTCAAAAATTTGATCGTTCTCTCAATTTTAACTTTTTTTGAAAAGTTTGAAATTTTTAAAAAATCGTACTGTTTTAAAAACTTACGGTTTTATGAAAATATTTAGTTTTGTGGAAATTTAACATTTTTTTAAACGTTGAATCTTTCAAAATTCTACCCTTCTTGAAAATTCGATTTTTATTTCAAATTTGTTCACGAATTTTAATATTTTTTTCTTGTTAATATCGACTATTCTGATGTGGTGTTATTTTCCAAAATTTAGAAAATTTCAATTTTCCAAAACTTGGTAAATTTCGATTTTTCAAAATTTGGAAAGCTTCGATTTTTCAAACTTTGAAATATTTTGATTTTCGATGATTTTTATTTTTATTTAAAATTCCAATTATTTTTTAAATTTTCGATCTTTTCTCGAAGTTTTGACTTTTCTTTTGAAAGTTACGAATTATTTTCAAAAGTTCGGTTTTTCTTTTGAATTTCGACTTCTACTTGGAAACATTTTTTGAAAATTTCGATTTTTTTGAAAATCTGGACCTTTTTTAATATTTTGTCTTGATTTCATTCGACCCTTTTTAATAATTTCGACTTTTTTAAAACAGTTTTTCAAAATGTTAATTAACGAAATTTTCAATTTTTGTCGAAACTTTCAACATTTCAAAATTTTGTCTTGTTGAGCCAAAATTGCAAACCTAATTTTTAGCTTATAAAAGAAAGTGATGATATTTTGCAATTGCCCCTTGCGTCTTGTTTTGAAAATTCTGTTTTTAAAAGTTTCTCGACAATTTCGACCTTTCCAAAGTTGCCTTGTTCGAGCAAAATTGTTTTCCAAAACCCAATTTTTGGCTTGTAAAAGAAAATTTTAAATTTGAATGTTCAGTTAAATATCGTTTTTCACCCCGCTTGGGGTTCACATTTTTAAAATCGATTAAGTACGTGTTTAGTGATTGCTTTTATCTATTCTTTATATACAAATTTTGACAAAAAATGTTTAAAAAAAAACCCTGAAATTTCTCTAAGAATGTCAAACATTTTGGGAAAAAAACGAAGAAATTAAAAAAAAATTCAATTTTGACATAAATGTTGAATTTCAAGAAAAAATGAACCTTCTAAATTTCAACTTTTTTGCGATTTGATATTTCACTAAAAAAAACTTACCACTATTGTAGAACCGAAGAAAATTCTGAATCGAAATTTCCAATTTTTCTAGAACTGTTATTTTTATTTGTTAAATTTATTCTTGAAATTGTCAAGTCCTTCAAATTTCGATAAAAAATATATTGAAATTTAAAGATTAAGCTCAAAATTTGGAGAAAAAGCAGACAACATTTCTAGAAATTTTTTATTGGTTTATAAAATTTTTGAAAAAAATAATAAATAATAAGGAATAAATTAATTGTCAAAAATATTCTCAAAATTTCGACTTTTCAAGTAGGACTTATTGAAATTTTCAAAAATGAGTCAACATTTCTAGAAAAGTCGAAATTTCGAAATTAAAAATAGTCAAAATATTAAATTAATTGACAATTTAATGTTCTAATTTAATTTTTTTCTAGTAATTTTAAAGTTCCCAGAGAAACTTCAAAGATCAAATATTTCAGGGTGAAGTCGATTGTGATTAATATTCACATTTTGGGAATGTATTTGTAATTGAACTCCAAATGATTATTCGAAATTTGTCTCAAAACTTCGAACAATTTTAAAAATAGATTCTATTTCTTAATGTTGAGTTTTAATTCGACATTTTTTTCAAAAAGTTTATGTTTAAAAAGAAAAAAATATCCATTTTAAAAAAATATATATTTCAAGCTCAGGAAAGTTTCTAAAAAACAGATAAAATTTATTATTTAATCACAAATTTCCAATTTTTCCCCGAATTTTGCCTTATTTCCTAAAGTTAAGGTTTCTATTGGAGTTTCATTAAGAAGCAGCAGAGTTGATTTGTTATTAATTTTCTGAACTCATTTGCTTTTACACAATTTTAACACACAAACGCCGTCGCAGCAACTCCTCCAGTTTTAGCTACTAGCCGCCACTGATTTGAGATCATTTTTATTCGGGATGGTTGGCTACGCATTATGCTCGCACACTCCTGCATTCGAATATGTATCTAATTTTTAATTTATTGCTTCATCCTTCTCATAAAATTATTAAATAACGAAATGCTTAAGTACTTTTTAAAATCTGGCTCTCAATTTTAATAATGAAATTTAGCAATATCTGGAAATACAGTGCCAATATGCGAATCCAAAGTTAAAGTTACGTATGTGAATTCTAAAGCTTCAAGATTTATTTATATTAAGAAATTTATATACATTCAATTAGGAAATTACCAATTATGGGCATAGGTACGGAAGTAGTGAAATCGAAAGTCATATCTCGCCACCACATACCTCGAATAGGCCGCTGAGACAATTTTTCTAGTAGGTATTTTATTATCCCATAATTCGATTATTTGTATTCGAATACTTATTCGATTCTCAAAAGTATTCGAATTCAATGTATTCGATTCTGAAAATCCTTCGATTATTCCAACACTAGTTATTAGTAATAAGAACTGACAAAAGTTAAGCTACGAACTATGATTATATTACGTTAGATGCACTCCAGCAGGTTCTAGTCTAAACAAAACATAAAAAGGCGATAAGGTCTTAAAACTATGATGTCATTCCTCTTTGGGAATAATTCGAATGTACTATATACTGGTTCGCAAAGAATTCAGCATATTTCATAATAAGATTCGAATTATCTTTTTTTCATCATTCGCAGCTTCAACATGTCTTTTTTCTTAAAAATTTCAAAATTTTGTTACGTATTCAGTTTCTTTTTTCCCATAAAACTTTTATACAAGCTATAAATGTATACTTCTTCGTACAACTGTTTTTAAGATTTATATTCATCAACAAAATGTCAATGATTTTTTTCAAAATTACGTATGTAAACTCTTCGAAATTTTGATAAATATCGTATATAGTAAGGAGGATAATAAATTAAAATACGTTGAGTAGCCCTGACATCATTCCTGGCAATATCTCATGTGCAGTAATAGTTTGTTTTAAAATGATAGGAACAACCCTCGTATACAGGGCGAGTCACTAAGCGGGAATCGGTCTTTGGTAGGCGTATCGTTCAAAATATCGAAAAATGTTTTGAATAAAAGTTGTTCGAAATAAAGTTCTCCACAACCTAAAATTATTGCCAAATATGGCGGCCTTCCGGTTGCACCGGAAATGAACACAACTTTCTTATTTTAAATAGAATACTCTATGTATTTTTACATTTTTGGATTCCTTGTTAAAAATGAATATGAATTTATTAGAACGACATAGGCCCTTAGTTGAACCGTTTTCGCGTAATTTAATTTTTTTGGTTAAATTTGACGATTTCGGAGCTTGACGCCATTAACGATATTTTCCAAACGCAATGACTCAGAGTTGTGTGGCATACGGTTTTGGATTCAGGAAGAAATGGTGTATTTGTTTATGTCTTTGCTGTTAGCAAGATTTCTTAAATTTCTTCACATTCCGTCGACTCAGTTCTTCAGTTGTTCAAACATGCATAACTTAATTTTTTCAAATGGAACCACCTATCTTGGATTATTTTATCGGATGCGAAATTAAATTACCTTTTTTTTTGGTACCAGGTATTGCCACCTCCGTCCAATAATTTTTGAGAAATTTAGAATTTTGTAAAATTTTAATTAATTTCGTATTATCGCGTTAGCCCTGGATGTCGCGGTTTTGTTTCGTCTCGTTTGTCCGGCAATAACTGACAGTTTATCTCATTGTTGTCGCGAGGTCTTGGTATTAGTACTGAAAGACAATGTTTTCTCAAGAAGAATTGGTCGATATGGTTTACGCCTTGGGCAGTGCTGACAGAAATCCATTTCTTGCCTCAAGAATTTATGCCCAACGCTTTGCCGATCGGAGACATCCAAATTCAGCGGCATTCGCTAAATTGAGAGAGAGGTTTGAGCGAACTGGTAGTACGAAATACGAGAAAAAGGAGCGTAGAAAACCAATGACGCATGAAAAAAACCAAGTTTTAGTAGCGGCTGCGATCCGCATTTAAGTATCAGAATAATAAGCACGGAATTACAAATAAGTCAAACCTCGGTTTCACGAATCTTGCGTTAAAATAAGTTTCATCCGTATCGTGTCCAGCTAGTACAGGAACTCAATCAAGCTGATTTCAACAACCGAATGCAGTTTTGTGAGTGGGCGTTACGAAAACTACAAGAACAAAATGACTTTTTGGACAATGTACTATTTACCGACCGAATGTACAATTCATAAGAACGGCTTCGTGGGAAGACAGAACTCCCATTACTACCACACTGAAAATCCTCATTGGATAAGGCCCTTAGACCATTAGCATAGGTGGTCTCTGAATGTTGGGGGTGGTGTCATAGAAAGATTTGTTGTCGGACCACACTTCTCCAATGAACATTTGAATGCCAGTCAATTACATTGCATTTTTTGCAAAATCAATTGCACGAAATGATAGACAATTTGCCTTTTGCTGTCGTGCGGCAAATATGGTTCCAACATGATTGGGCACCGGCACATTAGGGAAGGAATGTAAGGGAGTTCCTCAATACACAATTCCCAAACAAGTGAATAGGAAGAGGAGGTCCAGTGGCATCGCCCGCAAGATCACCGGATTTAACTAAGCCAGGTTTTTTCTTGTGGGGTCATGTTAAGCAAGTTGTGTACCAGGAACCACCAACTACCCGAGAAGACATGTTGGACCGGGTTCGTGTTGCTTTTCAAAATATCAATGAAAACGTCTTGGTGGATGTGAACAATTCTTTGCTACAGAGACTGCGCATTTGCCATCGTGAAGCTGGTGGTTATGTTGAACATTTAATTTAATGTTATTATTACCATTATTTATGTATTCTTCTTAATATTTGTTGCAACTTACTGTTACCGATTTGTTTATTGTTTATTTACTTTCTTTAATGCTTTACACTGAAATCCAATGATGATTTTCAGTATCGTGGTGTATTGTTTCCTTCCCACGAAGCGGTTCTTAAAAAATGTTTGTACATTCGTCGGTAAATAGTACAATGTCCGAAACGGTCATTTTGTTCCTGCAGATTATGTAACGTCCATTCACACAACTGCATCGATTGTTAGTCAACTTGATTGAGTTCTTGCACTAGCTAGGTGTGATACGGATGAAACTTGTTTTTACACAACAATCATGAAACCGATTTTTGGCTTATTTGTAATGTCACACTTATTCTTCTGGTTCTTAAGTGCGGATCTTGGACAACAGCAGCCGCTACTAAAACTTGGTTTTCTTCATACGTCGTTGGTTTTCTACGCTCCCTTTTTCTCGTATTTCGTACTACCAGTTCGCTCAAACCTCTCTCTCAATTTAGCGAATGCCGCTGAATTTGGATCTCCTCCGATCGGCAAAGCGTTGGGCATAAATTCGTGAGGACAAGAAATGGATTTCTGTCAGCACTGCCCAAGACGTAAACCATATCGACCAATTCTTCTTGAGAAAACATTGTCTTTCAGTACTAATACCAAGACCTCGCGACAACAATGAGATAAACTGTCAGTTATTGCCGGACAAACGAGACGAAACAAAACCGCGACATCCAGGGCTAACGCGATAATACGAAATTAATTAAAATTTTTACAAAATTCTAAATTTCTCAAAAATTATTAGATGGAGGTGGCAATAACTGGTACCAAAAAAAAGCTAATTCAATTTCGCATCCGATAAGATAATCCAAGATAGGTGGTTCCATTTGAAAAAATTAAGTTATGCATGTTTGAACAACTGAAGAATTGAGTCGACGGATGTGAAGAAATTTAAGAAATCTTGCTAACAGCAAAGACGTAAACAAATACTCCATTTCTTCCTGAATCCAAAACCGTATGCCACACAACTCTGAGTCATTGCGTTTGGAAAATATCGTTAATGGCGTCAAGCTCCGAAATCGTCAAATTTAACCAAAAAAATTAAATTACGCGAAAACGGTTCAACTAAGGGCCTATGTCGTCTTAATAAATTCATATTCATTTTTAACAAGGAATCCAAAAATGTAAAAATACATAGGGTGTTCTATTTAAAATAAGAAAGTTGTGTTCATTTCCGGTGCAACCGGAAGGCCGCCATATTTGGCAATAATTTTAGGTTGTGGAGAACTTTATTTCGAACAACTTTTATTCGAAACATTTTTCGATATTTTGAACGGTACGCCTACCAAAGACCGATTCCCGCTTAGTGACTCACCCTGTAAAAAACCTGACGAATAGGTAGGCAACCAAACATACACACAGACCAGAGACTTGCGCATAGAAGCTGCTCATCTGTCATCGTGATGTTTGGAGATGAAGTTGACAGTTTGACACTGACGTTTCGTACAAAAGCGATTGTAAGCGGTGCTTTCGAGTGTATTTATTTCAATTGAATGTGTTATTAAACTCATGCCGACGATGGAGGGTACTTTGAGCAAATGGACCAACGTTATGAAAGGGTGGCAATACCGGTGGTTCGTGCTGGACGACAATTCCGGCCTTCTGTCCTACTACACAGTGAGTAAATTTTTAATTCTGACGTTAACCTCACTCGTGATGCAATGAAAATATATCTGGTAAATAAATAAAGTGGGTGTAACTGTACGTTAATTGGTAGAGCTGTAAATCGAGGGGAGCCCTCGGATCTAAGCTGTACGATAGAGGTTATTGTTCGGTTAAGGAAATGGGGTTATTTGTTTAACAAATAGATCGCATTTAGGGTATGCATAGTCGTTTTTTTAGTATGTGACACCTGATATCGTTATCTGGTTATTAACAAATTCGAAATTATCTTCTGGAAGATGCACCGGTGCCCGTCTAAAGATTACCTGTTTTTAATCACGTAGTTAATGCTTAAACGTGATTACCTATAAACCAGTCGTTAAATTTCATGTTAAAGTCCATAATATTTTCAACATTTGAGTTTGTTATTGCATGAATACATGAAACTATGTAAAATGGATGTTATACAAATAGCAAATAACTATAGAAAACGCCCTCTTATTTTTGAAATTTTGTAAGGAAATAACAAAAATATAAAACCTGTTAAGGCGCGGAAATTTACAGCATGGAAGATTTTGCCAACTATTATGTTTATTGTTACTAACGTAAAGTCGATTTAATAATAAAAACTCGAGATATAGTAATTAATTTTATATTAACTGGCGCGCCTGGCACACTCCATCCAGCGGTAACTACGCTAAACGGTTGTTAATACCAGGATTTATCAATTAAGTAAACAGAATCGAACTCTTTAACATTTGGCAGACTTACTCCGTTATCCTAGTCATTTTACACAATTACTTTGTTTTGTGAATAAATGGAAATTCTCGAAAAGTGGAATTTTGGAAAAAAACGGAATTTTAAAAGTGAAAGTTTTGAAAAAAAAAATTTCATGAAAAGTCAACATTTCGAAAGAAAAGAAATCTTTAAACGGCCAAATTTCGAAAAAAAAACGAAATTTTCGCGAACAATCGAACTTTTTAACTTACAAAAAGGTGTAATTTTTGAGAAAAAAATCGTTATTTTGAAGTCGAGTTATTTAAAAAAAATGAAAACTTGGAAAGCAATTCGAAATTTAAAAAATGTAAATATTTTTGTACTAAATCAAAATTTTGCCAAAAAGCTTGAAATGTTTACAAAAGCGTGAATTCTGAAAAAAGTGGATATCTGGAAAAGATAACAATTTTAAATCTTGAAGTTTCAAAAAGAAATGTTTTTATTGCAAATTTTCGATTTGTCGAAATTTTGAAAAAGTCGAAATCTTGAAAAAATACCGACATTTTGTAAAAAAAAGCCCAAATTTGACCAAATTTTGCCAAATTTTCAGAAAAATTCAAAATTTTGCAAAAAAAGAGAAAGTTCTAAAAAAGCCAAAATTTTCCCAAAAAATCGAAAGTTTTCAAAATAAAGTCGAAATTTTAATAAATGATGAAATTTTGAAAAATGATGGAAATTTTCAAAAAAGTCGAAATTTTAAGAAGTTGGAATTTTGAAGAAAATTTCAAAAAAAGTTTGAATAAACTTTTAAAAATTCGAAAATTAAAAACAATCGAAATGTTCATAGAAGATTTCTAAAAAGTTAAGATTTTCAAGAAAAATCAGAATTTTGAAAAAGACGGCTTTTTAAAAAATGTGCAATTCTGAAAAAGTAGCAACAACATTCTTAAATTTTCAAAAACAGTCGACATTTTAAAGAAAATGTTGAGATTTTTAAAGAAGTTGAAAAATCTTTGTTTTCAAAAAAAAGCGAAATTTTCAAAAAAAAATTGTTTGTGGAGGGGGGACTTTCTTTGAATTTTCGATTTTTTAAAGTTTTTTGACTATTTTACGAAATTTAGAATTTTTCTGAAAATTTGGCAATTTTTAATCAAATTTGGTATTTTTTCAAAATTTCGATTTTTTTTTGAAAATTTTGACAGTTTTAAAGAATGTTATTGACTATTTTTGAAAATTTGTCTACTTTTCATAATTTCGCCATTCTTTCAAATTTTCGAATTTTTTGAAAATGTCGACTTTTCAAAATATTGATCTTTTTTAAAAAAAAATTGTTTTCAAAATTTCGACTTTTTAAAAATTTTGACTTTTTTAAAGAATGTTTTTGATTATTTTTGAAAATTTGTCTACTTTTCATAATTTCGCGATTATTTCAAATTCTCGAATTTTTTGAAAATGTTGACTTCAAAACTTCGCCTTTTTTTGAAAATTTTGTAAGTGGCGAAGAAAAAGCCAATAAAACATAAATGAAAGTAACACAAATTTTGAGACAAAAATAGAAGCTTTCAAACATTTAAAAATCAAAAAAGCTTCAGAATAATTTGTAATTTTCAAAAAAAAATGTGAACTCTTCAAAAAAAGGCCGAATTTTTAAAAAAGTCGAAGGTCAAGTTTTTTTTTTAATTCGAGTTTTTGAAATAGTTGCCATTTTTTAAAATGTCAACTTTATCCAAAATTTAAACATTTTTGAAAAATTGCACTTTTTTAAGTATTTCAATTTTCAGAATTTCAACTTTTTTGGAAAACCTTTTCTGATATTTTCGACTTTTTTTTGAATTGTGTATTTCGAAAATTTCAGATTTTTTTTTAAACTTGACAATGAAAAGTTTTGATAAGGTCAATTTTTTTGAAAGGTTGGATTTTCTCAAAATTTCGACTTAATTGCAAAATTATTTTGAGTTTTTCCAAATTTCAACTTGTCAAAAATTTGACTTTTTAAAACTTTTTCTCGAAATTTTAGTTTTTTCAAAACTTTTTTGCCTTTTTTGAAGTCTTCGACTATTTTGAAAATTCAACTTTTCCGAAAATTCAACATTTCCGAAAATTCCTATTTTGAAATTGTCGATTTTTTGAAAGTATCAAAATTTTGATTTTTTTCCAAAAATTTAAGTTTTTTGAAAATTTTTCTAAAAATTTGAAACTGATTTTTATAAATTTCGACTATTTTTCGAAATCTATTTTTAGAAGAATTCTACATTTTTTAAAGATGTTTTTTCAATTCTTCCAATAAAAAATTTCAAATATTTAGAGAAATGTTTGATTTTTTATTTTTTCAAAATTTTAACCACCCAAAATTTCGACTTTTTCCAAAATTTCAGCTATTCGTCTGTTAATTTTGGCTTTTTTCGATACTTTTCGAAAATTTCGCTTTTTTTTGAAACCGAAGATTTTTCAACTTCTTTAAAAATCTCAACATTTTTTTTTAAATGTTGACTGTTTTTGAAAATATAGACTGTTTTCCAAAATTTCAAATTTTTTGAATATTTGGAAATTTCTGAAAATTTGCCCATTTTTAACTATTCGAATTCTAAAATGTCATCGTTTTTCAAAATTTCGACTGTTTTCATATTTTGCAAAATTTCGGATTTTTCCCAAAATTTAGCAATTTTTGAACTAGTCGGTCGGTATTTTTTTCCTCAAAATTTCCACAAATCTTTGACTCTTGAAATTTTGTTTTAAAAATTTTGACTTTCTTTGAAATTTTGTTTTTCAAAACTCTCCTCTTTTTTGAAAATTCCGATTTCTCAAAATTTCGACTTGGTTTGAAAATTTCGACTATTTTTCAAAATTTTAAATCTTTTGAATATTTGAAAATTTTTGAATATTTTGCTTATTTTCAAATATTCAATTTCTAAAATTTCATCGTTTTTCAAAATTTCGACTTTTATTGCAAATTTCCATTTTTGAAACTTTCTTTGAAATTTCAATTTTTTTCATATTCTGCAAAATTTCAGATTTTTCCGAAAATATAGCAATTTTTGGACTTATCGATATTTTTTTATCTCAAAATTTCCACAAATCATTGACTTTTTTTTAATTTTAACTGTATTTATATCCAAAATGTCGACAACCAAAATTAACTGAAAATTTTTCAGTTTTTCTATTTTAAACCTCGACACTTTTTCAAAATATTGTCTATTTTTAAACTTTTAGTCTAATATTCAAAATTTCCAGTTTTTTAAATTCTCGAATTTTTTGAAAATGTTGATTTTTCAAATTTTGACCCTTTTTTTTTGAAAAATCTTATCTTTTTTTGGAAATTTTAACTATGAAAATTTCGACTTTTTTTTTCAGAATTTCGCCTTTTTTTTAAAACTGTGACCAACATTTTTGACTTTTTCAGAAGTTTAACTTTTGTTAAAAATGTCTATTTTTACAATTTTGTATTGAACATTGATTTTCTTTTTAATTTTGCCTTATTTCCAAATTGTTTTGAAAAAAATGAAATGAAGATGAGGTTTTAATTTTATTTTGAAATCCCAACCCTAATCCCGACAATTTTACGTTTTATTATTTTTATTATTTAGGTTTTTTCGGAATTTTGATTTTTTTTCATGATACCCATTTTCATTTGTGTGAAAAACTTTGATTGTTAAAATGAAAGTCAACAAAATTTGTAAATTTAAAATTTTTCTTAATTGTTCGGTTACAAATTCGACTGTTCGATTTTTTGTGGAAGTTTTGGGTTTTTTATTTTTTAATTTCGACTTTTTACTTAGTCATAAATTCTCAGTTCTTCGGAATTTTTTTTTCCAAGTTTGCATTTAGAATTGTTACTTTTTTTTCTAAAATGTTGATTGTAAACGTGAATTTCTTGTTATAATTAGATTTGTATACAAAAGTTTTTTCTGAACATTTCAAGCTCAAACTCACATAATCAAGTTTCTTTAAAGGTCCAAGTTTCGAAATTTTTCTGGGCATTTTTCCCTGAAAACTCGAATAGCTTTTGTTATAAATTTCAACCTTTTTTTTTGTAAAATTCCCGGTCTCTATACAGAGTGATTGAAAATTCGATGAAAAAATGTTAAAAGCATAATTTTGGGGTCAAAATAACACATTTTCTTTCTATAAATATGTGTCCTAAAATGCACCCCCTTCGAGCTACAGCCAAGAGTTGAGTAAGAAAAATCAGACTACGACTACAGTTACGTAGTGTTTTAAAAATTTGAAAGAATATGCTTTTCGGTGTTATAATTATTTTTTATTTCAAAAATAATTTAAACGTAATTTTAGACCGGTTAGGGGGGTTGTTTTCACAGTTTTTAATCGAAATTTTATATTGTTATGTGAATATTGAATCACCCTGGATTTCATAGGTAAAGATAATTCCGGGCGACCAAATTTTAATAAACACATTTGGGAATGCCCCCTTGCCTAAATTGCAACCTGATGTCCCTGGTCGATTCACTATATTTTCAAAGCATGTCCAAAGGTAATATGGACTGTAAATGAGTATATTTAAATTTAATTCTGATATAATTTAATTTCATATTAAAGCTGCGTTTTGTTTTTAGCTTTTACTGTCCTGTAATCAGAAAAACGTCATTTTAACTATAAATACTGTTTTATTATTGAAATATATTACAAAACTAGTCGAATCTTAGTGTACTTTTATATTAAATTGAAAGTTAAGGTCTTGTGATGACACTTGTTTGTTATTAAATGTTTGTAGCATAAACCTAATTGTTTTGGTTATTAATCGTAATTGATGCATATTATATACAATTATAAAGTGCGTATGTTACATTTTTGCGTAATAGATAATATGTATAATATGTACATGTGACCACTGACGAATCCCAATCAACTCTCTCAAGCTGACTTCGCATTTTTGTTAGTATAACTCTTCTGATAAAAATCATAGAACATGTAAGTTATTAATAAAACATTCGGAATATATAACAGCAGAAGTTGTTTCTGGACTTTGCAACTCGGTGCCAAAGCTTGCAAAGCATGGGCCATCAAAATACCGAATTGTATCTGAAAAATCACCCAACTAGTACGAGTTTTTGTGAAATAAAACAATTTTACCAGCTGCAGCATAGTTAGCTTCGGCTTCCACTTCTGCGTGTATTTTTGCCAGTCTGGACCCAACGACGAAAACAAGTAATATGTGTACATTAGAATGTGGATGAAGCAGTTTATCATGATGGGGAAAGTGGCCATGCCGCCTGAAATTTCCAGTTTTAGATTATTTTTATCGGTTGATGTGGAAGTGCAAACCTCCGACGAATTTGGTTCCGAACCATCCGAGGAATACCGTCGATGCGTGATGGTAGACGTGGAGTTTGGACACTTGGTTGTATTTTTTTCTCAAAATGAAAAAGATAGTCTCTAGCAGGTCGATCATTTTTAGAACCATAGTCCAATAGCAAAATGACAACATTCTGACTGCCATCGGGTCATTTGAGTAATCAACTAATTGGCAACCCAACGAGTAATGCGTTAACCATCCTGACGTTAGGACCTGGAATTAGACACATCAGATTTTTTTGAAATACGAGAGTATTTGATTTTTTCGCTACTTACGCCATAAATTAAAATTGGATTGGCTATTATTTGGAATATGTTGTAATAAAATAAAACGTTCTTGAGGTCGTAAGGTTTCCTATTTTCCATGAATTTTGGTAAGAAAATGTAGACAGATGACAAGTACAGTGCGAGTATCAACATAATCAGTCCAGGTCCTGACATAAATGTCCAGTTCTCCACACGTTTATCTAAAATTAAAAAAATATATTTAATAGGCAAGGCCGGATTGAACCTCCGGTGGACGCTCGTGCGCATCTAGAGTCATACTTTGATTAACAAATATAATGCGTATGCTTCGTTAAAATTTCGCGAATTTCGTCTTTTTCAAATTGTGTCAAATAATTTGAAATTTATATGTTTCATTGTTGTTGGTTTACGGCGACCGTGCCATACTGATGAGGCCAAAGAAGACCGGTTGTGGTTGTAAATATTTTCAACTGTAGCACGTTCGACTGTTTAATTAAAGAATACTTTTGATATTTATTGGTTAAATTTAACATATCTAAACGCATGTCGCGCCGAGGGGCTTATATTTAACGAATTTTGCTATCAATCCATAAGAAAAGAAAGTAGTTAGTGACCTTTGTGCCTTTAGTTACATCGTGCATAATCTAGTTGTTTTCCAGAAATTTCGATATATTTTTACCTCTGAAGATGCTGCCGAAACGCGTTAGAGCAACCTTTGTTGTGTTTTTTAATCTTTCTTGGTTTCAGGGGACAAGTTTTGTATTTCAATTTTTATCAAAACTGTCTAAAATTATTCACATTATTCTCATTGAAAATAAAATCGAATATACGTTTTTCTCTTATTAATTTACTGTCAATAGATTTTAATTTTTTCTCAAAATTGCCAACTTTAGAATAACATTTTAAAATTGCCCAAGAATTTGGGATTTTTCTCCAAATTTCAATTTTCTTCTAAAACTGTATAGTTGAATTCTGGTTTTATTTTTGTTTTTCCAAAATTTCATTTTGATACTCAAAATCAAGTTCTTGTCAATAATTTTGTCATTTTTTTTTTGAAAAGTTCGAGTTTAGTTTGAAATTTAGAGTTCTTTTCCAAACATTCTACTTTCAAGATTTTTTTTTAACTTTTGCTAATACTTATTCGATTTTCATATTTGAAAAATTGTTACCTTTTTTCTCAAAATTTTTGCTTTTTTCTCGCGATTTTGAGTTTGCATTAAAAAATTGTGCGGAAACTGTATTCTTTTAAATAAAGTTTTGAGCCTAATCTGAAATTTTTAACGGAAAAATCCAAGACATTTTATAAATTTAAATTTGAAATAATTTCAATTTTTTCTGAATATTTTCCTGTGCTCCCAAAATTCAAAACTTTTAGAAATTTCCACTTTTACAACATTTTGGGACTTTAAATCACAATTTTTTTACTTTTTTGCATTTCTAGTTTAAACTAGAAATTTGCAACATTTTATTTAATTTGCGGGAAAAAATATTTCCTTAACAAATGTCCTAGTTTAAACCTTAAAATTGGAAACTTAAAGATGGGAGATTTTCTTAATAATTTTTTAACAGTTTCTAATTTTTGACCTTTTTCTCGAAACTTTCGACTTTTTCCAAATTTCCACCTTTTCAAGAATATTCGATATTTCAAAATTTTCTACCGTTTTCAAATTCCCATTTTCATTAAAATTTAAATTTCTTCTCAAAATCTTAAATTTCTTCTCAAAATCTTAAATTTGAAATTTCGATTTTTTTTCGAAATATCAAAATTTTGAGAAGAAATCGTAAGTAGCAAAATTGGATTTTTTTTCGCAGTTTCGTTACTTTCTTTTTTTTAATTCTGATTTTTCAGAAATTCGACTATTTCTAACTTCGATTTTTTTTGGAAAATTTCGTCTTCAAAATTTTGACTTCTCAAAATTTGGAATTTTTGTAAGTAAGACTTTTTTTTTAAATTCGACCTTTCAAAGTTTCCACCTTTATCAAATTCCCATTCTTATCAAAATTTAGACATTTTTTGGAAATTTCGATTTTTTAAAAAAATTTCTGCGTTTCAAAATTTCCACTTCTCTCAAATTCCAATTTTTAATAAAATTTCGACTTTTTCTTAAAATTTTGAGTTTTCAGAACTTTTTTTTAAAAGATATCGAATTTTTGAAATTTTTGATTTTTTTTTTGAAAAATTCGACTTTTACTCGAAATTTTGGCTTCTGCTTTGGTTTTTAATTTAGAATTTTTTTGAAAATCCCGAAAATTTTTGAAAATTACGCTTTTTTAAAAAGTCTGATATTTTCAAAATTTCTACCTTTTTCACATTTTGGTACTTTAAAATTTCTACTTTTCTCTGGAAAATTCAACTTTTTTTTTGAAAATTTCGACATTTCCAAGAGGCCTTCTAAATTTCGACTCTTTCAAAATCTCAATCGTTTTTCCAAAATTTGTTCGTTTTTTAAAAAAAAAATCGATCTTTTATGAAAATCGACTTTTTTAAATCCGAACTCCTGGACTTGATTCCTCAAAACTTGCTATTTTCCGACCCCGACATTTTTTTTAATAGTGATTATTTTTGAAAATTTAGACTCAGCATTTCAATGTGAAGAGGGAGGGGGGGGGAGAGAGAGAGAGAAGAAGAAAGAAAGAGAGAGAGAGAGAGAAGAAAGAAAGAGAGAGAGAGAGAAGAAAGAGAGAGAGAGAGAGAGAAGAAAGAAAGAGAGAGAGAGAAGAAAGATAGAGAGAGAGAAGAAAGAGAGAGAGAGAGAGAGAAGAAAGAGAGAGAGAAGAAAGAGAAAAAGAGAGAGAGAGAGAGAGAGAGAGAGAAGAAAGAGAGAGAGAGGGAGGGAGAAAAAAAGAGAGAAAAAATATTATGACAAACTAAGAGTGAAAAGGGGCAAAGATGAGAAAAGCGAGAAAAAGGAGAGCGAAAAAGAAAAATAAAACGAGCAAAAGAGAGATAGAAATAGAACATAAAAATTTCTGGACTAGTCGGTCTTTTTTTTTCTCAAAATTTACACAAATCTTTGACACTTTTTTAAAATATTATTTTAAAAATTTTGACTTTCTTTGAAATTTTGTCTTTTTCAAATTTTTCCTCTTTGATAATCCCGATTTCTCAAAATTTCGACTTCTTTTGAAAATGTTGACTATTTTTTGAATATTTGGAAATTTCTGAAAATTTTGCCCATTTTCAAATATTCTATTTCTAAAATGTCATCGTTTTTCAAAATTTCGACTTTTATCACAAACTTTCCATTTTCGGAAATATTTAAACTTTCTTTGAAATTTCGACTGTTTTCATATTCTGCAAAATTTTTGTAAATTTAGACTTTCTTTTTTAAATTCGACCTTTCAAAGTTTCCACCTTTATCAAATTCTCATTCTGATCAAAATTTAGACATTTTTTGGAAGTTTCGACTTTTTTAAAAAAATTTCTGCGTTTCAAAATTTCCACTTCTCTCAAATATCAATTTTAAATAAAATTTCGACTTTTCCTCAAAATTTTGAGTTTTCAGAACTTTTTTTTTTGAAAAATTCGATTTTAAAAATTCGACTTTTACTCGACATTTTGGCTTCTGCTTTGGTTTTTACCTTAGAATTTTTTTGAAAATCCTGAAAATTTTTGAAAATTACGCTTTTTTTAAAATTTTGATATTTTCAAAATTTCTACTTTTTTCACATTTTGGTACTTTAAAATTTCTACTTTTTTCTGGAAAATTCAACTTTTTTTTTTGAAAATTTCGACATTTCAAAGAGGCCTTCTAAATTTTGACACTTTCAAAATCTCAATCTTTTTTCCAAAATTTGTTCGTTTTTTAAAAAAAATCGATCCCTTATGAAAATCGATTTTTTTAAATCCAAACTCCTGGACAATTGGACTTGATTCTCAAAACTTGCCGTTTTCCGGTCCCGACATTTTTTTTAATAGTGACTATTGTGAAGAGAGAGAGAGAGAGAGAGAGAGAGAGAGAGAGAAGAGAGAGAAGAGAGAAAGAGGGGGGAGAGATAGGGAAAAGAGAGATAGAGAAGAGAGGGAGAGAAGAGGAGGAGAGAAGAGTGAGGGAGAGAAGAGTGAGGGAGAGAGAGAGAGAGAGAGAGAGAGAGAGAGAGAGAGAGAGAGAAGAGAGAGAGAGAGAGAGAGAAGAGAGAGAAGAGAGAGAGAGAGAGAAAGAGAGAGAGAGGGAGAGAAGAGAGAGGGAGAGAAGAGAGAGGGAGAGAAGAGAGAGGGAGAGAAGAGAGAGAGAGAGAAGAGAGAGAGGAGAGAGAAAGAAGAGAGAGAGAGAAGAAAGAGAGAGAGAGAAGAAAGAGAGAGAGAGAAGAAAGAGAGAGAGAGAGATAGGGGGGAAAGAGAGAGGGGGGAAGAAGAGAGAGAAGAAAGAGCGAAGAGAGAGAAAGAGAGAAGAAAGAAAGAGAACACACAGAGAAAGAGAGAGAGAGAGAGGGATAGGGTGGGGGAGAGAGAGAAGAAATAGCGAAGAGAGAGAACAAAGAGAGAGAGAGAGAAGAGAAAAGAGAGAGAACAAAGAGAGAGAGGGAGAGAAAGAAGAGAAAAGAGAGAGAAAGAAAGAGAGAGTGGAAAAGGAGAGAAAAAATATAACGACAAACTAAGAGTGAAAGGGGGCAAAGATGAGAAAAGCGAGAAAAAGGAGAGCGAAAAAGAAAATTAAAGCGAGCAAAAGAGAGATAGAAATAGAAACAACATAAACATAAAAGCCCAAAATGAGAAATGGCTAAAACAAGTTGAATAACATTTTGCAATAATTTTTGTCACTCGCAAATCATAGATGATCTCAGAATCGAAGGGGCAACAAGAATGGGATGGGTAAAAATCTACACAATTTTTGGATCTGTGAAAGATATCAACAATATGTAAATTAAACAATATGCATCTGTAAACCTATAAAAAAGGTGAGTCTGTGTATAAAAAAAAATGACTGAAGAATTTCGTAAGTGCATCTGCAAATTAACAAAAGTTTTGCACCAACATTCAATAATACGTTGATGTAATAACTTGCTAATGGAGTATTAAAGGTCATTAACAATTTCTGCATAATGTTATCTGAAAAAACAACCTTAACACAATTATTAATTGGCTCTATTGTATTTTAAAATTCGCCTAGATATGTATTCAATTTAACAATGTTCGAACTTAATAGTTTTAATTGTAAATGAGTCACTTGCATATACATAGTTGCTTGACTCTGGACTGCAGCTCTTTGACTTTTGCTTTAACGTTTAACCAAACTATTGAACTTGAGTCTAACATTTCTTTTATCGAATAAAAATTATTAAATTATGTCTATTGATTGAATCTAAAAATTATATTTCTTTCCCTTTGATTTGTTAAAAGGAACAGAATGGAAAAGTTAGTTAACTAAGCAAACACCTGGGTGGACCTTTCCTTATCTGACTGTTTTCTTTCATTACGTTCTCTCCTGAAGGAACAACAAGGAATCTCTCTAGAGCACTGAACTAACCACTGTGACGTATGATTAAGTCCATAGAAGGTTTTACCCCTTTATTACATCAGCCACCGTCGAAGGTTTTACCCTTTTACCACATCGACGGTGTGCCGATGTGGTAAAGGGGTAAAACTTTCTATGGACTTAACAAGAAATATGTCTTTCCTAATTGAAGATAATAGTAAAAGAGAAAACTAACACAAGAACTTAAAGAAATGTTTAAGTCAATGTCAAAAATAGTGATCCATAGAGAAATGAATTTGTTGCATCGTCCAGTTAAACAAACTTCGGAAGTTTAACAGAAGAGTTAATCTGTTGAAGAAATAACGCCCAGAATTAAGTGTGGTAGAAAACTCAATGTTGAATAAGAAAGCATTGATTCTTAAAATTTGGAAAGCTCAGCAGAATATCTTAACAGAGTAGCTCTTCTACTGAGGTTTCCAAATGTTGAGAATCAGTGCTGGTGTAGTTTCCAGGGAAAACCAGGTGTGGTAGGAAGTTGTTCGTTGAAGAATGAAGTGCTGCTTCTGAAATGTCTTAAATTTTAAAAGTCAACAGAAGATCTAATCAGAGTAGCTCTTTTGCTGAGCTTTCCAAATTTTGAGAATCAATGCTGGTGTAGTTTCCAGGGAAAACCAGTTGTGGTAGGAAGTTGTACGTTAAAGAAGGAAGTGCTGCTTCTGAAATGTCTTTAATTTTAAAAGTCAACAGAACATCTAATCAGAGTAGCTCTTCTGCTGAACTTTCCAAATTTTGACAATCAATGCTGGTGTGGTTTCCAGGGTAAACCAGATGTGGTAGGAAGTTGTTCGTTGAAGAAGGAAGACTACATCTGAAATGTCTTAAATTTTAAACGTCAACAGAAGATCTAATCAGAGTAGCTCTTCTGCAGAGCTTTCCAAATTTTGAGAATCAATGCTGGTGTAGTATCCTGGGAAAACCATTTGTGGTACGTTGAAGAAGAGCTGCTTCTGAAGTGCCTTAAATTTCAGAGCTCAACAGAAGAGCTACTCTAACAACTTAGCTAAGCTAGCTAATCAACTTTCTCTGAAGATTTAACCTCCGAGGAAAATATGACCCCCAAAACCACAGGTCTACATGGTGCTGATATACTTTAGGAACAATTTAGCTACATTGGGCAAGCTGTCGTTTAACAAACCACCAGCATGCGTTAATATTTTAACATATTTACCTGAAATTGAACTCACCTGCCAAATCGTTGAAAAAGTAGTCATAGTATCTCTCTACGGAAGGCATATTTCTGGTTAACTTTCACAGTCACTGTCTAATTTCCGGTTTGTCCCCAACTAGGCCATCGATGTTACCCCTTTCGCATATCTCGCTTTGGGGATTTTTTTCAAATGCTTTTGCACACAATGCAGCCTTTTTTTAAATACATTTGGTGTTGTACCACGTGATAAAGTCAAAGTGCACCTGTTGTTTGTTAATTTGTTCGATATGAGTGTTCTGCAAATAATTAATATATTCAGGCATGAAAATTCATGACATTCAAACCGACAAGATGTAAGGGCTACATTGTTTGTATGCGCCGAATTAGTATTGTCCGAAATGCAGACGTCATTGGTTACATGCCGGCTCTGTGTGCTTCCTTTTTTCGCTAATTTCATTAAAAATCGTGGGGCCTGCCAAAGTGTGCCCCAATTAAGAAATAAAATTCAGTAACTGCAGGGGCAAGCGTGGCAACGAAGCTTCACATAATTCCTGTGTGGTGATTAATTTTATATTAGTTTCAAAGATTTATCTCGTAATATTATTAAATGACTAATTTACTGGATTGTTGCTGAGCTGTATTATCATATGTAGACAAAACTATCTCCTCAGAGTTGCTAGTTCTTTATAAAATATTACGTCATCAACAAAATGGACGTTGGAGTAGCGGCAATATTTTAAAAATTTGTGTCAAGAAAAGGGCTGTCTTGTTTTTTTGGATTAAAACACAACGACATAATCCTCTGAAATTCTATTTTTTTCAAAATTCCCTCTTGAAAATTTCTACATTATTCAAAATTACGATATTTTTCCAAATTTCGTCTATTTTCGATTTTTTTTAAATGGTTATAATTTTTTTAATTTTTAGTTTTTTCAAAATTTTAACTTTATTTTGAAAACTCTAACTTGATTTTTGATTTTTTTAAATTTAGACTTTTTTGGTGGAATGGACTGGTCCTTGGTTATCTTCAAAAATTGAAATACAAAACTTGTCCCCTGAAACCAAGAAAGATTAAAAAACACGACAAACGTTGCTCTAACGCGTTGCGACAGCCAAGCTGTCATCTTTAAATAGATACTTAATATCTCTCTCTGTATTTCAATTTTTTAGACTTTTTTTAAAAATTCCGTCTTATTTTATGAAATTCAGACTATTTCAAAAATTTCGTTTTGTCCAAAATTTCAACATCTTTCGTTTAGAGTTTAAATTTGAAGTGTTTTCCAAAATGTGTTTTCGAAAATGTTATTTTAAAACTTGAATCACCTTGATGAATTTTCTGTTTCGCACAATATATACTTACAAAAACTCTTCTTTAACTTGAATTTTTTAAACCAAACAATCCCAGAATTTTTTCAAAAAATGTCAACCTTTTTCTAAAACGGTGCAGTTTAAGTTTAAAAGTATTTTTTTGTAAAAATCAACGTTAAAAAAATTTGCCGTTGTCTTTTTTTTAATTAAAACACAACATAATCCTGTGAAATTCTAGTTTTTTCAACATTTTTATCTCTTTTGAAAACTTGGACTATTTTTAAAATTCGACTGTTCCAAAAAATTTTATTTTTTTGAAAATGTCGATTTTTTTTTAAAATATCAATTTTTTTCCGCAAAATTAAGTTTTTTTGAAAATGTTTCTAAAATTTTAAAATTTCGTAGTTTTGGTAGATTTCGACTATTTTTGAAAATATAGACGGCTCTTTTGAAAGAATTCTACAATTTTTAAAGATTTTTTTTAAGCTTCGATCAAAAACTTCAATTATGTTCGATATTTGATTCAAAATTTTAACTACTCCAAATTTAGACTTTTTCCAAAGCCTTCGGTTTAAAAAAAAGTCGAAATTTTCGAAAAGTATTGAATAAAAGCCAAAATTATAGGACAAAGAATAGTTGAACTATTCTTTGTCTGATAATTTTGGCTTTTCTTCAATACCTTTCGAAAATTTCAGCTTTTTTTTAAACCGAAGATTTTTGAACTTCTATAGAAGTCCCAATATTTTCTTTAAAATGTTGACTGTTTTTGAACATTTAGACTATTTTCCAAAATTTCAATTTCGAATTTATTTGAAAATATTGCTATTTCTTCAAACTTCTAAATTTTAAAAATTTCGACTTTTTCAAGATTCTGATTTTCCTTGAAAACCTTAACTTCTTTTTGGAAATCTTAAATTTCTATGAAGATTTCGATTCTTTTTTAATTTTCGACTTTTTAAACGTTTAATCAAACTTTTTTTGAAATTTTCTTCAAAATTCTTAACTTCTTAAAACTTCAACTTTTTTGAAAATTTCTACCATTGACTGTTTATGTACATTTAGACTATTTTCCAAAATTTCAATTTCGAATTTATTTGAAAATATTGCTATTTCTTCAAACTTCTAAATTTTAAAAATTTCGACTTTTTCAAGATTCTGATTTTCCTTGAAAACCTTAACTTCTTTTTGGAAATCTTAAATTTCTATGAACATTTCGATTGTTTTTTAATTTTCGACTTTTTAAACGTTTAATCAAACTTTTTTTGAAATTTTCTTCAAAATTCTTAACTTCTTAAAACTTCAACTTTTTTGAAAATTTCTACCATTGACTGTTTATGTACATTTAGACTATTTTCCAAAATTTCAATTTCGAATTTATTTGAAAATATTGCTATTTCTTCAAACTTCTAAATTTTAAAAATTTCGACTTTTTCAAGATTCTGATTTTCCTTGAAAACCTTAACTTCTTTTTGGAAATCTTAAATTTCTATGAACATTTCGATTGTTTTTTAATTTTCGACTTTTTAAACGTTTAATCAAACTTTTTTTGAAATTTTCTTCAAAATTCTTAACTTCTTAAAACTTCAACTTTTTTGAAAATATCTACCATTTTTCAAAATTTCATCGTTTATTAAAATTTTGACTTTTTTTGAAAATTCGATTTTTTTGGAAAAATTTTGACTGTTTTTGAACTTTCGACTTTTTTGAAGTTTTTGAGTATATTTTGCAACATTTTGAATTTTTCTAAAAATTTGGCAATATTTAATCAAATTTGGGCTTTTTTACAAAATGTCTGTTTTCAAAATTTCGACTTTTTTAAAACTTTTTCAAAATTTTTGAAATTTTTCAAAATTTTGCAATTTCTTAAAATTTCAAATTTTTAAATATTAACCAATTTTTTCAAAATTTCACGTTTTTAAAATTTTGAATTTTTTTCGAAAATTTCGATTTTTTTGAAAAATTTTAAACTCTTTTTGAACTTTCGTATTTTTTTGAAAATTTTGACTTATATTTTGCTCAACATTTTGAATTTTTGCAAAAATTTGGCATATATTTAACAAAATTTGGCAATTTTTTACAATTTGTACTTTTTTTTGAAAATTTCGACATTTTCAAATTGAATTTCGAAATTTTTCAACAATTTCGACTTTTAAAATGAAATTTTTTTTTGAAAATTTACTCAAAAGTCTTTTTCAAAATCAATTTTTTGGACAATTTTTAAAATATTCAACTTTCAAAATTGAAATTAATTTGACAATTTGCGACAATTTTAAACCGAAAATTTCACAAATTTGAAAATTTTCAAATTTTAAAATTTTGTAAATATTTAGAAATTTCAGAAAATTTTGCCCATTTTCAATTTTTAATATTTCATCATTTTTCAAAATTTCTCCTTTTGTGCAAACTTTCTATTTTTTTTTTCGAAAAATTTCGACTTAAATTTTGACTTCTATATATTTTTCGAAAATTTTTGCAAAATTTCGAGTTATTTCGAAAATTTGACAATTTTTGGTCGAATTTGGACTTTTTTTTTGAAAATTTCGACTATTTCAAAGTTTGAATTTCCTATATTTTCAATCCAAAATTTTGACTTTTAAAATGAAATTTTGACTTGTTTTGAAAACGTTTAACCATCCAAAAAGTCGTTTTTTCAAAAATTCTAATTTTTTTTGGACACTGACTTTTTTGAAAATATTAACTATGTGTTCAGCATTGAAATTGAAAATTTGAAAATTGCTGAATATTTGAAAAGCCGAAAATTTCAAAAAAAAAATTTGAAAAATGTCGACATTTTGAAATATAACCCAAACTCTCCAAAAAGTTGAAACGTTGGAAAATGTTGAAAATTTTGAAAATTTTTCAGTCCTTTTTAAATCTCCACAGTTTTCAAATTATCGAATTTTTTTAAAATGTCGACTTTAAAATTTTGATATTTTGAAAATTTTGTTTTTGGAAATTTTGACTGTTTATGAAAATTTCGACATTATTCAAAATTTCGCCTTTTTTGAAAATTTTTGACTTTTCAAAATTCTGACTGCCTAAAATTTGGACTATTTTTTATAATTTCACTTTTTTTGAATATTTGGAAATTTTTGAAGATTTTACCCATTTTCAAATATTGAATTTCCAAAATTTCATCATTTTTCAAAATTTCTACTTTTATTGCAAATTTTCTATTTGGGGGAGGGGGGGATTTCGACTTTCTCTGAATTTTCCTCTTTTTGAGTTTTTTAACTATTTTACGAAATTTCGAATTTTTCTGAAATTTTGGTCAAATTTAGACCTTTTTTCAAAATTTCGACTTTTTTGAAAATTTTGACTGTTTTAAAAAGTGTTATCGACTATTTTTTAAAATTTGTCTACTATTCATAATTTCGCCATTTTTTAAATTCTCCAATTATTTGAAAATGTCGACTTTTTAAAATATTCCTTTTTAAAAATTCTTTTTTTCAAAATTTCTACTTTTATTGCAAATTTTCGATTTGGGGGGATGGGGGGAATTTCGACTTTATCTGAATTTTCGATTTTTTTCAGTTTTTTGACTATTTTACGAAATTCCGAATTTTCCGAAAATTTGGTAACTTTTGGTCAAATTTGGACTTTTCAAAATTTCGACTTTTTTGAAAATTTTGACTGTTTTAAAGAATGTTATTGACTATTTTTGAAAATTTGTCTACTTTTCATAATTTCGCCATTTTTTTCAAATTCTCGATTTTTTTTAATATTTTCAAAATATTGACCTTTTTTTAAAAATCTTTTTTTTTTTCAAAATGTCTACTCTTATTGCAAATTTTCGATTTGGGGGGGGATTTCGACTTTCTTTGAATTTTCGATTTTTTTTTTTCAGTTTTTTGACTTTTACGAAATTCCGAATTTTCTGAGAATTTGGTAACTTTTGGTGAAATTTGTTTTTTTTTTAATTTCGAATTTTTTTGAAAATTTTGACTGTTTTAAAGAATGTTATTGATTATTTTCGAAAATTTGTCTACTTTTGATAATTTCGCAATTTTTTCAAATTCTCGAATTTGCTGAAAATGTTGACCTTTCAAAATATTGACCTTTTTTTTAAATCTTTTTTTTCAAAATTTCGACTTTTTTGACAATTTTGACTTTTTTAAAGAATGTTATAGGCTGTTTTTGAAAATTTGTCTACTTTTCATAATTTTACCATTTTTTCAAATTCTCAAATTTTTGAAAATGTTGACTTTTGAAAATTTCGCCTTTTTTTGGAAATTTGACGAAGAAAAAGCCAGTTAAACATGAATGAAAATAACACTACTTCGCAAAGAAGATACAGAGAATAGGTATCTAATATTATTTACTTTGTTAGAATTTTTACTTTTTTTTGAAAGTTTTGTTTATTTTTCGAAATTTCTTTATTTTTTTGGAAATTTTAACTTCATGTACATTTCGAATTTTTTGAAAATTTTCTACTTTTTAAACGTTTAAATTTTTTTGAAAATGTTTACCTTTTTCAAAATTTTCAACTCTTCAAAATTCAATATAATCCTCTGATTTTGGAAACATAGAATTTATTTCAAGTTGGTGTGAATGACTTGGAATGAATCCAAAGGCACCTTTGGACAAAATGGACAAATTTCAGGAATAGATTCTGTATAATGAGAGTATGGAGCGTCCTAAACCGGTTTAATTTTGAGAAACATAACCAATATCTTATTACTAACTGGATATTACGTTTTTCATAGTTGTTGGCTTTAGATTAATTTTTAAAGTTTGACCAAGTACCAAGCACCTGAATCAGCTAATAAAATGTTGAGATTAAAATGGAAAACAAAGGGAAAACTTACATTGTTTTTGTTTTTTTTTTTTTTTGAAGATGACTTGTTCACTTCTTCAGTTTACCACCGGATCACGAAAAATGTCACACACATCATTTTCGCAGTAGAATCGCCATCACAATAAAACACTGATTCGCGATCATATTTCGGAATTCGATGAATCCGGGACAATCACTCCATTGTTTTGTGACTATCATTCAATTCTATGTTTCTTTTTAAAATACTTACCGACTTAAAAAACGGTCATATTTTTCCAGTTAAAACATCCAATAACGTCCATTGTCAGTATATTTTACACAAAGCTTATTGTTAAGTATCCGTTGTAATCAACAACAAAAATCGAAACCAGACGAGTTTTTTAACCAATGAAGAACATAGAGCATCGCTTTTCTGCACCTTATTTACATTGATAGAATATTATTTATCACCAAGCGTTGCTCACTTCAGATTTCAGATAATGCCCCCACTTAATTAGCGGAAAATAATTTCGAAACAGGTGTATTCTTGATAAATATTTAACTGTAAATAAAAAAATATATTAAAATTCCAGGCATTTTAAATATAATCTGAGATTTTCTGTAACCGATTTCGCTTTACAACGTCATCCGTGGTAGTTTGTTTAACCGATGTTATGCCAACTGATTTCATGGATCACAGACGAGACGAATACTCCGTTTAATCTGAACTGCTATCCAAAGCTTCTGTCAAAGCTATGAAACTGGGGAAATAGTCGATATTTCTTGTTTAACCCCTTAAATGCATGAATTTTTCAAAAGACGTCCAAATGGTGAGAAAAAGTCCAAATTTTGAAAAAAGACGAAATTTTTAAAATGTCGGCATGTTCAAAATGTCAGGGTTTTCAAAAAGGTCAGAATTTTTAAATAAAAGTCAAAATTTGTTTAAACAAATTGAATTTTGGGTCGAAATTTTCAAAAAATCGAAATTACAAAAGGACTGTAATTTCCAGTAAATTCGAATTTAGAATATTTGAACAACAGTGGAAATTCTAAAAAGTTCACAAGGTCAAAGATCAAAATTTTAAGAAAACGACAATTTTTAAAAAGTGAAAACTGGAAAAAAATCAAAATTTTGAATACTCAAAGTTTTCAAAAAAGTCAAAAGTTTTAATGAAGTCGATTTTTTATGCAAGTCGAAAATAAAAAGAAGAATTTTTCAAAAATAGTGGAAATTAAAAAAATTCAAAATTGTCGAGATAAATCCAAATTTGAAGTAAAATTGAAATTTTAAAAAACTGAAAACTGGAAAAAAGTTAAAAATTTGAAATCTCGAAATTTTCAAGATAGTCGAAATTTTTAAAAATTGGAAATATTTAAAAAGAAGCGACGATTTAAAAGTAAAAATTTGTCAAAAATTTTCAAAAAGGTCGAAAATTTCAACAAAAGTAGAATTTTTTAAAATCTGAAAACTTTTTGAAAAAAGTCTACATTTTGAACTAGGATCAAATTTTCAAGAGTCGACGTTTTCAAAGAAAATTTAGATTTTTAAAAAGGTAAAATTATTTTTGGTGGAATGGACTGGTCCTTGGTTATCTTCAAAAATTGAAATACAAAACTTGTCCCCTGAAACCAAGAAAGATTAAAAAACACAACAAACGTTGCTCTAACGCGTTTCGACAGCCAAGCTGTTATCTTCAGAGAGACAGTGAAGATGACAACTTTTTGTGAAAATTTCGTTTTTTCGATTCGATGGTGGATTTATGCCTCAAAATTCGCCATTTTTTTTAAATTTCTACTTTCATCCCAAACTCGACCTTCCGTTTCTGGAAAATTCGCTTTTTTTTTAATTCGTCTTTATATCGAAATACAGCCTTTTTATCAAAATTAGGTCGAAATTTGAAACTTATAAATTTTCAAAAAAATATCTCTTTAGAAATCAAGAAAAATATGTTTTTGGAAATTTCAACTTGTTTCTCCAAATTTCAAGACTAGGTATGTAAAAATTTAAATAAAAGTGTTATATACATAACAGAATTTTTTTTTTGGAACTTACAACTTTTTCCCGATATTCATGTTTCGGAGAATTTTCATTTTTTTTTCTCGAAATTTCAAGAGTGATGTCAAAATTTAAATAAGAAGATAGTCATTCTCGAAAAACTCCCCTTGGAAATTTCAACTTTCTTCTTGAGACTGGATTTATTTGGAAATTTCGAGTTTTTTTATTTGAAAGTTAGCCTTTTCTGAAAATTTCAACTTTCTACTTTTTTTCAAACTAGACGTATTTCGATTTTTTCTCTTGAAATTTTCAGTTTTTACAGATCGATTTTATCAAAATTTCGACTTTTTTGGAAAAATTCGGCTTTTGTTAGAAATTTCGACCCCGCGCGACTTAACCCCCACGGTCATCCGTCAACTCATGCTTTTTTCATCGATTTTTTAAATATTTTAAATATTGCCTTCCCTTGGAAGTATTTTTGACCATAACAGCTTTAATGAAATTGGTTTTTGGGCTGATAGAAGTTTTTTTTCAGTCCAAGGAAAAAATGATGCGGGGGGTAAGAAGAGGTTGCGTGAGACTTAAGAACGCGGTGGTCGGGATAGATGACGAGGACGAGAGCACCTTTACGGTTACCGTGGACCACAAAACCTTCCATTTCCAAGCCAAAGACGCCGATGAGCGAGAGAGATGGGTTAGGGCGTTAGAAGATACGATTTTTAGACACTGCAATAGAGTGAGTGCGCTCGAATTTATTATTCATTAAAAATAAAACGAAGGTTACTCATAAAATTCGCTATCCTTGCAGATAAAATGGGATAATCATCAACCTCCTCCAACAATAAAAGATTTCGACAACAAAGTTTCAGAAGCAGACGCCTATTTACAACTTATGATAGACCAGACAAAGGTAAGTGTGTCATCTGTTCGATCCACTTTTGTAATATTTGTTTCTTAGAAATTAGAAGAAAGAGCTTTGAATATGACCGACAACGAGGACAAAATAAAATGCCAATTAATTTTAGACAATGCTAACGTAAGTATACCTTAAATTTATGATAATTATTGGAGGAATGTGCAAAAATACAATAGATTTGGAAGTAAATGTATTCAATATTTCGATTTAACCGTTTTAGGGATCGTTGCCCTTTTTTTTGTTATTTTTAACTGTAATTAAATAATTCCGCAGGTTGTATTGGATCACATTAAACATTCGATAGTTTTGCTCCAAATCGCGAAAGTAAGTAAAGATTCGATTTTAAGGCGAATTCCCTAACAATGCTTTTGTTTAGAATACCGCACATCCGGTTAACGGGATGGGTATTTACCAATTAGGACAGGAAAACTCCACCCACAATTTGGCCTCTTTGACCGCAGGTATGTGCATCCGCTCAGATCGAATCGCGATCTAGTTCAATTTTAATGAACACATCGCCAGATGAAATATTAATTGTTGCAGAGGCGGCCAATAATGTAATAGTGGCTCCTGTGGAAGATAAGGTGCAGCAGGGTATAGAGCTGGGGTCGGAATGCTTAGAAAACGCTCAAAGGCACGCCAGGGCTTTGGGTGAGTTGCTCTTTGGATTTTCTTTGAAAAGACGCCTTTTGTTGTATTTGTTGGTATGTTGGCCATTTTGGTTCAGTACATTTAGGTTCCTTGTGACATGATTTCATCCTTTTAAAATTTCTTTGTAAACAACTGAGCCAAAATGGTTTTTGGCACCCTTCAAGTGTAGTTGCATGAATCTACGATTTTAATTTTGCTGCCAAAAAAACTGAGGCAGGTGGTTTTTGACATTATTGCAGCTTATTTGGTCTAATACACTTTTTCCTAGCAAAACACTGAACCAAGTGGTTTTTGACATCCTTATTTACTTGGACCAATACACTTTATCATCTTCCCGGTAGTTGTGTAAGTTCTGGATTAGAACTTCCGATTTGCTAAGAAAGAACTAAATGATTTTTGACATCCTCATAATTTACTTGGTGCAATACATTTTGCCAACTTATTGCTAGTTATCTGACTCCACGATCGTAGAACTTCCTATTTTTGCCAGCAAATTGAGATCCCCGTAGCTGACTTAGTCGCATACACTTCGCTATTTTGCTGGTAGTTTCATTGGTCTGTGATCGTCAAGCTTCTGATTTTTTGCTAGCAAAAAGTGGAACCAAATGGTATTTGACATCCTTACAGCTTATTTCGTTCAATACACTTGGTGGTAGCATGATGCCATGACCGCAGATTTTCTGATTTTTCATGCCAAAAAGCTGAAGCAAGTGGTTTTTGACTAATAAACTTTTTGCTGGCAAAAAACTAAACCAAATGGTTTTCGACATCCTCATCACTAAGTCCAATGCACAAAGAACTAAATGATTTTTGACATCCTCATAGTTTACTTGGTCCAATACATTTTGCCAACTTATTGCTAGTTGCCTGACTCCACGATCGTAGAACTTCCTATTTTTGTCAGCAAATTGAGATCCCCGTAGCTGACTTAGTCGCATACACTTCGCTATTTTGCTGGTAGTTTCATCGGTCCGTGATCGTCAAGCTTCTGATTTTTTGCTACCAAAAAAACGGAACCAGATGATATTGGACATCCTTACAATTTATTTGGTTCAATACATTTACTTGATGATGCCATTATCGCAGATTTTCTGATTTTTCATGCCAAAAAGCTGAAGCAAGTGGTTTTTGACTTACTTGGTCTAATATGAGGTGTGATCAAAAAGTAAGGTGACTTAATATTTCTATGAAAAAATATTTATTTATTCATCAACATTTATACTGTCCCCTTCAAAGTAATCCCTCTCAGATACAATGCACTTGTGCCAACGCCTTTTCCAATCTTCAAAGCTCTCGGTATAGCCTTGAGCTCCTCTAGCGGTGCAGTTTTTATTTAAGCAATCGTTGCAAATCTCCGTCCTTTCATAGGTCTTTTAAGTTTTTAGATCAGGAAAAAGTCGAAGGGGGCCAAATCCGGTGAGTATGGTGGCCGAGACATGATTGTCGTGTTTTGTTTGGCCAAAAAACCTCTCACAAGCAACGATGAATGAGCAGGTGCATTATCGTGATGCAAAAGCCATGAATTATTCTTCGACAATTCCGGACGTTTTTTTCGTATTGCTTCTCGCAAACGGCGCATAACTTCAAAGTAATACTCCTTATTGACCGTACGACCTTGAGATAAAAACTCCCGATGCACTACGCCATGGTAGTCGAAAAGAACACTGAGCAAAACTTTGACGTTTGGCGTGCTTTTTTGATCTTTAATATCAAAATTTCGAAAAAAAAAGTCGAAATTTGGAGTTTAGAGTCGAAAATTCTGGAAAATAGTAGAAATTTCAATTTTTAAATCTAAATTTAACAAAATGTTGTAACATTTTGTTAAATTTAGTCTACGCCTTGGTATACCAAGGTGTAGAAAGGACATCGATTAAAAAAAAATATTATTTTAAAAATTTCGACTTTTATTCCAAGTTTTGATTTTTTTCTCAAATTTCGACCGTTTTCTCAAAATTTCGACTTTTTTCTGAACATTTCAACTTTTTTCTAAAAATTTGAACTTTTTCGAAATGTTACAAAGGCGCAGAAAGGAAATCGATTTAAAAAATATTATTTTTAGAAATTTCGACTTTTTTTCTGAAATTTCGATTTTAAGCTCGAAATTTCAGAAAAAAAGTCGAAATTTCTAAAAATAATATTTTTTAAATCGATTTCCTTTCGATTTTAAGCTCGAAATATCGACTTTTTTTTTTCGAAATTGCGACTTTGAACTCACTTTTAACCTTAAGATCGAAATTTCGACTTTTTTTTTGAAATTTCGACTGTTCTCGCAAATTTCGATTTTTTTCTCGAAATTTTGACTTTTTTCTCGAAATCTAGACTTTTTTCTCAAATTTCGACGTTTTTCCCAAATTTCGATATTAAAGCCGAAATTTCGACTTATTCTATGAAATTTCCTCAAAAAAATTCGAAATTCGGAAAATAAAATAGAAATTTCCACTTTACTTTGGTAATTTCCAATTTAAACTTATATTTCTAAATATATTTTTATAAATTAATGCCCTTTCTACATCATAAAAAACCAAAAATGCATAAATAAAAAACAAAGCAGAAAGTAAATATGTGTCGGATTTTTCTAATTAGGAATAAATAATTAAAATATAAATATTAGTGTTTAAAATCCAAGAAAAAACTTTGAAAATTAAACTACGCAGATTCATCATTATCATTCAATTTTTCTTTTATTACAAATGTTTAAAAATTTTATCAACAAGGCGATTAATCGGAAATCGATCTTTGAACACCCAATTTTATCGGGAATCGATACTTTTGCTCACGATTCGAATCAGTTCAAAAATCGATTATTTTAAAAAGGAATCGACATCCCTAATGCTATGTACTTGAAACTGTGAACATATGTTCGGGACATGTGTACCAAGACAACAACAACAACAAAAAATCGATAATCGAATGTACGTTGCCCGCGAAACTTGAAAAGTCACCTTACTTTTTGAACACACTTCGTACTTACAGCCTATTTGGTTCAATACACTTGGTGACAGCGATGATCGTAGATTTTCAGATTTTTCATGCCAAAAAGCTGAAGCAAGCGGTTTTTGACTAATAAACTTTTTGCTGGCACAAAATCAAACCAAATAGTTTTCGACATCCTCATCACTAGGTCCAGTGCACTTCGTTATCTTCCTGGTAGTTGCAAACGTCATGATTGAACCTTTAGATTTTTTGTTAAAAAAGAAGCAAATGATTTTTGACATCCTCACAGCTTTTATTTGGTCCAATGCACTTCCTACTATTCCAACAAAAAAACTGAAGCCAATTCTCTTTCTTGTTCCGAATTAGGGGTCAATTGAATAAAAATTAATCAAATGTTGAACCATTGGTAGATTGGTATATTTTTGGTTTGTGACGTTGCTTTAAAAAAATGCTCACAACTCGTTATTAATTTTTAGCTCCTTCAACTTCTCTGGTGGTTCCAGATATGTCATATTCCAGTTCGGAGGGAGAAGAAGATTTTTACGATGCCAACGAATATCCAGCCGCGGGAAGTCAATTGCCGTCACCTATGTGAGTACAATCAAGTCAATTTATTTTACTAATCTCTATGCTGCATCAAGATAATTTTTTTCACCGCTAGAATTGCATTTTTTACACGAGTGAGAAATGAATTAATTTTTCCAGAGCATAGAGCTAAAATGAGATTTTTGATTTTCAGCAAAATCAACTTAAAAACTCAAAATTTCGATTTTAAACTTGGAATTTTTGTTTTATTATTGTTTTGGTTTTTTGTGAATTTTGATCGTTTTAACTTTTATTTAATTCCGAAACTAAAGTTGCAATTTTTTATGTTTCCTCGCCTTTGAATTCAAAAATTCGACTTTTTCTAGATATTGTAATTTTTAGTTTTCAAAATTTCACCTTTCGGCTGCCACATGTACTTAGCATTATAAAAAAAATGATATGTTTTTGCATTCCAAAGACGTAGAAGCAACTCAGTATTTGTAAAGCACTAAATAAAAACCAAATATCAATTTTTGAAAAAAAATATATTATTCCGTTTCGAAATACTACAGCAATCGCTTTAATCTCTCGAGTTTCAATTGTAAAAAGTGCAGAAAAGTCAGAATTTAACGTTTTCCTATAAATTTTAACTTTTTTTCGAACACTCGAGTTTTTTTCTTTGAATTTTCGACTTGAATCCAATCTTTGGATTTTCTTGTAATTCCGTTCTCGATTTTTCCTTGTCAGTTGGTTTTTTTGTAGCTTTGACATTTTTACCAAATTACTTTGATTTTTTACTTTTTTTCGTCAAATTAAACTTGAAATTTCAAGACAGAGAATGTGATTTGTTTCCAAATAACTTCTATTTTTTCCGAAATCTCGAATCAAACTGGAAAACTCGTTGATTTTTTTATAGTACTGAATTTTGTTATTATTTTTTTTTTCTTTGAGAATTTGGTTTTAGCCTTAAAGTGGTATTTTTTTCTCAAATAGTCGAGAAAAGTTCACAAAAACCCATGAATATCAAAAGATTGAGTTGAAATTTTTGAAATTATAATCTATAATAAATACTAACTGGTACCCGAGCCTTCGTCTGAGTGAAACAAGAGAAAAGTTTTTTGGTTTACCTTTTTCAAAATTCTTAATTTTGAAAATGTCACCTTTTTTTGAAGTTTTGATTTAAAGAATTTGATTAAAATTCTGGCATTTTTGTATATTTTCATTTTTTTATTGAAAACTTTTTTGATAAGTTGTCTTTATTAATTTTTGGAAATTTCAACTTCTTTGAAAACTTTCTCTTGAGTATTTCAAATTTTTTAAATATTTTGATTTAATCTTCAAGTTTTGAATTTTTTGTCAAATTTTGACTTCACATTTTTGTACTTATTTTTGAAAATGTTCACTTTTTTTCAAAATTCCTATCTTGTTATTGCAAATGTGTATAACTTTTTTTAAAATTTTGACTGGAAATTTTAACTTTTTTGCAAATCTGACTTCATAAATTTAATTTTTAAAAAACATTTCAAATCCTTTTGAAAATTTGAATTTTTTGAAAGTTTCTACTTTTGAAAACATTGACTCACTCCAAATATTTGTTTTCTTTTAGTTTCATTTTTTCCAAAATTTTGGATTTCTCTCAAAATTTTGACTTTCTGCAAATGACTATATTTTTTTTTAATCTGAATTAATTTTTATTAAAAATCTTGACTTTATGAAACCTTTTATATTTTTTAAAATTCGAATTTTCAATGTTTCATTTTTTCCCAAATAGCAATACCACTTCTCTAAAATTTTAATTTATTTTTGAGTTTTTTGAAAAGTTGATCTTTTTCAAAATTTCCACTTTTTTCAAAATTTTGAATTTTTTAATAAAACTGATTATGTTGAAATATTGTTTTTTAAAACGTATACCTTTTTCTCAAATTATCCACTTTTTGGGTGTTTTTTAAATTTCGACTATTTGTTTTTTAAAAAATTTCTACTTTTTTTGGAAGTTGGACTTTTATGTATTAAGATGCTTTTATTTAAAAAATTGGAAGATTCATTTTTTTGGAAATATTCACTTTTTTTAAGTTTTAATTTAAAATTTTCAGAATTTCTTCAGAAATTTCACTTTCTTCTCTCTCTGAAGATGATAGCTTGGCTGTCAAAACGCGTTAGAGCAATCTTTGTTGTGTTTTTTAATCTTTCTTGGTTTCAGGGGACAATTTTTGTATTTCAATTTTTGAAGATAACCAAGCCACTAAAATTCACTTTCTTTGAAAATGTCGCCCTTTTATCTTCAAATTTCGACTTTTCACTTAAAGATTCTTTTTTTCAGAATTTAAGCTTTTTTCAAAATTTCAACCTTTTTTGCAAATGTTCACAGTTTTCTTAAAACTTTGATAATTTGTAACTTTAATTTTTTGAATAATCTGGCCTGCTGCTGAAATATGTTGTTATCGAAATTTAAAATAACAATAAAAATCCATCCTTTTTTCGAAATTCCGAATTTTTAATTTTTTATATAAATCTCCTGTTAAAATATTGTTTTTTTGAAGCCCTTTACCTTTTTTCTCTTAAAACATTGGCCTATTTTCACCTTTGCTCAAACTTGTTGCTATTTCTTGAAGTTATAACTTTTTCGTTTGAAAATTTTGCCTGTTTTTAAAAATTTCGACTTTTACATAATAAATTGGACTTTTATTTAAAAAAAATTATTTTTTTTTAAATTTAGACTTTTTTAAAGACTGATTATTTTCAAAATTTGGACTTTGGCAATTCTTGAACTTTTTTTAGAATTTTCACTTTCTTTAAAAATTTCAATGTTTTATTATCAAATTTCGACTTTTTGTGAAAGTTGGGACTTTTTCAGAATTAAAGCTTTTTTCAAACTTTATTCTTTTTTTCAAAATGTATTTGAAAATGTTGACCTTTTTCTCAAAACTTCTTATTTTTGTAACTTCGATTTTTTGAAAATTTCGTCTGTTACTAATATTTTTTTGTATCGAAATTTAAAATGTCTATAAAAATCCTTTTTTCAAAATTTAGACCTTTTTTCAAAATTTTAATTTTATTGATTTTTTTTTTTTGAAAACCTTTACCGTTTTGTCAAAATATCCACTTTTTTTTTGAAAATTTCCACCTTTGTTTAAACTTGGTGAGTATCAAAGTTTTCATTTTTCACATTTTTGAAGAATTTGATTTTTTTCAAACTTTCGACTTTTGAAATTTTCAAACTGTTTTCAGAATTTTTACTTTCTTTGAAAATTTCGACCTTTTATCGTCAAATTTGGACTTTTTATCAAAGATATGACTTGTTTCAGAATTTAAACTTTTTCCAAAATTTCCATTTTTTTTTCAAATTTTTAAACATGTTGACCCTTTTCTCAAAACTTCGTATTTTTGTAGCTTCAATTTTTTGAAAAATTCGCCCTTCCTGAAATTCATTGCTACCGAAATTTAAAATCCACCTCTTCAAAATCTCGACTTTTTTTTCAAAATTTTATTTTTTTTGTAAACATCTGATTATGTTGAAATGTTTTTTTTTGAAAACCTCAACCTTTTTCTCAAAATATCCATTTTTTTTTTGCAAATCTCCACCTTTGTTCAAACTTGTGACTGTTTCTCTAAGTTTTTTTTTTGAAAATTTCGATTATCAAAATTTTCTGGAAATTTTTACTTTTTTTTTAAACGTTCACTTTTTTAAAGAATTTGATTCGTTTCAAAATTTCGTCTTTTGAAATGTTCGAACTTTCTTTCAGTCCTCGCTTTCTTTGAAAATTTTGACCTTTTATCATCAAATTTAGACTTTTTCTCAAAGTTAAGACTTTGTTCAGAATTTAAGCTTTTTCAAAATTTAGATTTTTTTTAAATATTTGTAGAGAGATACTGTATATCTCTCTGAAGATGATAGCTTGGCTGTCGAAACGCGTTAGAGCAACCTTTGTTGTGTTTTTTATCTTTCTTGGTTTCAGAGGACAATTTTTCTGTTTCAATTTTTGAAGATAACCAAGGACCAGTCCATTCCAACAAAAAAATATATATTTGTGTAAATGTTGACCTTTTTCTCAATACTTCGAATTTTTATAACTTCAATTTTTTGCCATCAAAATTGTAAGTAACGGTAAAAATCCATTTTTTTTTCAAATTTCGACTTTTTAAAAATTTTGATTATTTTTTTGTCTAAATCTTATTTTTTTTAACTTCTACCTTTGTCTCAAAGTATCCACTTTTTTTTTAATTTCCACCTTTGTCCAAACTTGTGACTATTTCTTGAAGTTTTGATTTTTTTTTTCCAAAATTTTGACTCCTAATTTTTCTCCAAAAAATTCGTCTTTTTCTCGAAGTTTGATTTTTGTGTAGTAAAGTGGGCTATTAATTGAAAAATTCAACCCTTTTTGACCTTTCACTTTTTTGAAGAACTTGATTTTTTCAAGATTTCGAGTTTCGAAATTTTCGAACTTTCTTAGAATCTTCACTTTGAAAATTTCGATCTTTTGTCATCAAATTTCGATTTTTTCTCAAATTTCATAGCATTTTTCAAAATTTCGATTTCTTTGAAAATATTGACCTTTTTCTTAAAACTTCGTAATTTTGTGCCTTTAATTTTTTGAAAAATTCGACTCTTCCTCAAATTTTTTGCTAACGAAATTCAAAATAACAGTAATAATCCACTTCTTTTAAATTTAGACATTTTTGCTAATATTTTGATTTTTTTTTGTACAAATCTGATTATGTTGAAATATTGTTTTTTTAAATATTCATTTTTTTGAAAATTTCCACCTTTGTTTAAACTTATGACTGTTTCTCGAAGTGTTGGCTTATTTTTTGAAATTTCAACTTGTTCTCAAAGTTTTCACTTTTATACATACATACAGGGTGAGTCACTAAGCGGGAATCGGTCTTTGGTAGGCGTATCGTTTCAAAATATCGAAAAATATTTCGAATAAAAGTTGTTCGAAATAAAGTTCTTCACAATCTAAAATTATTGCCAAATATGGCGGCCTTCCGGTTGCACCGGAAATGAACACAACTTCTTATTTTAAATAGAACACCCTATGTATTTTTACATTTTTGGATTCCTTGTTAAAAAATGAATATGAATTTATTAAGACGACATAGGCCCTTAGTTGAACCGTTTTCGCATAATTTAATTTTTTTGGTTAAATTTGACGATTTCGGAGCTTGACGCCATTAACGATATTTTCCAAACGCAATGACTCAGAGTTGTGTGGCATACGGTTTTGAATTCAGGAAGAAATGGAGTGTTTGTTTACGTCTTTGCTGTTAGCAAGATTTCTTAAATTTCTTCACATCCGTCGACTCAATTCTTCAGTTGTTCAAACATGCATAACTTAATTTTTTCAAATGGAACGACCTATCCTGGATTATCTTATGGGATGCGAAATTAAATTGCCTTTTTTGGTACCAGGTATTGCCACCTCCGTCCAATAATTTTTGAGAAATTTAGAATTTTGTAAAAATTTTAATTAATTTCGTATTATCGCGTTAGCCCTGGATGTCGCGGTTTTGTTTCGTCTCGTTTGTCCGGCAATAACTGACAGTTTATCTCATTGTTGTCGCGAGGTCTTGGTAATTAGTACTGAAAGACAATGTTTTCTTAAGAAGAATTGGTCGATATGGTTTACGCCTTGGGCAGTGCTGACAGAAATCCATTTCTTGCCTCAAGAATTTGTGCCCAACGCTTTGCCGATCGGAGACATCCAAATTCAGCGGCATTCGCTAAATTGAGAGAGAGGTTTGAGCGAACTGGTAGAACGAAATACGAGAAAAAGGAGCGTAGAATACCAACGACGCATGAAGAAAACCAAGTTTTAGTAGCGGCTGCTGTTGCCCAAGATCCGCATTTAAGTACCAGAATAATAAGCACGGAATTACAAATAAGTCAAACCTCAGTTTCACGAATCTTGCGTAAAAATAATTTTCATCCGTATAGTGTCCAGCTAGTACAGGAACTCAATCAAGCTGATTTCAACAACCGAATGCAGTTTTGTGAGTGGGCGTTACGAAAACTATAAGAACAAAATGACTTTTTGGACAATGTACTATTTACCGACGAATGTACATTTCATAAGAACGGCTTCGTGGAAAGACACAACTCCCATTACTACCACACTGAAACTCCTCATTGGATAACGCCCTTAGGTCTCTGAATGTTTGGGGTGGTGTCATAGGAAGATTTGTTGTCGGACCACACTTCTTCAATGAACATTTGAATGCCAACAATTACTTGCATTTTTTGCAAAATCAATTGCCCGAAATGATAGACAATTTGCCTCTTGCTGTCGTGCGGCAAATGTGGTTCCAACATGATGGGGCACCGGCACATTATGGAAGGGATGTAAGGAAGTTCCTCAATACACAATTCCCTAACAAGTGGATAGGAAGAGGAGGTCCAGTGGCATGGCCCGCAAGATCACCGGATTTAACTAAGCCAGACTTTTTCTTGTGGGGTCATGTTAAGCAAGTTGTGTACCAGGAACCACCAACTACCCGAGAAGACATGATGGACCGGGTCGTGTTGCTTTCCAAAATATCAATGAAAACGTCTTGGTGGATGTGAATAATTCTTTGCTACAGAGACTGCGCATTTGCCATCGTGAAGCTGGTGGTTATGTTGAACATTTAATTTAATGCTATTATTACCATTGTTTATGTATTCTTCCTAATATTTGTTGCAACTTACTGTTACCGATTTTTTTATTATTTATTTACTTTCTTTAATGCTTTACACTGAAATCCAATGATGATTTTCAGTATCGTGGTGTATCGTTTCCTTCCCACGAAGCGGTTCTTAAAAAATGTTTGTACATTTGTCGGTAAATAGTACAATGTCCGAAACGGTCATTTTGTTCCTGCAGATTATGTAACGTCCATTCACACAACTGCATCGATTGTTAGTCAGCTTGATTGAGTTCTTGCACTAGCTAGGTATGATACGGATGAAACTTGTTTTTACACAACAATCATGAAGCCGATTTTTGGCTTATTTGTAATGTCACACATTCTTCTGGTTCTTAAGTGCGGATATTGGACAGCAGCAGCCACTACTGAAACTTGGTTTTCTTCATGCGCCGTTGGCTTTCTTCGCTCCTTTTTCTCGTATTCTGTACTTCTAGTTAGCTACAACCTGAAGAATGCCACTAAATTTGAACATCTCTGGTCGACAAACCGTTGGGCATACCTACATGTTACAAACTCTAATAAAATTGTTTATTTTTTTGAATTTTAATTATTTTTAGTTCATAATTAATATTTGGGCCATTATGTTTGCCTTACTCTAACAATTGACCTAGTTTTCAAAAAATAATTTTCTTTAAAAAATGTAAAGTGTAAACCACATCAAACCGATTCTTGTTCGAAAAACATTTTCTGTAATTTGCAGGACAAACGAGACGAAACAAAACCGCGACATCCAGGGCTAACGCGATAATACGAAATTAATTAAATTTTTTACAAAAATCTAAATTTCTCAAAAATTATTGGACGGAGGTGGCAATACCTGGTACCAAAAAAAAGGGTAATTTAATTTCGCATCCGATAAGATAATCCAAGATAGGTGGTTCCATTTGAAAAAATTAAGTTATGCATGTTTGAACAGCTGAAGAATTGAGTCGACGGATGTGAAGAAATTTAAGAAATCTTGCTAACAGCAAAGATGTAAACAAATACTCTCCATTTCTTCCTGAATCCAAAACCGTATGCCACACAACTCTGAGTCATTGCGTTTGGAAAATACTCGTTAATGGCGTCAAGCCGGAATCGTCAAATTTAACCAAAAAAAATTAAATTATGCGAAAACGGTTCAACTAAAGGCCTATGTCGTCCTTAATAATTCATATTCATTTTTAACCAAGGAATCCAAAAATGTAAAAATACATAGGGTGTTCTATTTAAATAAGAAAGTTGTGTCATTTCCGGTGCCAACCGAAGGCCGCCATATTTGGCAATAATTTAAGATTATGAAGAACTTTATTTCGAACAATCTTTATTTCGAAACATTTTTCGATATTTTGAACGATACACCTACCAAAGACCGATTCCCGCGTTAGTGACTCACCCTGTATAGTTAATCGAACTTATTATAAAATTTGAAAAGTCCGTCTGTTTTTTAAAATTTCATTTTTTGAAGAATTTGACCTTTGTTCAATTTCGATTTGAAATGTTCGAACTTTTTTTACAGTTTTCATTTTCTTTGACCTTTCGACTTTTTGTCAAAATTATGACCTTTTTCAGAATTTAAGTTTTTTAAAATTTCGACTTTTTTCAAACTGTTTTTGAAAATTCTCAATTTCTCAAAATTTCGTCTTTTTGTTACCTCAATTTTTCGAAAAGTTCTTGAAATTTTTGCTATTGAAATGTAAAATAACTAAAAATCCATTTTTTTAAATATTGTTTTTTTTATAACTTCTACCTTCTCAAAATATTTACTTTTTTTGTAAATTTCCGCCTTTGTTCAAACTGGCGAGGATTTCTCGAAGTTTTAACTTTTTTTGAAAATTTCGAATATTTTTTTCAAAAATTTTGACTTTTTCTCGAAGTTTCGACTTTTATGTAATAAATTGGACTTTTATTTGAAAAATTCGATTTGTTTGCAAACTTTCACTTTTTTAAAGAATTTGATTATTTTTCAAAATTTCGACTCCTCAAATTTTCGAACTATTTTGGAATTTTCAAATTCTTTGAAAATTTCGACCTTTCATCATCAAATTTCAACTTTTTTTTAAGTTATAACGTTTTTCAGAATTTAAACTTTTTTTCAAAATTTCGACTTTTTTTAAACTTTGAAAATGTTGACCTTTTTTCAAACTTTCGAATTTTTTAGAAATATTCGCTTGTTCCTGAAAATTTTGAATGCTTTTGAAGAATCGTAACTTTCTAAATGGTAAATTTTTAAAATTTTAAAAGCTGTAAATTCAACAAAAAAATCGAAATTTCGAAAAATCTCGAAATTTATAACATATAAGTAAATCTCGAAATTTCTTATTAAAAATACAAATTCTTGTTGCGTTTTTATTGTTAATAAGTTTAATAGTTATGAAAAAAATTGTAAAAAACCGAGTTTAAATTATATATGTATAAATTATAATAAAAACACCGAAATTTCGACAAATACTCGACATTTATTGAAAAAGAAATGATAAATGATATTAAAACAACGCAGTGCTTTTATTTCCAAATTATTAATGTGAGGTACCACAAAATACTGCCTTCAACGATCACAAGAAGAAATTTTTAAATCCCAATTTTAGGGATAAAATCAAAACTTCAAAAAAGTCTAGAATTTGAATGAAATCTAATATTATTCGTCTTGTTTTCTAAATTTTGACTTTTATAATCGTAATATGGAAGTCGAAGTTGCAACAAAAATTTATTAAATATCAAATGTTTTTTCCATTATTTTGATTTTTTCTCAACACTCGATCTTGCAACTGAGATCTTTACATTTTTTTACCCCAATTCCATTTTCTCCAAGTTACAGCGTTTTGAAAATCACCTAAAGGCAGAATTTTTTATATCCCTTAATTCGTGTGTCTAGTTTATTTTTCATTATTGACAGTCATCGGTGTTTTCAACATTGATGTTAAAAAACATCGATATTGCTATACAAAATTCCACCAGTTTCATTTTCCCCGCGTTTCAGTGTATCGGCGATAGCGAGCCAGAATCAATCTCAAAAACCTTCATGCTCTGGGAAAATCAAATTCGTGAGTTCGGTCATGGACCCTGAGAGACGCGCACAGACGCACTACATTTGTCGCCTGACTACATTACCGTAAAACCGCCGCAATTGACGCCTCTAAGCACCAATTTAAAACAATAATAGAGTAAATTAGTGACGAAATTTGGACAATAATTCTCCCACGAAGGTGTGCTGCTGGATTTTCGTTAGCAACATATCGATTACCGTTGGGGGAAATGTTCGCTGAGGCACAATTGACCTTATTTTTTCCCCATTTGGGACCGTATTTACAAACATTGCGTGATTTCCACACCGGGCCACTTCTGCAGTACTTCAATTTAGTACATTCTGTGCGGGTATTGCGGGGGAAAATGATGCGACTGGTGAATAGCAGATTGCATTTTAAACGTAGAAGTAGCAGGTGAGTTGCCCCACCTATCGATTGCCGATGCATTCCACACGAAAAATTAGCAAGCGCTGTATACAATATTTCATTGGTAAAAGTAATCCTTTTGAAAGGATTTCTTCTGAAAAGCCCAATTTTCAGTAAAACAGAATCCTGTCTAATTCATTGGATTTTGATTTAGCAAAAAGATTTGCACCCGATAAAAACTGTTGAAGCCGTTTTGCGATGGAAAATCGTGACCTGATTAACTTCTTCGTTTGTTATCCATTTCCCCTCCTAAATTTCATTTTTTGCTAACCAATTTCTAGAGGATTTTGTTTTGATGGAATCATCTTAGTTACAATAGAAAAACTTTAGTTCTGGAAAATTTTCAAATCTTTGACTTTTTCACAATTTTGACCTATTTCACTTCAAAATTTTGACTTTTTTTCGAAATTCCAACTTTTTTGTAAATCGCCTTTTTTTCAAAAAAATTGAGATTATTGAAATTTTGCCTTATTTCAAAATTTCGATTTTTTTTACAAAATTTTTGATTTTTTTCAAAATCCTAATTTGTGTCTAATAATTTCGATTTTTTTCGAAATCTTCCAGTTTTTTAAATCGATTTTTTGAAAATTCGAATTATGTTTGAAAATGTTTTTTGTTAGACAATTTTGACTTTCAGTCTTTCAAAAATATCAAATCAAATCTATTTAAAAATGTACTTTTTAAAAAATTTTGATTCAAAATTTCAAATTTTTTTTAATTCAACTTTTTTGTTAATTGTCTTTTTTTGAAAAATTCTACTTTTTTGAAAATTTTTATTTTTTTCAAAATTTTTGATTTTTTTGAAATTTTGACTTTTTCTAAAAATTTCGAATTTTGTTTTGAAATTTTCGATTTTTTTTTTGGTCTGAAAATTCGAATTTTGTTTGAAAAGGTTTTTTTTTTTTTTTTGACTCGAAAATTTTGATATTTGAAAATTTCACTATTTGAAAATTTTGACTTGAAAATTTAGAATGTTTTCCAAATTTCAACTTTTTGGTAAATTTGTCTTTTTTTGAAAAATTCTATTTTGAATTTTTCTAAAGCTTTTTAATTTTGTTTTGAAATTTTTAGATTTTTTTTCTCTTTGAAAATTCGAATTTTGTTTGAAAATGTGTTTTTTTTTAATTTTGACTCGAAAATTTTGATTTATTTAAAAATTTCACTATTTGAAAATTTTGACTTCAAAATTTCGAATTTTTTTCTAAACTTTTTGTAAATTGTCTTTTTTTTTTGTTTTAATCCAATTTTGTTTTGAAATTCGATGTTTGTTTAGTCTGTGAAAATTCGAATGTTGTTTAAAAATGTTTTTTTTTTTATATTTTTGACTTATTTTCACTATTTGAAAATTTTGACTTCAAAATTTGGAATTTTTTCCAAATTTGCAATTTTTTTCCAAATTTCAACGTTTTCTTTTTTTTTGAAAAATTTTACTTTTTCGAAATAGTCTACTTTTTGAAAATTTCGATTTTTTTAAACTTACTATTTGAATATTTCGATTTATTTAAGATTTGTGAGTTTTTTTCAAAATTCGGAAATTTGATTTTTTCAAAATTTTTGACTTTCTAAAAACTTCGAATTTTGTTTAAAACTGTTCTTTTGAAAATTTCGACTTTTTGGAAAATTATAACCTTTTCTGATAATTTCACTTTTTTTATGAAAATCTCGACTTCAAAATTTTAACTTTTTTCGAAATTTCATTTTATTTAATTTGATTCTTTTTAAAAATGTCACTTTTTTAAATATTTCGATTTGTTTGAAAATTTCAAGTTTTTTGATTGTCAAGATTATTGATTTTCTCGAAAATGTTTTTTTTTTTGTTTTCAGTTCGGCTTTGTTGAAAATTTCGAGTTTTATAGAAATTAAACTTTTTTTTAAATGTTGACTTCAAAACTTCCGTTTTATTTTTAAGGTTATTGGCTTTTCTCTAAATTTTGATTTGGAAATATTAAATATTTTTGAAATTTTTTTTATAAATTTCGGTTTTGTTGAAACTTCTTAAAACTTTCACATTTTTTTTTTGAAAATTTTTCCTACAATATTTTATTTTGTTTTTTTTTTCGATATTTTTATCTTAGTAAAGTTCGCATCTTTCGAAAAATTCGCCTTTTTGAAAAGTTTGATTTTTGAAAATTAAACTTTTTAAAAATTTGAACTTTCGAAAATGATGACTTTTAAAAGTATCGAAATTCTTTAAAAAAGTAGAATTTTTTCTGTTAATACACGTTAACCTTTAAAGTTGGCTGTGTTACAAATTTTTTCATTTGAAAATTTCTACTTGTTCAAAATATTCACTTTTTTTCAAAATTTTGAGCTTTTTTTTCAAAATTATGACTTATTTTGAAAACTGTAGCATTCAGAATTTCGACTCTTTAATATTTTGGCTCTTTTATTGATAATATCAATTTTTTTCGAAATGACTCCAAATTTTCATTTTTTTGTAGTTTAAAGTAAACGTAAGCTTTTTTTGAAAAATTCCACTTTTTGAAAATTTGGACTTTCGCAATTTTGATTTTTTTTGAAAACTTTGACAGGAGATTTCGACCTTTCTTAAATGTTGCTATTTAATTTCGACTTCCTTTGAAAATTTAGACTTTTTTTGAAATTCTAACTTTTTTGAAACTATCGACTACCTTAAAAATTCGACCGTTTTTAAAAGTAGTTTTTCAGTTATTTAAACAATTTGTATGTGTTTTCAGAAAGTCGATTACGAAAAAGTTAAATAAAATTTCTTTTATAAAATGTTAACCTTAAATTCGTATGCTAATGAATTTAGTATACTTTAACGCTGCAATTTGAAGGAAGAAAATAAAAACTGAATGTGTAAACTGGTAGTTTTAGGACAAAAGTAGAAATTAAAAGATGTCAGCCGAGACCGAGTAAAGTAAAGAAATGATTTTCAATGAAACTAAAATGTTAAAACATCACAGAAAAATTAGCTTGCAAAACTTCTCTGCCAACGGTTGTCATTCTTTCACGTAAACCGTTTCTTCGCAAGTCAGAATCAAAATGAGCTGGAGCCTGGATGCTCCATTGGGGTTCTGACTTCCGAACGAACGGTTTACCCGAAGGAAAAAACCACAGAAAAGCGCGAAAAGCAAAATTGACACCCTTCAAAATGACTTGATATTTGATTTATCCAAATCTTCGGTATATTTCCAAAAACGTACTCCCGATCTCGACAAGTGGCATGTATTTTTTTGAAGTGTTCCCGGATATCAAAACGATACCTTCAAATTTCGACATAAAGAGGTTAATTCTGGAACGTCAAGGGCTGAAAGGGGCAGGCGCGCGCAAAAAGAGGTCCAAAAAAGATTTGTTTCTGAGCAAGTAAGGTTTCGCGCTCTGGGTGACTTGACAATTTGGAATATGGCACCACAGTTTGTATTTTTTGTTGCAGTAGCTTCGATAGTTCGTTTGGTGTCAGCATCGAGAATGAAAATTTGGCCCAAGCGACGAGACAATCGCAGAATATAACGAAGAGATCATCTTTAAAGAACCATGAAAGTCCAACTTCGAAGACGACGAATGTAGACTATGATAGTAAGTTTTCTTACGTTTGGGGAGTAGAGTTGCTAAATTTTTGTTAAATTAGGTTGTTACGATGATGACGATGATGATGGTATGGAAGTGGCCATCCATGGGTCAGTTATTAGACACTTACTCTCTCAGGTAAAAATCGGAATGGATTTGACCAAAGTTGTGCTTCCTACTTTTATACTAGAAAGACGGTCGCTGCTTGAAATGTATGCTGATTATTTTGCGCACCCGGACATGTTTCTCAAGTAAGTTTGATAACCTTAAGTTGGATCAGTGTTTCCCAAACTTTTTTGTCATGGCAGGTTATTTTTATACTTTCATTTTGTGACCCACTAAAGATTTTTTAACTTTTATTTTTTCAAAATTTCGACCACATTTAGAGGTTAGAAAAAAATTTCGACTTTGATCCCAAAATTTTGCTTCAAAATCTCGAGTTGTAGTTTCAAAGTTTCTCTTAAACCTTAAAACTGAATTTTTTACCATGCTGAGTTTTTCTTTAAATTTCGAGTACATTTAATTCTTTATATTTTTTAAAAAGTTTGATTTACAATTAAAATGTTATGAAAATATTGATTTTTTTCAAAAATTCTTAATATTTCTCTAATTCCGGCTTTTTTCTCGAATATTAAAAATTGAACCTAAAAAAGCTTTGGTTTTCACAATTTCTGTAGCAAAACATGTTGCCTTTTTAACGCTTTTGTAAATAACTGTGGTAAATAACATATAATCAATGAAATTACAACAAAAAATCAGAAAACATGTTATGTATTCAATAATTATTTATCATTAAAATGGTATTTTAGTCAACGTATTTATATTTTTGTAACCATTACCGCATGCTACACCAATCGAGATATGCTGGGGAATAGTAAACCCAAATTAAGCTTGACATAAAAGCAACAAACATGGTTGCCGTAAACATAAATAAAAAGAAACAGATCAACAACATAATAATAAACACTAAATAAAAAATAGATGAAAGCAAAATCACGCCGAAGACGTTTGTACCTATGGATGTTGCGATGTAACCCGTGATACAAGCTTTGCCTCATCTACGTGAACTTTGCAATTCCAATCTAGTTTTCATTAGATTCTAATGAAATTAGATTTCAATTGCACCGTAATAAACTTGTATATATCCGGATATACAAGACTTATTATGTCAGCAGAGAAGAATGCTTCAATTAGCATGTAGCGAAAATGTCTGCGTAATAAACAGTTAAAAGTCAGTTACAAGTCACCCAATGGAGGTTTGCTCTCTTGGATACTTATACGACTGACTAACGGCTTTAAGTTGGAAGTGTATACAACCACCGTACCATGCTGATGAGGCCAAGGAAGGCCGAAACTAGTCTATGGTTGCGGTTGTACATATTTTCAATTTTAAGCACGTTTAACTGTTTAATTACAGAACATTTAATTGGTCATTGGTCGAAACATAATAATAAAATTAAATTTCTAGCTTGCAACTCAGCAAAAAATATCAAGCGTTAGGGTCAAGAAAAAAATTAGTTATTTAAACTTGCCATGTGTTGTCAGGGTGGCAGACTTGAAAGATCCCAGGGATCGGATGGTCCAAATAGTGAAGTGGTATCTATGTTCGTATCACGCATCGAGGAAAAGTTCGGTGGCCAAGAAACCATACAACCCCATACTGGGTGAAGTTTTCCGATGCCATTGGAACATACACGACGTCAGCGGTGGCGAGGAGCTGCTTGTGCCCGACGGACCGATACCCTGGTGCACAAAAGATCAACTAACGTTTGTTGCCGAACAAGTTTCACATCATCCGCCCAGTGAGTTTAAAAAGACGGCTATTCTTTGCGACTAATATAAAGACAACGTTTAATACAGATTACCTCTAATTCCAATGTATAACGTTCACCTCTGATTTCAGTTTCTGCCTTCTACGCCGAGCACTACAACAAGCGGATGTCCGTTTGCGCTCACGTTTACACCAAATCGAAGTTCCTGGGGCTGTCCGTGTGCGTCTACAACATCGGCAAAGGGGTCATATCCGTGTTGGATTACGACGAAGAGTACGTGGCGACGTTCCCCAACGGCTACGGTCGCTCCATACTGACGGTACCGTGGATAGAGCTCGGCGGTGCCGTCACCATCACCTGCCAGAAAACAGGGTACCACTGCAATATCGAATTTTTAACGAAACCTTTCTACGGCAATAAAAAGCACAAAGTGACGGCTGAAGTCTTCGGGCCGGAAGACAAGAAACCATTCCTTACCATAGCCGGCGAGTGGAACGGACTTATGGAAGCGAAATGGCATGATAAAGTCGGTTTTTGATGATGCGATTGGTCGATGACTGATTCAGTTTGTTGTAGGAGACTGAAAAATTCGTAGATATTAGGGAGTTGGCAATAGTGAAAAAGCAAGTTAGGCCGATTAGTCAGCAGGAAGAAAACGAATCTAGAAAGCTATGGAAGGAAGTTACAGTTGGGTTGAAGGTGAACGACATAGATAGGGCCACTGCGGCCAAACAGTATCTAGAGAAGAAACAAAGAGATGAAGCCAAGGACAGAAAAGAAAAAGGTCTAGAATGGCAAACTAAGGTCAGTATTTGCAGTATTTTATAGGCTTGGTTCCTTGCTGGTAATTCATACCTTGAGTTCTTCATCACTAGAATTTTCTTGGTTTTTGGATTGATATTGATGGAACGGACTGGTCCTTGGTTATCTTCAAAAATTGAAATACGAATCTTGTTCCCTGAAACCAAGAAAGATTAAAAATCACAACAAAGGTTGCTGTGACGCGTTTCCGTAGCCAAGCTATCATCTTCAGAGAGATACTGAAGATAGTGAAGTATCTCTCTAAAGATGATAGCTTGGCTATCAAAAAGCGTTAGAGCAACCTTTGCTGTGTTTTTTAATCTTTCTTGGTTTCAAGGGACAAGATTTTTATTTCAATTTTTGAAGATAACCAAGGACCAGTCCGTTCCATCAATATCAATCCAAAAACCAAGAAAATTCTCAATCCTGTGGAATTTTCAGATTTAAATTGTTTACTTTGATAATTGAAATACAAATATTGTCCCCTAAAACCAAGAAAGATTAAAAACACAACAAAGGTTGCTCTAACGCGTTTCGGTAGCCATCATCTATCATCTTCAGAGAGATTAGCATTTCTCTGAAGATGATAGCTTGGTTATTATCATTTGAAGATAACCAAGGACCAGTCCGTTACACCAAAAGTTTACTTTGGTGTAAATGGGATATTTTTTTCTGTCAGTTGCTTGTCTTTTAACTGTCATTTGCTTGTCTTTTAAACAGTCAAATTTAGGATTGAATTGTTTCAGCTATTTACGAAGACGTCCGAGGATGGTTGGGAATTCATAAACCCCCTGAAGCAGAGGATATCAACGTTGACGACATCGAACACGTTAAAATGAATACCCGTCGTAATTCTAACCGTTTTATTTTATAACTATTTTTAAGGGATCCCAGAACAATTATTTTTTCGTATTTATAGTGAAGCTGTGATATCATGGAAAGATGTATGTATTGGATAAGTATATACTTTTAGTTCAATCGGTATTAAGTGGCTGCAGGACAGCATTTAGTATGTTTATCTACCTTATTAATTTTTTAAATTATTTGTAAATAATAATTGCATTTACTATTAAATTTTGAATTTTTAGCTTTTTTTGTAACATTTTATATGTTAACCTACCTGAGATGGGTGAAACAGTACAATCAAATGAAATTTGTATGTGACTTACTTCCATGCTGAATTCCTAGAATAAATAATAGAAACATATCAATCTTCTAATTGTGGTCTTTTGTGTACATTCAATGTTTTATTGTTCTTACAATGTGTACTCTTTCCTTCCCTCCCCACAATTTTTCTTAAATAAAATAAACGAAGACGACTACCCAAAGGATTTGTAGATTAATACTGAATGGGAAAGTGCAGGCAGAATCATCGAAGACTATAAAAATCTGATCGAGAAATCTCATTAGAACTTTTAAAATCGCAGCCACACTCTTCTGGAGTTTCAAAGTATGAAAGAAGTAACAAGAGTTGTGAACTTGCATGAATATTTATTTAAAGCAGCGGTCGGCAGTACGCAAGCCGCGAAGCTTCTTGTTCCGGCCCTCGGACAATTAGTGAAAGGAGCTCTTTTTTTAATCTTCAATTGTCGATAATCTGTGATCCTTAAACCTCCCAGGGTAATATGTAGCTCTTAAGCTGCTCCGAGCAAAAATAATTGCCACCACATATACTTTATAGCATGTTATTCCATAGACAGTTTTCCAACCGCAACACACTAGTGTATTGCCAGAAAGTTCTCGGGTGTGTCGTCAAAATATAAGATCATATAAATTAAAAAAAAAAATTTTGGTCATTAAAATTTTTAGATAGACATGAGGACGTCTTTTCAAAAATTTATTGGGCGCCCATGAGATTATGAGAATTTTCTTTTTTTTATCATCAAAAAATTCTTCGACAATGTGCCTCGCTCTTTTTTTGCACAATACCAAAAGTGTGTCACTTTAAAAAAAAAAAAAAGGTTGGTAAACACTGCCTTAGAAAAAATAATTTTAAAGCTTTATTTTCCCGCTCGCGATAAACTGATAATTTTTTTGGTGAAACGGAATGGTCCTTGGTTATCTTTAAAAACTGATATACGAATCTTGTCCACTGAAACCAACAAAAATTAAAAAACACAACACTTGCTCTAACGCATTTCGATAACCTATCTATCATTTTCAGAAATACTCGTATTTCTGTATCTTCAGAGAAACACGTTAGAGCAAGTGTTTTTTTTTTTTAATTTTTCTTGCATCTGAAGATATAGAGAATTAGTGTTAGAACAAGTGTTGTGTTTTTTTAATTATTATTGATTTCAAGGAACAATATTTGTATATCGATTTTTAAAAGAGTCATTGATAGTTTCAACTTTTTAACTAAAGCAATTTATTTACTGAAACAAATTATAAAATTTGTTTGTTGCGTCCTATTGATGATGTCTTTTATATTGTACAAATACTCTGGTTTCATTAATTAAAATTCAAAAATAAATTGTTCAGTTTCCTTGATGCTTCTCTAGATGGCACTAGTGACTAGTGTTTAGGGATGTCGATTCCTTTTTAAAATAATCGATTTTTGGAACGATTCGAATCGTGAGCAAAAGTATCGATTCCCGATAAAATTGGGTGCTGAAAGATCCATTTCCGATAAATCGCCTTGTTGGTGAAATTATTAAACATTTCTAATAAAAGAAAAATTGAATGATAATAATGAATTGGCGTAGTTTAATTTTGAAAGTTTTTTCTTGGATTTTAAACACTAATATTTATATTTTAATTATTTATTCCTAATTAGAAAAATCCTGTACATATTAATTTTCTGCTTTGTTTTTTATTTATGCATTTTTGGTTTTTTACGAAGATGTAGAAAGGGCATTCATTTATAAAAATATATTTAGAAATATGAAGTTTAAACTGGAAATTAAGGTGGAAATTTCTACTTTATTCTCCAAATTTCGACTTGTTTTGAGGAAATGTCATAGGTAAAGTCGAAATTTCGGCTTTAATCTCGCAAATTTCAACATTTTTTTTACGAAATTTCAAGATAAGTCGAAATTTTTTATTCTATGATTAAGTTAGGCAGATGACAGTTAAGCCCCACCAAACCTTATTCTAAGCATATATGTAATACTTCTATATGGCGTGTTTTGTACCTTCGATTGTGTTCAAAAGGCGCGATGGATATATATGTTTGTCTTTTTGGAGGACAGAATTTATTAACCAATCCCGCTTCTCGTCAGTTATCTTTGTTGTCATTCATTTATTAGTGTTCCCGCCCATCTTGTCATCTGTTCCCGCTATAAATGAATGAATGCTTGTCCTCCAAAGAGTACGACATATACTTTTATCTCACCTTTTTGGCAACGCATTTTGTAGTAGCGATTATACACAACATGCCATATAGAAGTATTACATATATGATTCTAAGCACCAACTCTTACAATTTAATATTGGCACTTAGCAGTAGGATACGTTCAGTAAATTCAATTTTTTATTACCCAAAATTTGGACTTTTTCTTGACATTTCAAGGTTAAAGTAGAATTTTTGAGAAAAAAATTCGAAATTTCGAGGTCAAAGTCCACATTTTACAAAAGCGTAGAAAGGCATTGATTAAAAAAAATTATACTTTGAAATTTCGACATTTTACAAAGGCGCAAAAAAGACAAATATTTTAAGAGATTTTAACTTTTTTCCTCGAAATGTCGATTTTTTTCGAAATTTCGACTTTTTTTCTCTAAATTTCGACTTTAATCTCGAAATTTCGGATCTAAACTCGAAATTTCGGCTTCTTGAAATTTCTACCTTTTTCCTAAAATTCCAAGATTAATCTCGAAATTTCGACTTTAATCTCGGAATTTCTACTTTGATATCGAATTTTTTCTCGAAATTTCGAGAATAAGTCTCTATAATAAGCACACTCTATGGTTAAATTAGGCAGACGACAGTTATGTCCCACCACTCCTCTTTCCCAACAATCTTGACGGTTGGTAGTAGGGTGCGACCAATAATTGTTATTTTTAATTAGCAAATTTTGGTCTTTTTCTTAGAAATTTTGACATTAAAGTTGAAATTTCGAAAAAAAAAGTCAAAATTTCGGGTTCTAAATAGAAATTTCGTGATTAAGATCAAAATTTCGAGAAAAAAGTCGGAATTCGAGAAAAAAGTCGAAATTTGAGAAAAAGTCGAAACTTCGACCTTATAAGCTCGAAATTTCGAGAAGAAGAGTCGAAATTTGAGAAAAACGTAAGTCAAAATCCCGAGAAAAAAGTAGAAATTTGAGAAAAAAGTCGAAATTTGTAGAAAAACGTCGAAATTTCGAGAAAAAGTCGAAATTTGATAAAAAGTGGAGATTTCGAGAAAAATATCGAAATTTTGAGAAAAAAAAATTGAAATTTCGAAAAAAAAGTCGAAATTTTGACTTTAAAGTCGAAATTTGACTTTAAAGTCGAAATTTCCAGAAAAATGTCTAAATTTCTGTATTAAGGTCAAAATTTCGAGAAAAAAGTTTAAATTTATGAAAAAAAAAAACGAAATTTCGCGCAAAAAGTCGAAATGTCAAGAAAAAAGTGAAAATTTTGAGAAAAAAAAGTCGAAATTTAAGAAAAAGTCGAAATTTTAAGAAAAAAGTCGAAATTTCAAGCTTAAAATCGAAGTTTCGAAAAAAAAGTCGAAATTTCTAAAAATAACATTTTTTTTAATCGATGTCCTTTTTACACCTTTGTAACATGTCGAAAAAGTTAAAATTTTCAGAACAAAGTCGAAATAATTTTCAGAAAAAAGCCGAATTTTAAGAAAAATGTCGAAATTTCGATACTAAGGTCAAAATTTCGAGAAAAAAGTCGAAATTTGAGAAAAAGTGGAGATTTCGAGAAAAATATCGAAATTTTGAGAAAAAAAAATTGAAATTTCGAAAAAAAAGTCGAAATTTTGACTTTAAAGTCGAAATTTCCAGAAAAATGTCTAAATTTCCATATTAAGGTCAAAATTTCGAGAAAAAAGTTTAAATTTATGAAAAAAAAAACGAAATTTCGCGAAAAAGGTCGAAATGTCAAGAAAAAAGTGAAAATTTTGAGAAAAAAAAGTCGAAATTTAAGAAAAAGTCGAAATTTCGAAAAAAAAGTCGAAATTTCAAGCTTAAAATCGAAGTTTCGAAAAAAAGTCGAAATTTCTAAAAATAACATTTTTTTTAATCGATGTCCTTTTTACACCTTTGTAACATGTCGAAAAAGTTAAAATTTTCAGAACAAAGTCGAAATAATTTTCAGAAAAAAGTCGAAATTTCGAGAAAAATGTCGAAATTTCGATACTAAAGTCAAAATTTCGAGAAAAAAAGTCGAAATTTGAGAAAAACTTCTGAATTTCGACAAAAAAACACGAAAGTCGAAATTTCGAGAAAAATTTCGAAGTTTCGATATTAGGGTCAAAATGTCGAGGAAAAAAGTCGGAATTTGAGAAACAAAAAACGAAGTTTCGAGAAAAATTTCGAAATTTCGAGAAAAAATCAAAATTTGAGAAAAAAGGTCAAAATTTCGAGAAAAAAGTCGAAGTTTTGAAAAAAAAGTCGAAATTTGAAAAAAAAAATCAAAATTTCGAGAAAAAAGTCGAAATTTCGAGCTTAAAATCGAAATTTGAGAAAAAAAGTCGACATTTCTAAAAATAGCATTTTTTTTTAATCGATTTCCTTTCTGCGCCTTTGTAACATTTCAAAAAATTTCAAATTTTCAGAAAAAAATCGAAATGTCCAGAAAAAATTCGAAATTTTGAGAAGAGTCGAAATTTGAGAAAAAAGTCTAAACTTGAAATAAAAGTCGAACTTTGAGAAGAGTCGAAATTTTTAAAACAAAATTTTTTTCAAATCGACGCCTTTTCTACGCCTTGGTAACATTTCGTTAAATTTCGATTTAAAAATTGAAATTTCAACTTTTTTTTTAGAAATTTCGACTCTAAAACTCCAAATTTCGACTTTTTTTTCAAAATTTTGATATTAAAGTCGAAATTTTGACTTTAATCTCGGATTTAGAGGAGAAAAAGTCAACATTCCTTGATAATTTTTTTTTCAAATTGATGTCCTTTCTACGGTCTTGTAATTTTTATTTCAAAAAAAGTAAATAAACTTTTTTCAAGTTTGGAGTGTATTTATTAATACGCGTGAAACGTTTTCAACCACTAAATTAAAGTTTTTAAAGACCGGTAACAGGTAATAAAATAAGGTAGAGTAATTTTTGTGAATATATGGTAATTTTAACTACGTATGTACGGAATTTTACCTTCAAATAGTATGGCAACACTGCACCGCAGTTTCTATTCAGTCAACGACATAATGAATGAAAAGAAATGTTAATGCTGCCATCTGTTGGCCTTTTAATGTAGCTATTAATAGTAGATGGAAGTAGATAATAACATAACGACATAAATACACTAACAAAACAAATAAAAAAAATTTCTCATGAAATTTACAGTGACCTGCATCTAAGATAAATCGATCCGATTCTTAAGATTTTTGAATCGGTCATTAGATCGATCCTATATTTGAGATCGATCTAAAAAATCGACCTTGAGACTTGAAAAAATCGATTTTTCTATTAATCGATTTCAGATCGACATCCCTACTAGTGTTAGCTTTCTTCAATATGATATTCTATGAACTTGTAAAATCAAGAAATTGATGTTTTATGGAAAGCTAACCTCATTTTTTTCCTCCATTTTATTTTATTAGAGATGCAGATACACAATAGAGTGTAAGAAACTGTTTTATACAAAAGATATTGGCCATGTCTAGCGATAGCTCCGATTCAGATGCGTTAACAAGCAAAATATTAACGACTTTCAGACCGGTGAGTATTTTAATGAGAAACATAGAGTCGCAATTATTGCAGCTTTGGATTCATCGAATTCAAAATTAAATGAATGGCGGTTGCGCATTATTTTAAATGTACTCGCGAGTATTTGCAGACCACCCGCCAGAGGTCTATTTGTTACTTTTAAGTTATTGAAGTGTTGCATGTAATTTTTGAACCTCTCATATTTTAATGCGAAAAAAGTAGCTCATTGAACGCAATTAACATTAAACAATGGTAGTAGTGTTTAAAAATTATTACGAATTATGATATATTCATATTGAAACTACAGTTAATACTTAGCATTTAAAAAATTTTGATGTACAAAAGTTGCACGCTTAAATTTCCATTAAAAAATCGACATTAATTTGCACTAACCCAGGAATGATTTCTCCTTAACTTCAAAATTAACCCAAATTGCAACAAAATCCAATTTCAGTACTAAAATTGATAATAAATAAAATGACTTTCTAGGAAATTATAAAGGAAGCCCTTAAAACTAAATTTTCCAATTCAAAAAACAAAATTAGTGAAGACGCTTTAGAGTTAGTTGCAGAACTATCAAAGATGCTAGTGATCGAAGCAACAGTTAGGGCACAAAAACTGGCATCTCAGGAAGATTCCACCAACATTACTTTAAATCATGTAGAAAATATACTGCCACAACTGGTAAACAAATTCATTTTATATGTTAAATGTACCTAAAACTGTTTTTGCAGATGCTGGATTTTCCATAAGAAAACACTTCAGTAAGATATTTTATTGCCTAATGTATTTGTATAAAGCTTAAAATAAATCCATGTCATTTGTACAATTTATATCTAAGAAGTCCTCATCATAAGTTTGTAGTTTAGCTCTACAGCTCTCCAATGGTGGAGGTTGGTTGTTTTGTGTTGCATTTTCCATTCCATCTCCACTATTTTCAAGGCCATCCGTTTCTGGCGTAGGTGGTGGATTAACCACATCTTCATCTTCACTTTTATCCACTTTTGTTAAACCTCCTAATACTTCGGCTTTTTTCAGCAAAACTGGTAGCATCTCCACTTGAGCTGCAGCTAAAATAAAAACGTTATTAATTGACACAAAACACATCCAATAACTTGCCTGTTTCTTGTTTAAGTTTATCTAATTTTTGCTTCTGTTTTTTCTTGAGGTGACTTTTATGTTTTTGTCTCTCTTCATCAAATATTGTCCTTACTTGTTGATGAGTTAACTCACCATCATGTCTAACTAAGAAAAGAAAGACGCCACCGGGAGTTCTGCGCCTCGTCTGGTTCTACAATGCACCTAAATTTAATAACATGGTCAATATGAAACGCATCGTTACCATTATGAGCATTCCACCATCTTTTTCTATTTTCCTAGTTTCATTAAACAGCTTAAAACACTTTTCTTTGCCAACTACCTTTAGGACATTCACTGTAACAAAACAAATGTATTGTCACTTAAAAATAAAAATTGAACTTACAAATTAAGTCTTCTTTCTCTTCAAATAGTTTATTTGCTATATCCTTGGCTATTTCCTCCAACGAATTATCCATGGTGACTTTCAGATCTAAAATATTTCTTTTCTTCCCTTTACTAGATTTATTGCTATCGCTACTTTTATTCCTCTTCCCCAGTCTTAGGTGCACATTTTTCCTATCGCTTCTCGATCTCTTATTTGTAAACCTCTCCTCATTGTTATAATATTTAGCCCCCATAGTGTAATCGTAAGTTTCAACATCCCGCGATCTATCTTTTTTTGTAACATCACAGCTGTTGAGAGTTTCTGCCAGGACATCCTCTTGCACCCTAGTACTCCAGATGTCGTACTTTTTTCGCGCGCTGCTTTGAGTGCTGGGCCGTATTAATTTGGGTTTTTTAATCCTTTTTTACTTTGGGCGCGCCCGTGTCACTATCTTCGGATTCGCTGGACTGTAATTCTTCCTCGCTTTCGGATTCGATGGGAGCTGGGGCGAATCGACTGGGTTGCTGCTCAACTGCGTAATTGGGGGGTCGCTCTAGCGGCGTATAATCGTTTGATGCGTTCGAAGTATCTGATAACTGAACAAAAGAGTTAAGGTGAGGGAAATGTGGTTGTTAGAATTTACCTCGCCGTCTTCTAACTCTTCAACAATTATCTCTTCTTGATCCATTGTAACTGGTGAAGAATTATTTTACGTTTTATGGTTTTATTGAGAATTGGGAATAAGTTGACAATAGAATTACAGAATAGTTCTGAAAGCAATAGTATGGTAGATGTGAAGTAGCAACTTCGACATTTGAGCTATAGATCAGTTTATAGAAATCCCATGAGTTATAATAAAAACATAGAAGTTTGTAGTTCAAAGAAGTTTTCCAAGGTTATTAACACTGTTAGGTTTTTTAAAACATTTTGTATTTTTTTTTTACAAAATTTCTCAAATTTAAACCCGAAATACAAAATTATTTTGCGATTTTTCTCCTAATTGAAATTTTTCCGATTCCTATTTCACATTTACTTCTTTTCCAAAGGTTTCATTGTAAATTCAAAATTTAGTTATTATTTTTTGAGTTAAATGCACTTTATTTTCGAGATTCCCATCTTATTCCTGGACTTCTTCTAAATTGTAAATTCGTATTTTTTATAAATTAACTTTTTTTAATGTAGACTTTTACACATTTTTTTTCAGATTTTCGACATTTTTGGCAATTTCCAAAAAAAGCAACTCAAAAGTTATTGACATAAAATTATAGAGAAATTTAAAAAGAAGCTGGTTTTTGGATTCTACCTTTAAAATTTTGAGAACAAGATCGAATTTTACTCTCAAAAATTCCAGAAAAGTACAAAATTTTTCTCTAAAACTTGAAATCTTAGTAAAGAAACTAAAAAGAGAAAGAGTGAGGAGTGAGAAAGAGTGATTTTTTAAATATTAAGTGTCACAAATCGGCTCTAAATTAGACGTAAATAGATATTTTTTGGTAAAAAGGAATGGTTCTTGGTTATCTTCAAAAATTGATGTACAAATCTTGTCCCTTAAAGCCAAGAAAAATTAAAAAACACAACAACAGTTGCTTTAACGCGTTTCGATAGCCAAATATGTATATTTTAAGAAAAAAGTCGAATTTTCAAAAAAAATCATTTATATAAAAACCTTTATGTTTCTAATACTAAAGTCGACATTTCCAAATTAAGGTTGGATTTGAAGAAAAATATAATGATTTGACAATTTCTTATTTGCCAGTGTGAAGTCAAATTTTAAAAATAAATCCTAAATTTTCGAATTGCATTCGAAATTAAAAGTCAAAGATAATTTGATTTAAATATTTTCAAATAGTTTTACGAGACGCGTGGAATTCACTTAGTTTGGAACCTAAACTGTTTTTTTTTTTATTGCAATAAAGATGGCGGCAATGACATCACTTAGCGAATAAACGTCACGGGATCTATTTTTGACAATTGCAAATGAATTGTGTTTCCTTATAACTTATACACCTTGGTTATGTAAAACGTAAATGTCAAGTGTCAACCGTTAATCAAAATCCAGTAATCCAACGAATCGTTATCGTCAGCTGAACCGCTCCATTTAATAAATTTTGTGTATTTTCCACTTTATACATGTGATTTTAATGTAAATTGTCCAATGAGCGATTCCTTAGAAGGGAGCGAAGGCGCTCCCGAAGCACAAAACGTAACAATCGTGGACTACAACGCCTTCAAGAATTACATCCTGAAGGCGGCCACCGTTCTTTTACCCGAAGACGACAGTCAAGCAGAACCAACAAACCTAGTCGCCGCCCTCGACGACAAAGCAAATCAAGAATGCATCCGCAAATTTCTAAGTGACCCCCAAGTATGCACCTTATACATCCAGAGAAATTCATCCAAAGGTAAGCCGGATGAGTCATCATGGCGCTTGTCATTTTTTGTTCCTTTTTAGACGATGACAGCGATCAGGCGCCCGAAGGCGAAGAAGAAAAAGAACCTGTCACGTATGTTATCACCAATGAGGTTCATTATTCCAATTCCAAGATATGCAGCTTGGTTTGCATCAAGAGGGGAGCCGTTATTGAAGCTGATAAGAGCATCCGGGCGCAAGTTCGGATGCTGAATTTTAGCGATGGGTCCCCGTACGAAATACTTCATTCTTACATCAGTAAAACCGTTGCGCCGTTTTTCAAATCTTACGTTAAAGAATCTGGAAGGGCCGACAGGTAGGAGAATCATGTTTGCAATTAATTATATAAATTTGAGATCGGAAAACTTGCTGGATTTGCAAAAAAAATTGATGAGTAGAAACAAACGTAAAAATCCAAAACAAAATTCCTTGTATTTTTAAAAAGAAAAGTAGTCGTTGCAAGATTAAATCTGAAGCTGAAAGAATTATGTAGTCTGGATTTGAGGTGGGTTGCCTAAAGTTTAGGCTAGCACTTAGGCCACTTTCTGGGCCCATTGTGCTATCCCCAACATTGAGGTGTCCTTGGGCATTCATTCAGCCACCCAACCTTGTTGAGAAAGTGAAGAATGTCCCTTGGATGCGCCTCTCTCAAACTGACCACACTAGGCCAGAAGTCCCCCACTGTGGGTTTTCTGATTGATGCTAGTGACGGGCAGTGACACATCACATGCTCGACATTCTCATCTTCTAAACGTCCCCTACAACTCGGGTCATTTCCATTCTGTGGAGGTGTTTGTTTAATCAACAGTGATCTGTCCAAATGGCTACAAGTTTCCTGAAGGTATTTCTTAAAAATTGTAGGCATAATTTTGCCCATTCCCTGCACTGCATTCTAATGAATGCGTGAGTTTGTCGGCATGTTGTTATTGATGCCCATTTGAATTTCTTCGTTAAGTAGGGATCTTACGGTTGATCTAGCCAGAGCAAGTGTTGCTTCTGGTCCAACGAATTGTCCCTCCGAACCTTTCCTCCTCAGTTTGTCACCGCGTTCGTTTCCCTCTTTCCCAGAATGTCCTTTGATCCATATTAGATCAGCTGCATTCTCCTGTGATAGACGTTCTAAAGCTAGGTGGTAGTTCTATGCCAGTGCTGAAATTTCACATTCCTCAGAGCCTTAAGGCCTGCTTGGCTATCCCTCTTTATTTGGATATATTTTCCTGTAATGTTCAGTTACGTCTTTTGTTGAGTATGTATCTAAATTAATACTTAATTTAGGTTCACGTCTTCTAAGAAGATTCCTGTTCCAGTGCCCATATTTGTTTTGGATCCATCCGTGTATGTACTTAGGTCTGGTATCTTTGCCTGTAGTTTACATTTTGATATGGTAGAAATATGTAGTGTTTGGTAACTAATCCATAATTTACAATATAATTCCTGGAACTAAAAAAGCCAATAAATTATAATAATATAAAAAGAAAAAAATTTAGATTTTACAGTAAAGTTGACAGTTCTAAATTAAATTTGAGATTTCAGAAAATCCAATCAATTAGAGGAAAAGTTGAGCCGAGTAATGACTGCTTATAATGAACCCTATTATTATGATTTTTTTTTTATAAAGAATTAATTTGCAATGTATAGGCATATTACATTATTATTATTATTATTGGGTTAATCAGTATTGTTTAATATGAAATTTGCTTATAACGAGTCTATTTCTTTAGTCCCCTGAGGTTTGTTATAAGCTGACAACACTGTATTTGAGTTTAATTTCAAAATTTTTTCATTAAATTGGAAATTTTATGAATTTTGTTTATGTGCATTTTAAAATTATTTGGAAATATTTCCTGTTTTTTCAAAATTGGGAATTAACAGTGTTAAATTTTTATATTCTTTGTAAAGTTGAGCACTAATTCGAAATTTTGAAATTAAGTTCCAACTGTTGTGAGAAAACATAACATTTTCAGACAAAGTGTAAATTTTGAGACAGAATTTGAAAAGACAACCTGACTTCATTATAAAAATTTACACTTTTTGAATAAACCAATTGAGAATTTTTAAGTGAGTTTAAGTTGTTAACTTTTGTGGCATTTTCAGAGATGGGGACAAAATGGCGCCCTCTGTGGAAAAAACCATTGCCGAACTAGAAATGGGTCTCTTGCACCTTCAACAGAACATCGACATACCAGAGATAACGCTCCCAGTTCACCCTTACGTAGCAACTGTGATAAAGCAGTGCGCTGATGAGGGCAGAAGGCCTAAAGTGGCCGATTTCAGTGACTACTTCGAAGACTCCAACTTCCTCAATCAATTGCAGCATGGCGTCAACAGATGGATCAAAGAAATCCAAAAGGTGACCAAATTGGATCGGGACCCTTCCTCTGGAACGGCGTTACAAGAGATCAGCTTTTGGCTTAATTTGGAGAGGGCGCTTCATCGAATTCAGGAGAAGAGGGAGAGCTTGGAAGTTACGTTAACTTTAGACATTCTAAAGCATGGTAAACGGTTTCACGCTACTGTGTCAGTTTGATACGGACACGGGGCTAAAACAGGCCATAGCTACCGTAAATGATTACAATCCGCTGATGAAAGATTTTCCTATAAACGATTTGCTGTCAGCGACTGAGCTTGAGAGGATTAGGTCAGCTGTACAACTGATTTTTAGTCATTTGAGGAAAATCAGATCCACCAAGTATCCAATTGTTCGATGTCTACGATTGGTTGAAGCCATTTCCAGGGATCTGGGGGCGCAACTTCTGAAAGTATTAGGAACAAGAAGACTGATGCACATCGCTTTTGAGGAATTCGAGAAAGTCATGATCCAATGTTTTGAGGTTTTTGCCATCTGGGAAGATGAGTATGAAAAGCTGCAAGCACTCCTCAGGTAATTATAGTTTGTTTTTTTTTAATTCGACTTTTAACATAAAATTGGACCTTCAAATTCCAATTTGAAATTTCGTCTTTTTCTTCAGATTTTAGATTTGAATTGATTTTTTTTTTTTTTCGAAACTTCAATTTATCTAAAATTGTGACTAAAATCTGCAGATTTCGCCTGAAATTCAAAACATCATTTCTACGCCCAAGATGGCGAATATACTAATATTTCGAAACTTACATTACAAAATTTCGAATACTTTTCTTTGCTTTCAGAGATATCGTTAAGAAGAAGCGGGACTGAGCAGATGAAAATGGTGTGGCGCATCAACGCCCAACACAAAAAACTTCAAAACCGAATGGAGCACATGCGTAAATTCCGCAGGCAACACGAGCAGCTTCGAACGGTCATAGTCCGCGTGCTTAGACCATCAGTTCGCAAACCTATAGAAGGGGAGGAAGTTGATCCCTCCAAAGCCACCTTTTCTCTGGACGCAGCTGACGCTAACGCCATAGAAGAAGTGAACATCGCCTACGAAAACGTCAAAGAAGTGGACTGCCTGGATATCTCCAAAGAGGGCGAGGACGCTTGGGACGCCGCCGTTCAAAGATACGAGGAGAGAATCGACCGGGTAGAAGCCAGAATCACCGCACATTTGCGCGACCAGTTAGGAACGGCGAAGAACGCAAATGAAATGTTCCGCATCTTCTCCCGTTTTAATGCGTTGTTCGTGCGCCCTCACATCAGAGGCGCGATCCGCGAGTACCAAACCCACCTGATCCAGCGCGTGAAAGACGACATTGAAGCCTTACATGAGAAATTCAAGGTGCAGTACCCGCAATCCAACTGCGCGAAGATCAGCAAAGTTAGGGACTTACCACCTGTCGCTGGATCCATCATTTGGGCCAAACAAATCGACCGTCAGCTGACCACTTACTTGAGGAGAGTCGAAGATGTTTTAGGTAAAGGTTGGGAGAATCACATCGAAGGACAAAAGCTCAAAGCAGATGGTGACAGTTTTCGGCTGAAGCTGGACACCCAGGAAATTTTTGATGATTGGGCCCGGAATGTCCAACAGAGGAATTTAGGTGTATCTGGGAGGATTTTCACCATTGAAGCAGTGAGAGCTAGAAGCGGCAGAGGCAATGTTTTGAAGCTGAAAGTGAATTTTCTGCCAGAAATCATAACTTTAGCTAAAGAAGTTAGGAATTTAAAATGCTTGGGATTCAGGGTTCCGTTGGCGATCGTCAATAAGGCTCATCAAGCCAATCAGCTGTATCCATTTGCCATTTCTTTGATCGAGAGTGTTCGTACTTATGAGATGACACTTGAAAAGGTTTGTATTTTTTATTAATTGTTCATATTTTTGTGTCCTAGTCAGATAGATTGAAATTAATTTTGAACTCGTTATTAGCTCACAAGCAGGAGTAGCATTCAAAGTGGTACAAAGGTAGCTTATTAGTCATTAGCATGATTTGTTGTAATTTGGGAGGGCTCTTTTAGAAAGTGTACAGTTGGGACCTTAAATGCGAAATTTTGGCCATTAAAAGTAAAAATTTCCACTTGAGGTTGAAGTCATAACTTTATACTCATATTTTCATCTTCATTCTCTAAATTTCAGATCAAAGAAGCAATTTCAAGATTAAAGTTAAAATGGAGACATTTAAAACGAAATTTTGATTTTAAATTTGCAATTTTGACTTTTCCAGAAGTTTTGAATTTAAGATTAAATTTTGGGTATAAAGCTTAAAATTAAAGAAGAAATTTATTAACAAAAGTCAAAATTTGGAGGAAAAAAATTGCAATTCCTAGAAGAAATATCAGGAAATTCAAATTAAAATCCAAAAGTCAAAATCTCTCGTTTAAAGAGGAAATTTGAAAAAAATATCAAAATTACAATTATCGAAATTAATCAAAACAATTTCAAATATAATCTAAAAATTTCCCGAAAAAAAAATCAAAATTAAACTAAAAACAGAATCAAAACTTAGTGAAACCTTCGCTTTAAAGTAAAATAAAAAAACTGCAATGCAATTTCAGTATATTTCATTTTAAGATTTTGGGAAAATATTTCAGATAAATCTTTAAAAAGTCAAGAAGTCAAAATTTCAAATTTAAACTCAAAACTTATGAAAAAGAAAGGTTTAAATTGAAAATTTTGAGAAAAAAGTTGATATTTTCGAGAAAAAATGTGAAACTTATAAAATTATTTCACTGAAATTTTCAATTTAAAATGGAGAATGTAAAATAAAATTAAACTTTTTGCGTTAAAAGAGTCGAAATTTATTTACAAAACAAGTTTTTTAAATTTTGAAAAACCATAAGTTCTAAATTAAAATTTAAATGTCAAGAAAAGTCAATCTCAAGAAAAAAATAAATTTTTTTCTTTTAAAATTTGTTTTAGAAAAAAAAGGATAAATAAAAAGAATTTTGAGAAAAAAGTGGAAATTTTGATAATCGCGTAATATGATTATTGAATCGGAAAAATGATTTTTTGATATTAACTTTGGTGAGAAATATTTCTTACTTATTGTCATTGCAGCATTAAATATGTAATTATAAAATGCACTCCTAATTATAGCATTTACATAGGCATGCTAATACAAAAATATGGAGAAATTCAACATTTTGTCAACTTATTTACGCACTTGATGACTATTTCTAAAATGTAGTGGTTTGAATTCGTGTGTTTGTAAAAAATAAAAGATTATTCTGTTATAAGTGTGTGGTACGTTTTAGTTTGTTTACAATTTTAAGAAACTCGACAAGAAATGAGAACCAAGGAGTCTTAAGTCGAGAAGTGGTATAAAGAGGAAAGAACCCCAGTACAAGCTCAAAATTATTTTGAATTTCTCCTATAATATAAATGTTAAGTGCTTCTATTTGGCATAAATTAATAAGTTCCCCTCCCCCGGCTTAAGTAGTAAAAAAAATAAAATGTTTAAAAATGGTTCTGCTTCCTTTAAAAAGGTGTTCTGTAATAAAATTGCTTTGAAATATTAGAGCAACTCTTACATTTCATGTTTAAAATGGTGTTTTATTAAGTTTCTAATAATTATTGATTTACGAAGCGTTGTTCTAATAATTTCTCCTACTCATTCCAATCATTTCTGCTACTCATTGTACTGATTCCTGCTATTTACTGTTTCAATACCTTCTGTGATTGGTTATTGTATAATTTTTGTATTGCGCATACTTCTCCAAGTGTGAGTCTTATTAATTTTTCCTAGATTGAGGACAAGTCCAGCATTATTCCTCTGGTATCTGGTATGCGAAAAGAGGTCCAACAATTAATAGCCGAAGGTATCCAACTAGTTTGGGAAAGCTACAAACTCGACCCCTACGTCCAAAGACTCTCAGACACAGTCGTCAGCTTCCAAGAACGAGTGGAAGAACTAGTGATCGTCGGCGAACAGCTAGAAGTTGATTTAAGATCACTAGAAACGTGCCCATACTCCGCAAACACCTTCGCCGACATCTTATCCAAAATCCAACGAGCCGTCGACGACCTCTCATTAAAACAATACTCAAACCTCCACATCTGGGTCAACCGCTTAGACGAAGAAGTCGAAAAAACCCTAGCCCGCCGCCTCCAAGCTGGCATCGAAGCCTGGACCGAAGCCTTGAGCGGCAAAAAGAAGGAAATCGACCACAGCATGGACACGGACGCTCCCGCGCAACCCACTCACAAGCCAGGCGGTGACCCACAGATTCAAATCGTAGTGCACGAAGTCAGAATTACTAACCAAACAATGTATTTGTATCCGAGCATCGAAGAGGCCAGATTTCAGATTATGCAACAGTTGTTTGCCTGGCAGGCCATCGTTTTGTCTCAGCAGCGGCTGCAGAGCAGTCGGTACCAGGTGGGGGTGGATAAACCCGTCACTGAAACCTACAGGAATATTCTGACGAAGTTGCCCCAGGGGTCAGCACCTATTGAGAACGCCTACGGGGCCATCGCCTCGAAGATCGCTGAAATTCAGAACTATGTCAATGAGTGGCTCACTTACCAAACGCTGTGGGATCTACAAGCAGAAAATCTGTATGGAACATTGGGAGATGACATCAGTTTGTGGATGGAATGTCTAAATGATATAAAGTAAGTATTTTGTTTTTAACTTTAAATTGAAGAATCTTGCAAAATGAAATTTTTAATGCAACCGTCGTAGCTTCCAGGCTCATCCGTATTATATCAATTGACTGATTTTGCTGAATTGCTTTTTCCTCCTTAGAAAAACAAGAACCACTTTCGACACCTCTGATACTCGCCGTGAGTTTGGTCCTGTTGTCATAGATTTCGCCAAAGTCCAAAGTAAGGTCTCCCTCAAGTACGACTCTTGGCACAAGGAAACTTTAAGTAAATTCGGCTCTTTATTGGGCACTGAAATGGTCACATTCCACGAAACCGTTTCCAAATCCCGTTCACATCTAGAACAGCAAAGTATCGAGGCTGCGAGCACCTCGGACGCCGTCAGTTTCATCACATATGTACAGCAGTTGAAGCGAAACATGAAGGTACTTTCTTAACCGGTTTAAACCTCAATAACAGACATTTCGTAGGCTTGGGAGAAACAAGTTGAGGTCTATAGGGAAGGTCAAAGGATTTTGGAACGTCAAAGGTTCCAGTTCCCTTCATCTTGGCTCCACGTTGAGAATCTAGAGGGCGAATGGGGTGCCTTTAACGAGATTATTAAACGCAAGGACTCTTCGATTCAAACGCAGGTTGCAAGTCTTCAGCAAAAGATTGTTTCTGAGGATAAAGCTGTGGAGACGCGCACAAATGATTTCTTGGGAGATTGGGAGAGGAGCAAACCAGTTGAAGGCCATCTTAGGCCGGATGAAGCTCTCACTCAACTGCAGCTATTTGAGAGCAAGTTCGCGCGACTGAAGGAAGAACGGGATAACGTCGCCAAGGCGAAAGAAGCTTTGGAATTACAGGTATATAAATCGATAGTGAAGTCAGTGGAAATATTCTTTCCTTTGTTAAATGAGACCTTGATCATAGTTCACACTTTACGAAGTAACGATATTTTGAACTATTTATAAATTTCTGCAAAAATTGAATAACCACCAACATTAGCGGGAAAAAAAATGTATAAGTTTGAGGAATTCTGGATATCCAAAAACACTTGTCAGAGTGTCAGATGGATTTTGCAAATCTAGAAACACTAGAGACATTGGAATTTGTAAACATTTCAATCCACCTTCAAAAGTTTTAGGAAGTTCTTGGAAATGGAGAAATTTGATCGAGTATTTTGTAATTTGTAGTCGTTTGTCGATGCTGGCTATTTGTTTATATGCCTCTGCATATTTTCTGAAACCTCGTTAAAGTTAAAAAAATATATATGAAAAATAAAAAATTTAACGTACCCAAACATAAGCGTTTGGTAAACATAAAGCTCATGAGCTGTTTCAGGATCTAATTTTTGTAATTAGCAGTCATTTTGTGTTTAAAAATTTGGAGAAAAATTTTTGTAATGTTGCAAGTTCGAAAAAACAAACTCGAAAATTATATAAAGTATTCAAAATTTCGAGTTCAAAATACAAATATCAGAAGAAAGCAGACATTGGAAGTACAAACTTGGAATTACAAGAAAAAGGCCAAAATGTCCAGATAGACCGCAGTCCTACAAATTCAATAAAACATTTCAATTTTCTGAGCTATATTTTGAAATTAAAGTCTTGAGACAGAATTGAAGGTTTTGAGAAAATCTAGAAAAACTCCAAATAAGAATTCTCGTTTCAAGTAAGTAATTTTTTTTGAATTTCTTGTCAAAATTTCAGGAAAAAGTCTCAATTTTTGGTAAACAAAAATTTTGAGGGTAAACATTTTGACAAACGTTTTTATACAGTCATAATTTCGGGATTAAACTAAAAATTTTTCTTCAGAAAAAAGTTTTGAGTTCAAAATAGGCAAAATTTCGTGATAGTCAACATTTCATAGAAAAAACTGAATTTCGAAATTGAATCTAAAATTTCCACTTTGGAAAAATTTTTGAAGTAGTATAAATATTTAAAGTCTAATTGTAGAGTGTTGAGCTAAATTTTGTTACTTAGAAGTTAATTTTTTAAGAAAAAAATTGGAAACTAGGAAAAGCTTAAAATCTTTCGACCATGTTCGAGTTCAATCTAAGGGTGGAAACGCCATACAGTTCATAAAAGTAGTTTTCTTAGTCATGAACCTTTGGCATTGTAGAAGACTGTTACACATTGCTCATTTTTTTTATCAGGAACCAGGTGGTGTCAGTACCAGCGAAGACCGCATGCAAGTGGTATATGAAGAGCTTCAAGACCTGCGTGGCGTTTGGTCCGAGCTCTCCAAAATCTGGACCCAAATCGACGAAACCAGGGAAAAACCTTGGCTTTCCATCCAACCTAGAAAACTCCGTCAACAACTGGACGCGATGTCTGCCCAACTGAAAGAACTCCCCGCCCGCTTGCGTCAGTACGCCTCCTACGAATACGTCAAGAAGACTCTCCAGAACTACACCAAAGTCAACATGATGATCATAGAACTGAAATCTGATGCGCTGAAGGAGAGACACTGGAAGCAGCTGATGAAGCAACTCAGGGTCAATTGGGTGCTCTCTGATTTGACCCTCGGGCAAGTCTGGGACGTGAACTTGCAGAAAAACGAGGCGGTCGTCAAGGACATCATCCTGATCGCCCAAGGCGAGATGGCCCTTGAGGAATTCTTGAAACAAGTTCGGGAGTCTTGGCAAACGTACGAATTGGACCTGATCAACTACCAGAACAAGTGCAAGTTGATCAGGGGCTGGGACGATCTCTTCAACAAAGTCAAGGAGCACATTAATTCCGTGGCGGCTATGAAACTCTCTCCGTATTATAAAGTTTTTGAAGAGGAAGCGCTCACCTGGGAGGAGAAATTGAACAGAATCAACGCCCTATTCGATGTTTGGATCGACGTCCAAAGACGATGGGTTTATCTGGAGGGAATCTTCTCCGGAAGCGCCGATATCAAGACGCTGCTACCGGTGGAAACCTCGCGATTCCAGAGCATTAGCTCAGAGTTTTTGGGATTGATGAAGAAAGTTAGCAAATCACCGATGGTGATGGACGTGCTTAACATACCTGGGGTACAAAGAGCTTTGGAGCGTCTTGCGGACTTATTGGGTAAGATTCAAAAGGCTTTGGGAGAGTACCTGGAGAGGGAGAGAACGTCTTTCCCCAGATTCTATTTCGTGGGGGATGAAGACTTATTGGAAATCATTGGAAACAGCAAGAATGTCGCCAGATTACAGAAACATTTTAAAAAGATGTTCGCTGGAGTCGCATCCATACTTTTGAATGAAGATAACACAGTTATTACTGGCATTGCGTCCAGAGAAGGCGAAGAGGTGAGTTCCTCTATTTTTATGGTTAAATTACTGCTGTGTCAGGTTTTCATTTTGGTATTTGTCAAATTCATATATTTTTTGCTTACATTTTATTATTAACATTGGAAATTTCGAGCTTAAGGTTTAAATTTATTTTTTGGGACTTTAAGAAATAGAAATTTCCAAGATTTTCTATTTTTTAGAAAGTAGAACCATAAAATTTCACTTTTTTTAAATTTCAACTCTTTTACCAACATTTCAAGTTTTCTATTTCGAAACTTTTGGCCAAAATGGCAAAATCTCTTTAAGGTTCCTTTCCCAAAATTTTAAAGTTCTGAGAAATTTGCCTTTTAAAATTAAATTTGAAATGTTTTCCTTAAACTCGAAATTTGAGCAAATAATAATCATTTCTACTTCAAGATCTAACCTGAGGCTATTTTCCAAAAGTTTTGAGTCGAAAATTTTGAGAAAAAAGTTGAAATTTTATGAAAAAATCTAAATTTTTGTATAAAGTCAAAATCTGGATTAAAATCACATTTTTAAGAGTGAAGTCAAAATTTGATCTGAAACAATGGGATTAAAGTCAAAATTCTGAGACCTTGAAAATTTGAAAAGTGAAATTCCAATTTTTGATTTTAAATTTAACATCAGATTTTCGACTAACCCAAACTTTTGAGTGGAAAATCAAAATTTTGATAATAAAGTTCAGGATTCGAGATAAAGCTGAATATCTGAAAAAAATTTGTTTTCATTAAATTGATCTTAGTCCTGTAAGATCTCAAAATTCACAGATTAAGTGAAATTTCGAGAAAAAAACTAAATATCTGAAAAAATGTGTTTTCATTAAATTGATCCTAGTCCTGTAAGATCTCAAAATTCACAGATTAAGTGAAATTTCGAGAAAAAAACTAAATATCTGAAAAAATGTGTTTTCATTCAATTAATCTTAGTTCTATGCTTTCGTAACAAAATTTTGTAAAAACTTTTTCGACTTATAGGTGAGATTCAACACCCCAGTGTCGACCATCGACTATCCAAAAATAAACGAATGGCTCACTCTAGTTGAGAAAGAAATGAGAGTCACTCTGGCCTCCCGCTTGGCACAAGCCGTCCAAGACATCAAACAATTCAAAGATGGTATCGACCCCCAGCTTTACATGCAGTGGGTGGACAAGTACGAGGCCCAAATTGTCGTTCTAGCTGCCCAGATCCTCTGGAGCGAGGACGTGGAAGCCGCCCTTGTTAAAATGAACAGTGAACCGCAGAAAGGCCCTTTAGAAAAAGTCCTGCAACAAGTCGAGAATACGCTCAATGTTTTAGCTGATTCAGTTCTGCAAGAACAACCCCCGCTGAGGCGGAAGAAACTCGAGCACCTCATCAACGAGTTCGTCCACAAGAGGACGGTGACTAGGAGGTTGGTGGCCAACGGCGTCTGCAGCAACAAGGCGTTTGAGTGGCTATGCGAGATGCGTTTCTATTTTGACCCTAGACAGAGCGAGGTCTTAAAACAACTCACCATTCATATGGCCAACGCTAAATTCTACTACGGGTTTGAATACTTGGGTGTCCAAGATAAACTGGTTCAAACGCCTTTGACAGATCGCTGCTATTTGACCATGACGCAAGCGCTGGAAGCCAGATTGGGTGGTTCTCCGTTTGGTCCCGCTGGTACCGGAAAAACTGAGTCGGTGAAAGCGCTTGGCAACCAACTTGGTCGTTTCGTTCTGGTCTTCAACTGTGACGAAACCTTCGACTTCCAAGCGATGGGGAGGATCTTCGTCGGTCTCTGCCAAGTTGGAGCTTGGGGTTGCTTTGATGAGTTCAACAGATTGGAAGAGCGGATGCTATCGGCGGTTTCCCAGCAGATACAAACGATTCAGGAAGCGTTAAAGTCGCAGATGGAGGCCAACGGGAAAAACGCCTCCTCAGGAAGTAAGTTTCTCCTTCGTTTGGTTCAGTTGTTGCATTTGGGAAAATTCCAGGTATCAGCGTTGAATTAGTTGGGAAGCAAGTGCGTGTATCTTCGGACATGGCGATTTTCATCACGATGAATCCTGGTTATGCTGGAAGGTCGAATCTCCCTGATAACTTGAAGAAGCTCTTCAGGTCTTTAGCCATGACGACACCAGATCGTCAACTTATTGCCGAAGTTATGCTGTTTTCGCAAGGGTTCCGCACCGCCGAAAAGTTGGCCTGCAAAATCGTACCTTTCTTCAAGTACTAATCATGATCTGTGTTGTCAATAGCTAACGTTTCCGTTTTTTAGGTTATGTGATGAACAGTTATCCAATCAATCACATTACGATTTTGGGCTCCGAGCCTTGAAATCCGTTCTTATCTCAGCTGGTAATGTCAAGCGCGATCGTATTCAGAAAATTAAAGAAGGGATGACTCAAAGGGGTGAAACCAATATTGATGAAGCTAGTATAGCGGAGAATCTCCCTGAGCAGGAGATCTTGATTCAATCAGTTTGCGAAACCATGGTGCCAAAATTAGTGGCTGAAGATATTCCTCTGCTTTTCAGCTTGTTGAACGACGTTTTCCCCAATGTACCATACACTAGGGCCGAAATGAAAGGTATTCGTACCATTCTCGATTTTAACTTTTACATAAATCTTTTTTAAAGGCTTAAAGGATGAAATACGTAAAGTTTGCCAAGAAGAATATCTAGTTTGTGGCGAAGGTGACGAGCAGGGATCAGCGTGGATGGAGAAGGTAAATTTAATTTCTTGATTTTAATTTAAGATATAGATATTTGCACCATTTTATTACATGCTGCACAGAAAACGTTTGTTGGGGAAACATGGGTAGAAAAGGTACTAAAAAATGTTTTTATTTTTTCCTATATTGCTAGGCAATTTGTTAAATAATATAAAATATATCAGGGGTGGCCAACCTCATTACAAATGTGGCTTTAAACTCTAAATTGCGACGTTTTCAAAGATTTTCACCTTTTTTTTTAAATTAAGACTTTCAGAGTCAATTGTGTTATCCTTACAAATTGAAATCCAAAAATTCAAAATTTTGACATAAAAATATCGAATTTACACATTTAAAATTAAAACTAATTTGTAAATAAAATAAATAAAGGACCTATTCATCTTGTGTGGGACACATGTCTGCCTCTATATGTCCGAAGTCCAGAACTGCCAGCAGGATTTAGGTAGCGTTTTAAATAAATTTAATTGACCGCCGCTTTACCACCCAAATATGGTCAACAATGGGGCTTTTTTCCCATCTTTATTTGTACATGTTGAAATTGCCTTATGTCGTTTATGATCGACCAAAAATCGTTTTGCGATCGACCGGTCGATCGAGATCGACTTGTTGGCCATTCCTCGATTATATTTTAACTCTGCTTGTGCCTACGCATGACTCGCTGTTATTTGCTTGAATGCTTTCTTTCCTCTTTTATTTTATTTATATTTTTTTTTGTTCATGTTCCTATTTTTTTCATTTTGTGTCTACGTTGATAACTTTCATCCTGAAGCCATCATTTTTTCCTTTTTTATTGTATTTAAAATAAAAGCCACACCTTACCCTAACTCGAACTTTTGAGGAACCAAGGAAAAAATGGAAATTCCTTAAAACTCTTAATTTTGAAACAAAATTAATTCTGGAACTTCGGTTTTAAAATCTAAAATTTAGATTGTTGGAAATAAATTTCAAAAAATTTAAAAAAACATTAAATTTAGATTTTATTCAATTTTTTGTAAATAATAATAAGTTTTGAATTTGAAATCAAATTTTTTAAGTTGTAAAATCAGAACTTCTTAAAAAATATTTAAATTGTGAGTTTTAAATTCAAAATTACTATTTTTCTTACGAAAATGGCACAAACAGATTCAGAATTAAAAAAGGTTAATATCAGGGCGCAATTTTGAGAAAAAATAATTGAAAATTTGGAATTGAATTCGAAATTTTGACTTTTAGCAAAAAAATGAAACTTCAGTTTTAAAGGCCAATTAAAAATGGAAAAAAATTCAACAAAAAGGAAATTCCAGAATAAAGACGAAATTTTCCAATTAAAGTCAAAAAAATCTCGAAAAGGTCCAATTTAATTTTTAAATTTCTAAATTTGCAAGAATTTGAAACTTCGGCTTGGAAACAAAACAAAAAAAAAAATAATATAAATTCCAAGAAAAAAAGACATCTCTAAATTAAAGTCAAAATTTCTTAATTAAAGTGGAGATATTTCAAGCAATTTCAATCTAAATTTCCAAAGTAAAAATAATTTAGATCAATTTCAAAACCAAACTTTTAAGAAAGAAGCAAAATTTAAGTCGAAATATCAGTTTTTTTTTAAATTCAAACATAAACTTTGTGCTGTTGCTGTGTTGTGTTGGAAATCGAAATTTTGACATTAGATTCTTGTATTTTCAGGACTGGTATAAATTTTGAAGTCAAGTCCGACATTTAAAAAAAAATGCCTAAATTTCAAATTTAAATTCGATGTGTCTGTTTTTTCCTGGAAAACAGTTAACAAATAAATTAAAGAAGAGTCATGGTATAATTTTAAAGCAAACATTTTTGCAAAAAAACTCTAAAATTTCGAATTCACTATCAAACTTTTCACTTTTTCGGAAAAGTTTGTGAACCAAATTAAAAAAGGAGACTTCCAGGTTAAAATTGGAATTTCGCGATTTAAGTTGAAATCTGGAAATTTTAATACTAATAACTTAAGAAAAAAACTTAAAATTTCTGGTTTCAATCAAAATCTCGAGACAAAATCCTAAATTTTGAGAAAAATGTTTTTTATTTAAATTAAAAATGCATACTTTTTTCCGAAAAGATTTATGAAACATTTAGAAACGAATCAGTATGTAATTTTAAAGCAATAATTTTGAGAAAGAAAATTTGAAAATTTCGAGTTCAAATTCGAAATCCTGAATGCTTCGAATAAAGCCTGTAAAGAAAGTTGAAATTTCAGCGCTTTAAAGATCAAATTTCAAAAGAAAAATGGGGAATTTCGAGAATAAATTTAAAATTTCGCAATGAATCTCTTAAGTCGAAAAATTTCAAGAAAATATAATAAATTATAAAATTTAACTTTGGAAAAAAAATTAAAAAAATATTTTCCAAACAGGACTTCAAAAAGGTTAAATAAACTTAATTCATTTCAATTTCAATTAATAACTTTGAAAATAAAGTAGTCATTTCGTATTTTAAGGCCGAAATCTTGATTTTTCTCGAAAAAAGAAATCTGAAAGCCGAAATTTCGAAGACAAAATCTTAAGAAAAGTGGAATTTTCCAAAATTAAAGTAAAATATTCGAAATAAAAGCCACAATTTTGAAGGAGGTCAACATTTCAACTTTGAAAAAAAAACACCGCATTTACTTGAGATTTGTGTAGGTGTTGCAACTTTACCAAATTTCCAATTTGAATCATGGCCTGATGATGGTTGGGCCCAGCGGTTCAGGCAAAAGTACCGCTTGGAGGGTGCTCCTAAAAGCCCTTGAACGTTTCGAAGGACTAGAGGGCGTCGCTCACGTTATAGACCCGAAGGCCATCAGTAAAGAAGCTCTTTATGGTGTCCTTGATCCTAATACTAGAGAGTGGACCGATGGTCTATTCACCCACATATTACGGTAAAAAATAATCATTGGAAACCTAATTTTCTTTAACCAAGTTTTATTTATTAGTAAAATCATTGATAACGTAAGAGGGGAAATCAACAAACGCCAGTGGATAATCTTCGATGGTGATGTTGATCCTGAATGGGTGGAGAATTTGAACTCTGTCCTCGACGATAACAAATTGTTGACTTTGCCTAATGGGGAACGGTTGTCGCTTCCCCCAAATGTTCGGATTATGTTCGAAGTCCAGGATTTGAAATATGCTACTTTGGCCACTGTATCACGTTGTGGTATGGTTTGGTTCTCGGAAGACGTGCTCTCTACGGAGATGATCTTCGAGAACTACATGCTTAGATTGAAGAATATCCCGCTGGAGGAAGGCGAAGATGACAGCTTTGGGAAAATCGCCGAGAGCAAGGAGGATTTGCTGTCGCCAACCTTGCAAATTCAAAGGGATGTGGGCAACATTTTACAACCTTACTTAAGCCCTGATGGTCTCGTCGTCAAATGCTTGGAGTACGCAGCTACTCAGGAACACATCATGGATTTCACCCGGTTGAGAGCTTTAAGCTCCCTATTCTCTATGCTCAATCAGAGCGTGAGGTAACCGTGTTAGTACCCATTAAAAGCGCCATCTAAGTGTAATTTTTAGATATGTGCTACAGTACAACCATAATCATCCGGAGTTCCCAATGCCGAATGAACAAGTTGAGAGATATATCACGAAGTGTTTGGTCTATTCGCTACTTTGGAGCTTTGCCGGCGACGCTAAATTAAAGGTCAGGTCCGATCTTGGTGATTTTATAAGGTCGGTAACTACGATTCCTCTGCCTCCTGATCACAACATGCCAATTATCGACTATCAAGTGAATATCGATGGCGAATGGTCGCCTTGGTCCAACAAAGTTCCCCAAATCGAGGTAGAAACTCACAAGGTTGCATCGCCCGATATAGTCGTTCCAACTTTGGATACAGTAAGACACGAGTCGCTACTGTATACATGGTTGGCTGAACATAAACCACTTGGTAAGTAAATTCTACTTTCCACTGAATTATTTGCGAATTTGAAGCTAATCTTGCCAAACGTTTGTAAGTAATTTGAGTTGAGACCATCTTGAACAGTAAACCATTTCTTAAAAACGAAGAATGTTTGGGAATTCTTTATTTTGCAAAAAAAGTTTCGACTTGTAAAAAGATTAAATATTGTACGTTCTGCTTCAGTTTTGTGCGGCCCACCTGGCTCCGGTAAAACAATGACCCTATTTTCGGCTCTTCGCGCCTTACCCGACATGGAAGTCGTCGGTTTGAATTTCTCTTCAGCTACAACACCCGAACTCCTGCTGAAAACCTTCGATCACTACTGCGAATATCGCAAGACGCCAAACGGCGTCGTATTATCTCCAGTTCAGGTATTAGTTCAATTGTTCGCGTAAAATTCCTTCTGACCTTTAACTCTTCTGACAGCTGGGCAAATGGCTGGTGCTCTTCTGCGATGAAATCAACTTGCCCGACATGGATCACTACGGCACTCAAAGAGTGATCATGTTCCTTCGCCAAATAGTGGAACACAGAGGTTTCTATCGCGCCTCCGATCAAACCTGGGTGTCACTCGAGCGTATCCAATTCGTTGGTGCATGCAACCCGCCTACCGACCCAGGAAGGAAACCTCTATCGCACAGATTCTTGCGCCACGTTCCAGTTATATACGTCGACTACCCAGGGGAAACCTCCCTGAAGCAGATCTACGGCACTTTCACCAGAGCCATGCTCAGGCTTACTCCAGGTCTCAAAGGTTATGCTGAGCCGCTCACCAACGCCATGGTTGAATTTTATTTGGCCTCACAGGATCGATTCACGCAAGATATGCAGCCCCACTACGTTTATTCCCCCCGTGAGATGACCAGGTGGGTGCGGGGTATTTGCGAGGCTATACGACCCTTGGATACGCTACCGGTGGAAGGTTTGGTCAGACTTTGGGCGCACGAGGCTTTGCGACTCTTCCAGGATAGATTGGTGGATGAGTCCGAGCGTCGTTGGACCAATGAGAATATCGACGCAGTTGCGCTGAAGCACTTCCCATCGGCCAACTGCGAAGCGGCGCTGGAGCGACCAATTTTGTACAGCAACTGGTTATCGAAGGATTACATGCCGGTGGATCGGGAGCAGCTTAGGGAATACGTGAAGGCGCGACTGAAGATTTTCTATGAAGAAGAACTGGATGTACCTCTGGTGCTCTTCGATGAAGTCCTAGATCACGTTCTGAGGATAGACAGGATATTTAGGCAACCTCAAGGGCATTTGCTACTCATTGGTGTCTCTGGTGCTGGTAAGACGACGCTTTCTAGATTCGTCGCCTGGATGAACGGACTATCAATCTTCCAAATCAAGGTGAGCGATTCCATTGGAGGAGTTCCTGATTCTAGTGTTTGTATTTATTTAGGTGCACAACAAATACACCGGGGAAGATTTCGATGAAGATTTGCGTTCGGTTTTGCGCAGGAGCGGCTGCAAAGACGAGAAAATCGCCTTCATTTTGGATGAATCCAATATGCTCGACTCCAGCTTTTTGGAGAGGATGAATACTCTGCTAGCCAACGGCGAAGTCCCCGGGCTTTTCGAAGGTGATGAATACACCACATTGATGACCCAATGCAAGGAAGGTGCCCAAAGAGAAGGTAAATTTCAGTTTTTAAAAAAATCTATCTATTTGATGATCATTTCTCCACTAATTAGTATGAGTGTGTTCCGTATTAGACTTATTTCCAATAAAAACTTTAAATTAAATTGCTTGAACGATTCAAAATTTAATCTGAAAAGCTTAAGAAAACTGAATTGCGTGAAAGAGCTTAAATTTTGGAATTTTGGAAATTCCGACTTTATTTTGAAGAATTCGATTTTTACTGAGAATTTTGAAAATTTCGGCATTTTAAAATATCAACTTTCTTCAGAATGTCGACATTTTCTCATTTGACTCCCAAAATTTCAAGTTTTTTCGAAATTTTGACTAAATTTTCGAAATGTTTACGTTTTTTGAAAATTCCAGCTTTAAAATAATAATTATTGGGTATATTTTGATTTTATTTTTTGGAAGCTTTTCATGCTAATTTCTGTTTTGTTGAAAAAATTCTTTTTTGAAAATTTGCTTTTCAACAGTTTAAATTTTGACTTTTTATCAATCACAGTTTTGACTTTATTTTTGAAAATTATGACCTTTTTTAAAATTCTCATCGTGTTAGGCTTAATGTTGGACTCAAGTGATGAGCTCTACAAGTGGTTCACCCAGCAAGTCATGAAAAACTTACACGTCGTCTTTACCATGAACCCATCGACGGATGGCCTCAAAGACAGAGCGGCGACATCTCCCGCCTTATTCAACAGATGCGTGCTCAATTGGTTCGGCGATTGGTCAGATGGCGCCCTCTTCCAAGTCGGCAAAGAATTCACAAATCGCTTGGACTTGGATCGACCGCAGTGGAGGGCACCTGATTTCTTCCCAGCCGCCTGCACCCTCATACCAGCAACACCGATCCACCGAGAAGCCGTCATCAACGCTTGCGTCTACGTCCACCAGACGCTGCACAAAGCGAACGCGCGTCTAATCAAACGCGGCAGCCGAACCATGGCGATTACCCCAAGACACTACCTGGATTTCATTCACCACTTCGTCAAGTTGCACAACGAGAAGAGATCAGATCTGGAGGAGCAACAGCTGCATCTTAACGTGGGTTTGAGTAAGATAGCTGAAACTGTGGAGCAAGTCGAGGAGATGCAGAAGAGTTTGGCGGTTAAATCGCAGGAGTTGCAAGCCAAGAACGAAGCGGCCAACGCCAAGCTGAAGCAGATGGTTAAAGATCAACAGGAAGCCGAGAAGAAGAAGGTGCAGAGTCAGGAGATCCAGCAGCAGCTCGCCGTGCAGACTGTGCATATTGAGCAAAAACGACAAGAGGTTATGGCTGATTTGGCCCAAGTGGAACCAGCTGTTATAGACGCCCAAAATGGTACGTTACATGTGCCTTGTGGATTTTTGTTTGTTTATTATTATTATTAAGATATGCAACAGTGTAAATCAGTCAGAGCTTCCACAACTACACTGCGCATAGAGAATTTGAACAATGTATGGTGGCATTTATATTCCAAATTTACAAAATCACAATTTTTTGGAATTTGGATTTTTTTTTGAAATTTCGAACAATTAGAAACTGTGATGAACATTTTTATTAATTTTTTTTCTTCAAGTTGCATTTTTTTTTGAAAGTTTCAAGTTTATACTTTCACGTTTTATTTTATTTTGTTACGCGCCTTCTTCGTCCGTGTAAAAGAAGAGAAATTCCTTTTTGGAAATTTCGACTTTTTTTTGAAGAATTCGATTTTTATTAGGAATGTAGAGTTATCTATTTTGAAAATGTCGACATTGTAAAATATCAACTTTTTTCAGAATGTTGACATTTTTTTCATTTGGCTCCCAATATTTCAACTTTTTTCGGAATTTTTACTTAATTTGAAATTTTTCGGCTTCTCTGAAGTTTTTACTTGTTTTTGAAAATTCCAGCTTTAAAATAATGATTTTTTTTTTAATTCTGACTTTATTTCGGAGTTTTAAATGTTTTGGAAAATTTTGACCTTTTTTCAAAATTCCCATCTTGTTATTGAAAATTTTGGCAACGTTTTTTAAAATTTTGTCTCGAAATTTTAACTTTGCAAACCGGACTGTTTTTAAATTCGATTTTTATCAAACATTTTCATTTTAAATTCGACTTTTTTTCAAAATTTCAGCTTGTCCTCGTTTTGAGTTTCTGAAAAATAACGATTTTTTTCAAATCTAACTTGGAATTTTTATTGAAAATCTTGACTTTTTTAAAAATTTCGGTTGTATGTGTAAGTAAGGATATTTTTTCCCCCAAAACGAACTGTGACATTTTTTTCAAAATTATGAGTTGAACTTGAAATTATCTCTGTTCGATTTTCAACTTATTAGGCATCGAGTGTGCGTTTGATCCAAAATATAGAAAATCGTAGCAGTCTATCTGATGGTATTGAAGTCGGCAATAACAAAAACCAGAAAGTAGCTTTGACTGTACATTCCTTCTCAAAAATGTTATATTAATTGACATAAATTTAATGTAAAAGAATTCACGCATACTGTAATTTGGTGTATTTATACTTCTAAATTGTCTTATGTATTTAAACTGATGTTGCTTAATTTTTTAATGATAATGATACCTTAGCCGTTAAGTCTATAAAGAAGCAGCATCTAGTCGAGGTGCGTTCGATGGCCAATCCCCCGACCAGCGTTAAGATGGCGCTGGAGTCCGTTTGCTTGTTACTCCACGAGAACGCCAACGAGTGGCGCTCCATTAGGTCCGTGATCATGAGGGACAATTTCATCACCACCATTGTTAATTTCAGCAGCGGCAATCTGACGTAAGGCGCCCTAAGGCCTCATGTGTACCCTCGATGTATCCGATCATTTCTGCATCGCTTCACGCCCCTCTATCTTGTACATAAATAGTTTAAATTTTTAGCTATATTTTTGTTTAGTTTAGTGCATTGCTATTTTACGTTCCTTTTCCATTTTTATGTGCACAGCTGTAAAGGCCATCAAAAAACAACAATTGGTCGAAATCCGTACAATGGCGAATCCCCCAGCCGTGGTCAAATTGGCCTTAGAATCCATTTGCTTGTTGCTCGGTGAGAACGCAAGCGACTGGAAGTCTATCAGAGCTGTCATCATGCGAGATAATTTCATCAATACTGTAGTGAACAATTTCAATACAGAGGACATTAGGTATGCATGTGCTTTAGTTTTTTATGTATTTTGATACGTTTGGCGTTTTTTTGCATGTTATTTTAGTTAAAACGCCCACAGAATTTAGTAAATATAAACTTGTTGTAATGCCTAGCGATTTAAAATTGACCCATTTAAAGCAGTCTTTTGAATATTAATTGTGACAAAATGGTACATGGTGTTGTGACGTTCCACTCTGACATAAATGTCTGTTATATTACTAAGAAATAGTGTTGTTTCTCCGAATATCTAGTTCTAGTGCTAATTAGCGATGAGCTATACTGATAAAATACTAACATGGGTCTTTACATCAATAAGTCTGAAGAATGCAAAAAATATCTTGTAGTTTGGGAATTTATTGGATTTTTTCCAGAATTTTCAGCACATTCTCAAAATTTTGATTTTGCAACTTTCTCTTGTAAAGTCAAAATTTTAAATAATGATAAAAATTTGAAATATAAAATTTTTCCCCGTCTTTCAATTATTTCCAGTTTCCACCGAAATTAGGATGTTAATTTCGATTTGTTTTCGAAAATCAATTTTAGGCCAAAATTTTAGACAAGAAATGAAATAGTTTGAAATCTAAATTTTAGATTTCTAGAAAAAATAAAACTGTTTCTCAAAATTTTCATCTTGACCTAAACATTTTGAATTATTCTTACACTTGATTTTTTATTTTCGATAATTTCTAGATTTTCCTCAAGATTTCGGTTTTAATTTTAAGATTTCGATTTTTTTTCTCAGTTCACACTAAATCTCTCACTTTTTCAGTTTTTTCCCAAATTTTCGGGTTTTGTCTTTAAATTTTAATTTGAATCGCAAAATTTTTTCATCTCAAATTTTTTCGTAAAATAAATCGATAATTTAAATTCGAAAAATTCAGCTTTAAAACCTTAATTTTAAGTAATAATTACAGATTAGAAATTGAATTATTTAAATTTTGCTTTTTTCCTCGAAATTTCAGTTTTCTACTAGAAATTTTAGTTATATTTTAAAATTTCGAATCCAATCTGAAGATTTAAAATTTCGAATTTTCTGATTTAAAGAGTCGAAATTTTAAGTAATTTGTAATTTCTTAAAATTCTAAGTTCTATAAAAAAATGTTTTCAGTTTCCTCCCGCATTCTAACATCGATGGTTAGTGCTTTAGTATCGATATTTTGTGAACATAGAATATTCAGAAAAACAACATTTGTATTTTTTCATTTTTGGATCATTATTGACTCTTCTTTAATTATTTCAAAAATTTACTTTAGCTTACATTTGTATTTGTCACAAATCTGCTCAAAATTTTATGTAGTGAAGCCTTACAATTTACGCTTTGGCGCTACTTTGGGTCAGCTCTAAAACAGCTTTGTTAATTGTTCTCTGTTTTACCCAATAACATTTTAGCGATGACGTGAGAGAAAAAATGAAGACCAGATACCTAAACAACCCGGATTACAATTTTGAAAAAGTCAACCATGCCAGTAATGCTTGCGGTCCTCTGGTCAAGTGGGCCATGGCACAAATTCTCTATGCTGACATGCTTAAAAAAGTTGAACCACTTAGACAGGAATTAAGCTCTTTGGAACAACAGGCGGAAACAAACAAAAACAGAGGCGAAGAGGTTAAGAATTTAATCAGTCAGCTAGAACACAGCATCGCTTCCTACAAAGAAGAGTACGCGCAACTCATCGCGCAGGCTCAAGCCATTAAAACTGACCTGGAGAATGTCCAAGCAAAAGTCGACAGATCCATCGCTCTCCTAAAAAGTTTGGTGATCGAACGAGAGAGATGGGAGGCCACAAGCGAAACGTTCAGGTCGCAGATGTCCACCATCATCGGGGATGTTCTCCTGTCAGCCGCTTTTATTGCATACGGAGGCTATTTCGATCAGCACTACAGGCAGAACTTATTCACTACTTGGTGCCAGCATCTCACCCAAGCTGGCATCCAGTATAGATCGGATATTGCCAGAACTGAATACTTGTCGAACCCAGATGAGCGACTCCGTTGGCAAGCGAACGCCCTACCAACCGACGACTTGTGCACCGAAAACGCCATCATGCTGAAGAGATTCAACCGCTATCCTCTCATCATTGACCCATCCGGTCAAGCCACTGAATACATCATGAACGAATTCAAGGATAGGAAGATAACAAAAACCAGCTTCCTGGATGACTCCTTCCGAAAGAATCTGGAGTCTGCCCTACGTTTCGGCAACCCTCTACTCGTCCAAGACGTGGAAAATTACGACCCGATCCTCAACCCTGTTCTCAATCGCGAACTCAGAAGAACCGGCGGCCGAGTGCTCATCACACTTGGTGACCAAGACATCGATTTGTCCCCATCCTTCGTCATCTTCCTCTCCACCAGAGACCCAACGGTGGAATTCCCACCCGATATATGCTCCAGAGTCACCTTCGTTAACTTCACCGTGACGCGCAGCTCTCTCCAAAGTCAATGCCTCAACCAAGTTCTGAAGGCCGAGCGTCCCGACATCGATGCAAAACGCTCGGATCTGCTCAAGCTTCAAGGAGAATTCCACCTTAGGTTACGCCAGCTGGAAAAATCGCTCCTCCAAGCGCTTAATGACGCCAAAGGTAAGATCCTCGATGATGACAGCGTCATAACAACTTTGGAAACGCTCAAGAAAGAAGCGGCTGACATTGGGCAAAAAGTCGAAGAGACCGACAAGGTTATCTCGGAAATCGAAACAGTTTCGCAACAGTATCTCCCTCTGTCGCAAGCCTGCAGCAACACGTACTTCACGATGGACAGCCTTAACCAAGTCCACTTCCTCTATCAGTACTCGCTGCAAATGTTCCTAGACATGTTCAGCAGTGTGCTATTGAGTAACCCCCATTTGGACAACGTTTCCGACTACCAAACACGTCTCAATATTATTACCACTGATCTGTTTACTGTATGCTATGAGAGGGTGGCAAGAGGGATGCTGCATAATGATAGATTGACGTTCGCGATTTTATTGTGCCGCATTCATCTAAAAGGGGTACCGTCGGAACCTAATCTTGATCAAGAGTTCAATTTCTTCTTGCGAGGCAAAGAAGGCGTATTTAACACTTCTTCTGGGTTGCATATGGATGGGTTGAGCAGCGAACAACAAGAGGCCATGACACGACTTGCTTCAAGGTGGGTAACAACAAATTATTTTAATATTAGGTTCTCCTTGATAAGCTACCAAAATATGACAAATGATGTCACCCTGTATGACCCTATATTGTAGATAGAGAGGTAGCTTTTAAAAATTAATCATCCCATATATTGATCTTAAATTTTATTGTAACTCTTCAGTAATTCTGCTGCAATAGAAAAAAATACGCTGAGGAAGGGCAGGGGACAAAAGAGAATGATTTAAGGTAGTTTAAAATTGTTTAGCAAACTTGTCAGTAAATCAGTAGGCAAGCGTAACTAAAAACCTAATAAAATTGAACATTGTTTCTTGTTAATGTGAAAAAATTATTCCCTTTTCATTTTATTGAGATTTTCGAATTCATTTTGGCAGTAAATTTTCCATACTGTTTTATCTCGATTGTTTTTTATTTCTTTTGCGCCATACCTCTGACTTTGTGACCTTATTTTCCCCTACCCGAACAAGCATTAACAGTGAAAGCCTTTATTATCAACTAGAACTAAGTATCGTGACTAATTGCATTTTCAGGCTGCCAGCGTTTAAGAAAATATCCCAGAAGATCCAAGAAATGCCCGAATTCGGTGCCTGGTTGCAACAGAGCGCTCCCGAGCAATGCGTACCCGGTTTATGGACGGAAGAAAAACAACTGAGCCCCATTGGCACCGCCATGTACCAACTCTTAGCAATTCAAGCCTTCAGACCCGACAGAGTCATCGCGGCGGCGCAACTATTCGTTTCCACCGTCTTGGGTGAAAACTTCATGCCGAACGCCGAAAAAGAACTGGATCTGGCCCAATGTGTCGAAAAAGAATTGAAATCTAGCGTGCCCGCCTTGTTATGTTCCGTACCTGGATTTGATGCCTCCAGCAGAGTCGATGATCTGGCCGCTGAACTTAATAAACAGATAAGCAGCATCGCTATTGGTTCGGCTGAAGGTTTTAACCAGGCTGATCGGGCGATCAACATGGCTTGCAAAACTGGAAGGTGGGTGATGCTGAAGAACGTGCATTTGGCACCCCAGTGGCTGGTGCAGTTGGAGAAGAAGTTGCACTCGCTGCAGCCACACGCGAGCTTTAGACTGTTCCTCACGATGGAGATCAATCCGAAATTACCTGTGAATTTGCTGAGAGCTGGGCGGATTTATGTGTTTGAGCCACCGCCGGGCATTAGAGCGAATTTACTGAGGACGTTCAGTACGGTGCCGGCGAGTCGAATGATGAGGGCGCCCAATGAAAGAGCCAGATTATACTTCTTGCTTGCTTGGTTCCATGCTATAGTACAGGAACGTCTGAGATACTGTCCATTGGGTTGGGCCAAGCATTACGAGTTTAATGAGTCTGATTTGCGGGTTGCCTGCGATACTTTGGATACTTGGATCGATGCTACAGCTATGGTAAGATCCTTTGGTTGGGAAACTATTTGGTTTTACCTTTGTTGTTCTAGGGTCGTACCAATTTACCCCCGGAGAAAGTCCCATGGGATGCCCTTGTCACTTTGCTTTCCCAGTCGATCTACGGTGGTAAAATCGATAACGATTTCGATCAGCGATTGCTTCATTCCTTCCTCAAGAAGCTCTTTACCCCTAAGAGTTTCGAGGGCGACTTCGCTCTAGTTGCTAATATCGATAACGGCCCCGGGGGAAATAGGCACATCACCATGCCAGACGGTACCCGTCGTGATCATTTCCTGAAGTGGATCGAGGGTTTGGCTGATAGACAAACGCCTGCTTGGTTGGGGCTTCCCAACAACGCGGAGAAGGTCTTGTTGACCACCAGGGGTACTGATCTCATTGGTAAATTACTGAAGATGCAGCAGCTTGAAGACGATGACGAATTAGCTTACTCCACGGAGGAGCACGCCAGAGCTGACAAGGCTCAAGTTGATGGAAGACCCTCATGGATGAAGACTTTGCATAATTCAAGCACGACTTGGTTGCAACTGCTGCCGAAGTCTTTGCAAACGTTGAAACGCACTGTGGAAAACATTAAGGATCCTTTGTATCGATTCTTTGAACGCGAGGTTAATTCTGCCTCCAAATTGCTAGAAGATGTCATCCATGATCTGAATGATGTTGTATTGATTTGTCAAGGCGAGAAGAAACAGACTAATTACCACCGAACTATGTTGAGTGAGCTAGTACGCGGGATTATACCAGCGAATTGGTGTCGCTATACAGTACCCAAGGGTTGTACTGTTATCCAGTGGATTACAGATTTTAGTTGCCGCGTTAAGCAGCTCCAACAAGTTTCGGAGGTTGTATCTACAGGAGGTGCTAAGGAACTACAGGTATTTTAAAAATTCATGTTTCTGGGTGGAAGCGTTGGCAAATTGATTGTTTTCAGAGTTTACCAGTTTGGATAGGAGGCTTACTGAATCCGGAAGCTTATATTACTGCAACGAGGCAGTGTGTAGCTCAAGCAAACAGCTGGTCTCTCGAAGAATTGCATTTGGATGTCACTATAACAGATTCTAATGATACGTCGATGATTCCACATGATTGCTTTGCTGTTACAGGTAAAATTATTTACTATTCAAAGCTATAACAAATCGTTCATATTCATATGAGAATTAGCAAATTTTTAGAAAATTTCGTAAATGCTCGGTGGAGCTGTTATTAATTAATTGAACTGACAAATGCTACATTTCTTTAGTTAAACTATTGCAAGATACACTCCAAAGTCAATTACAAATCATTTGATGAGGTTTAATCTCCTGAGTATTTACGTGGCTCACACGTTGGAAATATTTGCACTATACCATTGTTTGTTGTAAATATTTTCAACTGTAGCATGTTTGACTGTTTCATTACAGAACAGTGTTAAATATATTTTTTTTCTTCTTCAAATAAACCTTCTGTATAAGATTATTTTTTTAAATTTGTCAATGACGAAAATTACAAATTCAAATTTCAGGAATTAAACTGCAAGGGGCCCAATGTAGAAACAACCAGCTTTTCCTTACCTCGAGCATCATGTTAGAACTACCAATTACTTTGTTGCGTTGGGCAAGGGTAACAGGTGATGAGAAAATGACAGGAAGCAAGCTTTCCCTACCAATCTATTTAAATTCGACCCGTACTGAGCTTTTATACACAGTGGATCTAAATATAGCCCCAGGACAAGATCCACATAGCTTCTACGAGCGAGGTGTAGCTTTACTTACATCCACAGCACTAAATTAATTTTCTATTTATAATTAAGCTTTTTTACATTATATCGTAGTAACTTATTTCCTTTCTCATGTGATGTATAACCAAGTCTGTCTTGGCAACTATATTTTATTAATTGTTCTCGTTATGCTTTAATATCTAATAAATAAAACACTACATTATGAATGTGAAGTTTATTTATTATATAGCTAGAATAACAAAAATAAATTTAGCACAGTTCCTTAAAAAAAAAATCACTAAAATATCACATTTTTTAAAATAAAGTATAGCTAATGCTCACTGAATGTTGAAGATCAAGAAAAACATGAATACATATCTGATCTGAGATTATATTGACTACACTGGCCTCAGTGAACTTGTGTAACACCTAATAACAAAATAACTGAACCTAAGCAATGAATAAGTTTGCTGCAATATCATAAATGTTCAGTTTAATAGCTTGTTCATGAACTGATCACATCAGTGCAAAATACATAGACTATTCCTACAAGATGATAGTCTTGTATTACAAAAACAAAAAAGGGATCCTAAAGTAAAATATATTGGTAGAATTTATCACAATACCAACAGCCTTTTATAAATTTGAATTAAAAAAACTACATAAATTTATTATAAATTGATAAGCTGTATCTAAACATTAAAAGCCTTAGTGTGACAATGAGATAACTGCGTCATACAGGTGTATGATAGGGCAAGATATTTAGGAGATTTCCGGTAATTCTTGGATTGTAGCTATGGGTTCTCTCCAGTAGACAAATTGGGAGTAATCGTTGGCTGGTTCTACACGTGACGGAAACAGCAAGTCACCAAAATTGCTCATATTAGAATAACTGAAAAGAATTTTAAGATTGTTACACCTTAAGATTCGTTTAGCATAAGAAAGAACTTAAAATAATTTTGTTTTTACTTAATGGGGAACTGTCTTAGGAGCTGAAAACCAACAAATCATTCATGGAAAAGGTTGATCCCACCTTTCGCATTTGTTCAATCAAAAACCACTTCTTGAACAAAATTCCAATATTTTCAGCAAGATTTGAAGGATGTTGACGATCTGGATTTTATCACAAGTTCTACTTTTTCGGAAGAATTTTGTTTCAGAAAATTTAACTTTTTAAACACTACTTTACAAAATGTCGATTTTAGCTTCAACAATTTTTATTTTTGCCTTAAATCAGTTCCCCATAGAATGGTTTTTTTTGGTTAGTATGGTTAATCAATCACTGGAAAATAATATATTAATTTGCAAAAATGCTCTGTATACTTTAAAATCTACACTCGAATTTTTAATTCTTTATTCACTTACTAGAGCTTTTTTAGAAACCATTCTACATGATCTCTCATCTCAAATGAAAAGAATGGAGAAAGCACAGTTGATAAAAAACCTTTTTGGCTTTTAATTTATAAAAATCGGTAACTCAAATGTATCAAAGAACAAATATCAACGAAAAATAAACGCAGCCTTAAAATTCATGAAATCTTTCGTAAAGAACACAATTTCTTACTTCACAAAAATGACAAGCTGTGGCTGCGACACACAATAAAAATGAATTTCAACAAATCTAGAAAATTCGACTTTCATCTAAAAATTTAGACTTTAATTGAGGTCAAAATTCTAGAAAATAAGCAAAAATAAGCTCAAAATGGAATCAAAGTTTTAAACAAATAAATTAATAACAACTTTCTCAAAATCTCGACTTTTTCTAGAGTTTGAGAGAAATTAAAGAAAAATCGAACATTCAGGTCTGAAGTCAAGACTGATTAGAATGGAAATTTTGGGTTTTTTACAAAAATTTTCCTTGACATTAAGCTGTTTATCCTTATTTCCTAGTTTTAATTTGCAATGTCGAGAAAAAATCCAAAATTTTGAGTAAAGGAGAAAATTTCAAAAAAAAAAAAATTCAATTTACAAGAATAATTTGTGTTAAAATTGTAACTTCAATTTATAATCTCGAGATTTTGTCTGTTTTAGAAATTTCTGGGCAGAGTCAAATAGTCGAAATTTTATCAAAATTTAATATTGGAATTCTTAACTTTTTTATATAAATTTCAAATTTTTCTAAAATTCTCGTTTTTTGCTCGAAATTTCGTGTCACTTTAGTTTCAATTTTATAAATTTTTGGTTTCTCTCCAAATGTTGAACGTTTTCGTCAAAATACGAAATTGAAGCTTAAGTTTTTAATATCAAAAATTTGGCCCAAATGTCTAGAGTAAAAATCCAAATTTCTAAAAAAGTTTATTTTTCTAATGTCGGATCTGGATTTTTTATTAGGATTTTAAGCTTCAAGATCAATCTTGGCTTTAAACGTCGCAATCTAGAGAAAATAATCGAATATTCCAGTTAAATGTCCAAATTTTCAGATAAAACCAAAACAATTTTGAATAAACTCGAAATTTTTAGAAAAGTTTCTTGAAATTTGGAGCTCTGAAAAATTTCGACATTTCTCTAAATTTTGACCTTTTCTCGAAATTTTGATTTTTTTCTTAAAATTTCGTCTTCTTTTTCAAAATGCCTTTTTTTCTAATTTCTTCATTTTTCTAGAAATGGAACCATTTCATAAAATCGATCCTTCAAAAATTCGAAGTGCTGAAAATTTCAGCTTGGTTCTCAAAATTTCGAATTTTCTCTTAAAATTTAACCTTAAATATTTTTCCAAATTTGACTTTTACATCAAAATTCGCCTTTTTATCGAAAAATCGACGTTTTTTCCTCACTAATAAGTCGCAGTTTATTCTCAAAAATTGATTTTTTTTAATTTAACTTTCTCTGAGATATTATGTCGTTTTTGAAAGTTCGAGGTTTTTCTGAATATTTAGTTTTTTTTAATTCGACTCTTCAGTCCATCTTTTTTCCGAAATTTCAATTCATTTCGAAATTCGTCGTTTTTCAAAATTTCAACTTTATTCCCAAAATTCGACTTTCTTTCGGAAATCCAAATTTTTTTTCAAAATATTGACTCTTAGTAAAAATTTCAACTTTTTTGTAGAATTTACCTATTTTTCTTAAAGTTTGGCTTTTTCTGAAAATGACTTTCATGTCAAAATTGTTTCTCAAAATTAGCCATTCTCTCAAAATTTCGTCTTTTCTCTTAAAATTAAACCTTAAATATTTCTCCAAATTTGACTTTTTCACCCAAACTCGCCTTTTTATCGAAAAATCGACTTATTTTTCCTCACTAATAGGTCGCAGTTTATTCTCAAATTAATTTTAAATTTAACTTTCTCTGAAATATTTCATCGTTTTTGAAAGTTCTCTTCAGTCCATCTTTTTTCGGAAATTTCAATTCATTTTGAAATTCGTCGTTTTTCAAAATTTCATTCCCAAAATTCGACTTTCTTTTGGAAATCCAAATTTTTTTTCAAAATATTGACGTTTAGTAAAAATTTCGACTCTTTTGTAGAATTTACCTTTTTAAAGTTTAGCTTTTTCTGGAAATGTTGACTTTTATGTCAAAATTGGTTCTCAAAATTTGCCATTCTCTCTTAAAATTTAACCTTAAATATTTCTCCAAATTTGACTTTTTCATCCAAATTCGCCTTTTTATAGAAAAATCGACTTTTTTCCTCAATAATAAGTCGCAGTTTATTCTCAAATTAATTTTAAATTTAACTTTCTCTGAGATATTTCGTCGTTTTTGAAAGTTCTCTTCAGTCCATCTTTTTTCCGAAATTTCAATTCATTTCGAAATTCGTCGTTTTTCAAAATTTCAACTTTATTCCCAAAATTCGACTTTTGGAAATCCAATTTTTTTTTTCAAAATATTGACTCTTAGTAAGAATTTCGACTCTTTTGTAGAATTTACCTTTTTAAAGTTTAGCTTTTTCTGGAAATGTTGACTTTTATGTCAAAATTGGTTCTCAAAATTTGCCATTCTCTCTTAAAATTTAACCTTAAATATTTCTCCAAATTTGACTTTTTCATCCAAATTCGCCTTTTTATAGAAAAATCGACTTTTTTCCTCAATAATAAGTCGCAGTTTATTCTCAAATTAATTTTAAATTTAACTTTCTCTGAGATATTTCGTCGTTTTTGAAAGTTAGAGGTTTTTCTGAAAATTTAGTTTTTTTTTTAATTCCACTCTTCAGTCCATCTTTTTTCCGAAATTTCAATTCATTTCGAAATTCGTCGTTTTTCAAAATTTCAACTTTATTCCCAAAATTCGACTTTTGGAAATCCAAATTTTTTTTTCAAAATATTGACTCAGTAAGAATTTCGACTTTTTTGTAGAATTTACCTACTTTTCTTAGTTTGGCTTTTTCTGGAAATGAATTTTATAACAAAATTCGACATTTTCTATTCTCGAAATTTCGATTTTTTATTCGCAATTCGTCTTTTTCTCTAAATTAGAGCCGAATTTTATTAACAAAAGTAATAAATCTCCCTCGAAACAAACTTGTCTCTCACAGTTTAATCTTTCATTTTCTGCAAATTTCGACTTTCCCCCGAAATTCGTCTTTTTATTAAAATTTTGATTTTATTTTATTTTTTCAATATTTATCTTGTTTTAAGTTCTAATTTATCCTCAAAATTCAATTTTCTCACTGGCTTTTTCTGGAAATTTAGAGTTTTTTCTCAATCTCACGTTTTGTCCAATTCTCAAAATTTCAATTAATTCTCAAAATTAGTCGAAATTTTCGACTTCCTGCCAAAATTCAACTTAATTTTTAAAATCTGCCACCCTATTGAAGAATTTATTTTCCCCAAATGTTGACCCTTTACTCAAAATTTCCATTTTATCTTTATTTCCTAATTTTTATTAAACATGGTTTTTTTTGAAAATGTCTTTTATTTCAAAATTCAACAATTTGTTTCTGGAAATTTCGATTTTTTCCGAAATTTGTCTCTTTCTCAAAATTTCACTTTTTTCTCTAATAATTTAGTTCCAATTAGATCGAAATTTTAGAAAAAAATAAACATATACTTCGAAATTTCGATTTTTCTCTCAAAATTGAACCTTCTGCGTTTCTGCAAATTTAAACTTTCTACTCAAAATTCGTATTTTTATTTAAATTTTGACTTTTTTTTAAATATCATTTTTTTTAAGTTCGGCCTCTAAACAGGCCTTTTTTTTAATTGGGCTTTCCCAGAAATTTCACATTATTCTCAAAATTCGTTAATCACCGTTACCTTCTTATAATTAACAACAGCAAAGTGTATCTTTAGGAAAGATTTCATGAAGGAAAAAATAATCAACGTAGCTTACAATTAAAGCTTACCATTTCAACATGCCCGTTGAGTGTTTTGTAATAAAGGTGCATAAATTTAACAATAAATACCAAAAAAATAAAACCGAAAAAGTGAGTCAAATTTGCATATGTATTTTATCATAGAGCATGATACGGAAGCCCTATGGCACACAATTTACCTACAGACATGCGAATGAATGGGATGAATTAGCGTGGTGCTTCACATGCAAATGAAAATGATAAAATACATATGCCCAAAAGTCATAAAATACATTTGCTTTGTACGATCGAAGGCTCAAGCCGTTGATTAACAAACCATATCAATATACTACTAAGACAAATCAAGTTTTGAGAAGAAAATATCTAACTTACGACTTAATATTAATAATATCAAGTTTTGAGAACAAATAACAAAATCAAATCACTTAGTAGCACATTGGGTGCTAGCTCTTGGTTTGTTAAACAAGTTTATCACATCATAAATACTGCTCTTCAAAAAAATTAGAAATATCACAGTTTTTTTTTCTAATCTATGGATCATAGAAAGCAAATCATTCACTCTCCGAACCACTAATATCAGTGTAAATATTATCAGTGTCGGCTTTAATTTTGTCAGGTATTGGAGGAAAAACATCGTTCACCACCAAAGACTGGTTCGTATAACTGTAAAAATGAAATACAGTATCTTAGACTACAGAACAACAACAAAATATGCATCATGCAACTAGTGTTACCCCATAAAACCAATAAAATCAATAAGCTTACCTAGATTGGAATGTTTGAGTCAATTCATGTTTCAGTTCACCCTTGGGGTTTATAGTAAAAATGCGCTCAATGGGAATCCCCACAGCCCTATAGGCCCAAACATCCTAAAATCATTAACCACGCTTATTATGATTTCACGATTCACGATTTATTACGATTTCCTATCATTATTAATCCACGACTTACGTTTATCCGATTTCCATAGCCAGCATAGAAAGGATTTGAGTCAGGCGGAAACAACGCCTTGATATCACTCATGCAGGAAATCTTGAACTGCTCCGGTTTCTTCTCAATAACCTCGCGATGGAACGCTGAAATCAGCGAAGTCGGATTTAACAGGACTGGCCCGTCGGGCATCGTCAAATCATCCTGCTTGATAGACTTCAAATACTCCCGCGTAACGCGTGCCTGACCGATAGCCCTAGCGCTCAAATACAAGACTTTGTAGCCGTTGTTTTTGATTTTGTTGAATAGCTGAGCCACGCCGGATTGGGCCCAATCTTTACCCACTATGGGCAAAATGTGACCCAATACGTCCGACCTGAAACAATTCGATATATTGATGGTTAATGAGGTAAGGGGAACTCACTTTGTTATGGTGCCATCAATGTCGGATATAACGATTTTGTCGTCCCATTTCCATTTGTATAAATGGCACTTGCAACGGGAGGTACCTTGGTAGGCTGTGGTAACGCTAAATTCGACCTCGTTCACTCCATCTTTGAGATTAAGCGATGCCTGAAGAAATTAAATGGGTGAATTGGGTGTCAATTCGTGATGGATAACTTACAATTTGCTTTGAGCTAAGCCTGAGCGTTTTCCTGCATTTTTCAGAATTAGAACTCTTTGGTTTCGAAATTGTATCTTCTCTACTTGACACTTCCTCAACAACTGAAATGACAAACATACTTTATATAAATTGAAACTAACGAGTAAAATATAATTGAAAACAGCTGGAATATTTTGAAGAAAGTTGCTGTACCCCAAAAAGTGGGTGTTTGTATTCGTCTAAAAGTGTCAATATTACAAATACAACAATTTGTGGCATATGAGCTAAAAAACAAACCCCAAAAAAAAAATCTCACTTTCTTGTTCCCTTAAATTGTGAATAATGGCAAAGTAAAGAAAAAAGTTACACAAAAGGCATTTACTTGTTTGTTCCTCCTTTTCTTTCAGTACGTCAATTTGTTCAATCATTTCTTCCTTAGTGGTAGTAACATTTTGAGTCTTCAAATCAGTACTAGCTTCTAGAGCGGGTGTAGTCTCCCTAGAAGTCCTTGATCTTCTCCAACTCCACCAAGAATACCTTTCTTGCTTGTTGGCTTCCTTATCTTGAATACTAGCTTCCTTATCTTGATGACTAGTCGACGGCATATGCAGGTTAACTAGTTGTTCTAATGCGGACTAAAATAAAAAGACGATTAATTACTGACAACTAAAGTATTCAGTTTTTACTCTGATCAACGCAATTATTGAAAAAAATATATACCTGAGGGAGTGGTCGATGAAATATCATCACACTGGCGATTATAGGAGCAGCCACTTTCCAGTTGTAGTACTTATCACGTATTTTCACAACTATGTTGTTGTTTTCTAGGAGCGATGGATTGTTGCAGAGGTCGCTGAAGCTGATGAGATGCTCTATGAATCTATCTTCTTTGGGTTCGGGGTCCCAGCCGCACAGCGAAATTGAGATGTCGCTCATAAAAAGTTGGGCCCTGGACACATTCAATGTATCTCGTTAACTAACCAACATATTTTTGTGGTTTGTTATTAGTTATTGCAAATTATATATAACTTGAAAATGTGTTTTCAAGTAAAAATGTCATCAACTAGGCTTATGGAAACAATTTTTAGAAAGCATGTCCCAACTCACTTCTTAACTGATTGCAAAGTACACATTTGTACACTTTTAAAAAAATTACAAATTTAGTCAAAATCCTAGCAATAAAATAGAAAATTCTAATTCAAAAATGTCAAGGTTAAATCCTCTTGAAATTAAAATCGAAATTTCTAGAATAAAAATTTAATATACGTTAAAAATTTCGATTTCTCTTTTTTTTAATTCATGAACGTCGAGAAAAAGATAAAACAATTTTAAAACAAAAAGTTAAAAACACAAAAGTGGAATTCATGCTAGCAAAATAACTTACGTCTTATTGTGTTCATCAAAATCTGAGTCGATGGACTTGGAACCCTCGACGCTGTTGGGGCTCTGGGTTAGAGATGGTCCATTGCCTGATTCACAATCCATGTCGGCATCTAAATTTTTACAATGGAATAACACATACCACCTGACACTAATCAAGCACTAACTACTCGATAAATCAACAATGCAACAGAATAAAAATTTTGCCAACTAGTACCTGTTCCTTTATCCTTGGATTTTGTAAAATATATGGCGGCGACCTCTGGGTTTATATTACCGGAGCTCAACTCCGAAAGATAGATGCCTTCCGTCGCCCTTTGACTCCCATGTTTGGTCTTCATGAAGGAGAACATGCTGCTAATCATGGACATTTTTTGCTCTTCTTCCGCGGAGATACCGGATTCCTGCTCCAGCATCTGGTGCTGCGGAAAACCGCCCCATTCCCAACTCTGTCCACTGTTTATATTCTCCTCTGCAACATCAGGCAATTAGTAAAAGCAAAAAAATGAGACCTCCAATTTACATTTAATTCTTCACGAAATTTCAACCGAAATTAGGAAATCAAAATCGCTCGAAAATGTCAAAATTTCCAATTTAAATTCGACTTTAGCTTACCTTTGCGATTCTTCACTTCGAATTCGGAATCAGACTGAACCGACTCCAAGTGAGTCGGACTATTCGCCCGAGAGTCAGTAGGCCCATTAGCCGTTAGCTCCGTATCGCTGAAGAAATGGAATTCGGGGTCTATTACCTTCCGACTGGAATTCGAAATGGTGCTCTCGTCCATTTTCCTACAAAAAACAAAAACCTTGAGTCACAAACGTGACAGACAAATTAAGATCTAACGCAATCGCTGTTTGATTACCAATTCTCAACAAAAAGGTAACTGGGGATGGGGTTTGTGAAGCAACCACCGACGACGAAGTAAAAGCCAATCAAAATGAACGAAATTTAGAAAATAGTCTACATTTCTACGGAATAATTCAGTTTCTAGATCAGTCAAAATTTCCAGTTCGGAATTCGGTGAAAAAAGTCAAATTTTAGCAAAAACACATCGACAACACATTCTCTTTTTCAAGATATATTTCTTCAGGGATTGGATCGATTCAAGAACTACTAAATGTTCATATTTGGACAAACCAATCCAATAGTATCTCTCTGAAGATGATCGAAACGCATTGGAGCAACTGTTGTGTTTTTTAATAAAAACACAATCCCGGAAGAAGATGTCTTGTACTGGCTGGTTGTGGAAGCTTTCGTTATCACTTACTGTATTTCCTTGAGTTCGGGTTCCGATGAGTTGCTATCTAAGGAACTACGTTCGGTGGCGGAGTCGCTGGCCTTCTCCTGATTTTCGGACAAATTAGGGGTCAGCTGATTGGCACTGGGCGACTTCCTTGGGGCGTTCTTCTTCTTCATCTTGCGTTTTTTCTTCTTGTTGTTTCTACCACCGGTGGCCTTCAGTGCTTCCGCCAGTTTGGTCTGGTCCGAAGCCGATGCTATTTCCGATTTGTTGTTATCGAATTCTAAACTGTCCATTTTGAATATGTTCTCGGAAATGTCGTTGTTGCTTTTGCTCAATTCGTCGCTGCTGCCTTTGGTGTCGGACTGAAGGGAGACGGTTAAATCCTCATTGGACTTTTCGCCGATGTCCAAATTCCCTAACATCATTTGACGCTTGATGAAGTTTCTCTCTCTGGTTTTGGTATTCTCGTTTTCAGCGGTATTCCTTCGCTTTAGGTAGTCGTTTTGCTGATTCTCGATGATGGGGTCGTCAGGGATCAAATCAAAACTCCTACGTCGCCCCTAGAAAATTTGGTGAATTGAGCAACATTTAAACTACATTTCGAGTGTCAACAAGGGTACAAAATGATGAAGATTTGAACTACTCTTAGCAAAATGTTGATCGCTTTGGGGATTGTTAAATTAACATTTCTGGAAGTGGTGCTCTTACCGTCGTCTTGAATATATTTTCAAATTCGGAAACTGGTATTGGGGAAGTGGCGAGGTGATCGGGAATTTCATTGTCGTCGCTATCTTCCAGTTCTTCGACGAAAAACGCTTCACCGCTCTCCCCAAGTTTCATGTGGATGTCCTGAGGTTCCCCATTTATTTCAATGTCCACCTGAATAGCAAATAGTTTTTTTTTAGAAATAAGCGGATCGAAGTTAACATTGAACATTGAAATCTCAAAAATATGTTCGCATTTGGAACTTTCGCGACTGAATTCTTTTGACATTTCACTTTAAAGAGCTTAAGGCCCAAAAGGTTTAGTTGGTAGAAAAGGATTGACTCAAAAATATTCCGTTTGGTAGCCCATTGAAACGCACCAGATGGTGTAACTATGAGAAAAAGAATTATTCGAAGAAACGAGTGATCAAAATTTAAGGGGAGGGGGTAATTTTTGATGCCCAACTATGGCCCAAACTTTAATCCTCTCCGAGGATTACTACCATGGAAGATGCTCGCAGGAACTAATAGGATTAATCTCAAGGGCAAGATTCTTGAGGCGTACCAGACAGTCGGAGACGGCAAATTCCTGTACGGTCCAGCTTGACACAGTGAGGACTTCTGTCTACGGAGACTCTTTTTTCTATAGAACTTTCAGGTTATGGAGCTTGTTACCGAAAGGAATTTTCCCCAAAAATTACAACCTATCCTTGTTTAAGAAGGCGGTTCATCACCATCTATCCTCGTTTCCGCATCCTACTCGCAGTGCTTTGAAAGCATAATGGGGTTACTCTTTGCGAGTGGATTAAACTTAAAAAAAAAGAGTGGTTGAGCCATAGCCCAGATATTTTTAAAGAGGAAAAAGAGATGGCACAGATACTAAGGGATATAAAAAAATCCCACATTTTAGATGATTCTCAAAAGGCTACAACTCAAAAAAAATGGTCATAGAGAAAAAAGAAAAAAAGCAAATTGATGCTCCAAGTGACTAGTTTTGAGATCCTGAATATCAATATTTTTAGCGTCAATATTTACTGAACATAAGAAAACCATGGATCAAAGTTTTTCATATATTTCTTTTTATCTTTAAAAAGATCCACAGACTTCAATAAAATTTTCCAGTGATCCCATTACAAAGCTCTTCTGGCGAATTTAATTCTTTTTAATTTGACTGGTCTCTGAGACCTGAACGATGATTTTTCGTCGTTTAAACAAGAAAATTATTTTTGACTTTTGCAATCAGTAACTCTGAAAATAATGATCGTACAGAAAATGTTGGTTTTGAAAATTGCAAAGCATTATCTACAAATCCTAGTCATTGGTTTTTGGACAAAAAAATTTTTAGTACAAGAAAGTTAATTGCAAGAGAGGTAAAATATTCTATAATTAGGGATATTCGCTTGGGATAATTTGGTGAATAATGGATAGACTAAGCATATCGACTTTTTAATATCAAAGAAACCCTGAAAATTTTAAAGACTTATGATTTTTTTAATTACGTTGGCAATGATTGAAGTTGTCTTTTTTTGCTCAAAAGTAATTTAAGAATGAATTTTTAACTTCCCATTAATTTTGCCATATTGAAAATGTCCCACAAAAAATATCAAGCCTTCGATATCCAATGATTTGTTTAGAAATTGAACATGATTTTTCCGAAAAGAATCATTTCTGGCAGTTCTCTATCGGGTTATTTTTAATCCCTTTATTTGTTAATGACTATAATTTGTTATAAATTAATCAAGACTTTATGTCGAATAGATAAAATATTTCGCCTGAATTGAGAATATTTTTAATTGACGTTAAAATAAATTCACTGCCAAGAACATCTGGTCGGTAGCCAGATGTCAGAAAAATGGAAATTACACAACCGAAATTAAAATATATTTTGTCTGGAAAGTTACAAAATTAAGTCTGGTCGAGATTGTCGGGATTAAAAAAAAACAAACATTTATCGTGAACTGTGAAACCAGAGGCGATGTGCATTACAAACACTTGAAAAATAAGTGAATCCGTAGCAGATAACAATTTAATTAAAGAAATCCAATTAGGTAAATTTGTTAAAAGAAAAACCTTCTACATCGATGATTAATTCAGGCCGAGATAAAAAAATAGATTTAAATTGAATTTCAATGCTTCAGGATGCAAAAACTAATTAATTTTAACGTCAATCTTGCTCTACAAAACAGGGCATCGGATGATAATTCATGCTGTTATTACTAGAAATTTCAACTTCAGCCAATTTCGGTCCAAAATTAATCAAAATTTCGATTCGACCAACATAAATCCCAACTTTAAACGCGTAATTTTTAGAAAAAAATGTTGAGAAATATTCGACATTTATTATAAAACGAATTTGAAATTTAACTCGAGTTTGAACTTGAAATGTTAGAAGTTTAAAGTTTAAATTGAAATCACACTGACACTGAGAAAACAGTCCAACAGCAAAAAAAATAAAGTAATTTCTCATTTCAATTTAAGCAAAATTTCGAGAAAACCTTCCAAATTTAAATTTTTTAACTAAAGTATGGATTTTTCTCTAAACTTGGGATCTTTCTCAGAATTCTAAACCTAGACTGACAATTATTACTTTTTTTTTTACTAAAAAATCAATTTATAATTTGAAATTCCGTCTTTTTCTATATGTATGTAAGCATACATTTCGGAGTTTTTCTTCGAAATTCAAATCTTAAAATTTAGACTTTTTGATGGAAATTTTGAGTTCCAATTTGAAATTTTTAGATATTCTCTGTATCTTCTTTGCAAAGTAGTGTTATTTTCAATCATGTTTTATTGGATTTTTTCTTCGCCAGTTACTAATTCCCACAATTCCAGATTTTTGTTCGTAAATTCTACGTTTTTACGTTCCAATTTCGATTTTTTTTTCCTCAAAATTATGAGCTTAGACTTTCTATTTTTTTATTTTTTCTTTTCTAAAATTTCGATTATCACTCAAAATTTCTATTTTTTCTAAAAATTTTACCTTTCCAAAAATTCGACCTTAATTCGGAAATTTCGACTCTTAATAGCTTTCAAAATTTGTTCGAATAGCTTGTTGTTTCGAATAGCTTTGATTGTTTTTTCGAAACTTCGTCTTTAATCTCAATGTCAATTTTTCGAAATTTCATAAACATATTTTTTGAAACAAATTTTAATTTTTTTTCTAAACTTACGGCATTTCTCAGAATTCTAAACCTAAATTGTTAATTGTTACTTTTTTTAATAAAAATTCGATTTTTAACTGAAATTTCGACTTTTTCTATTATAATTTTCAACCCTCTTTTCAAAATTTTGACTTCAATCTTTAAGTTTTGCGAAGTTTTCGGATTATGAGTTTAAACTCGAAATTTTTTGTAATAAATTGTGAATTTTTTACTCTCAAGATTTTGATTATTTTTCTGGAAATTCTAAACTCACACTTGCTATTTTTATTTATTTTTGTTTTTCTAA